>LR750121.1:599806-635246 GCA_902729485.2 Mus minutoides
AATAAGCTGGTAGGCCTTTCCTGTCCCCGATGCTTCATCTTTCACAACTGTCCTGGACTATCAGGTTGGAAGCTCAGTTCAAATGCAGTGAAAATCTCTGTCATGCCCAGAATGACAAAAAACTATTAGACAGACAAAGTCAGCTTCTGAATTCTCTCTCCTAACAGGTTCCTCGGGAGTGTCCTCACTGCTCAGATTCCTGGGGGAGGCAGGGAGATATATAGTGTCCAGAGAGGTGAAGAAGTCAGGCCTCAGGAAAATTAAAGGCTGTGATTAGAAGCACTCTGGGGACTGGGTATATACCTGCTAATCCAGCTGTGGGAGCTGAGGCAGGAGAATTATATGTTTGAAGCTAGCCTGGGTTCTACAGTGAGTTTAAGGCCAGCTTAGGCCACAGGATACAAACTGGGCTGCAGAAATGGCTCAGAAAGCACTTGCTGAAATCCTGAAGACCAGGGTTCAGATCCCAGACCCCATCCATGTGATGTTGGATGCAGTAGTAGAAGCATCTGTGATTCCTACTCCTTGGGAGAGATGGGAGTCAGGTTCAAGAACAAGAGACTCAATCTGAAACAAGCTGGAAGATGTGGTCCAGCACCATAGGTAATGCTCTGACCTCCACAGACAAGCCAAGGCCCTCATTCATGTGCAGGCATGCGCAGACACACAGAAATCTTTGAAAAATCAAAAATGAAGCAGATACAGGGTCCATAACTGTACACCCAGTGCTCAGGAAGTAGAGGCAGAAGAATCAGAAGTTCAGGATCATCCTCGGCTAACATAAACAGAAGCCAACCTAGGGTATGTGATGTCCTTAGAACAAGGGGGCTGGTTTGTTACCATTTAGTTGAGGCACTCTTTTTTGTTTGTTTGTTTTGTTTTTGTTTTTCGAGACAGAATTTCTCTGTATAGCCCTGGCTATCCTGCAACTCACTTTGTAGACCAGGCTGGCCTCGAACTCAGAAATCCGCCTGCCTCTGCCTCCCAAGTGCTGGGATTAAAGGCATGTGCCACCAAGCCCGGTAGTCTTGATGGGGTCCACTTGAACAGAAACAGCGCCATTCTGGGGAGCCTCAGTTCCTCTTCTGTAAACTCAGAGTTGCTAGGGAAGACTTTGCTTCTCTGTGCTGGACCGACTAGGTGTTTAATCAATTATCAGCCCTTTCTTGCCAGTTACATGGACATTGGTAATAGATACGAAGCCTGCCTAGCCTTTTCCCGGGAAGCCCTGGGCCGAATGCCCTGGAGGCAGTGGGAGGCTCCAGGCCACTCATTTCTGCTCAGATAAGTCCCTGCAAGTCCGCTCCTCCCGCCCGTGCCTCTGAGCTTCAAATCCCCAGGTCCCAGGGAGGGGAAGGCAGGCGGATGGCAGCCTCAGCAGCAGCAGCAGCTGCTCCGGGATGGAGGCCAACAGCCGCCTCTCTCCGCCAGCAACATTCCTGCGGGACGTGATAGCGAGGAGCCCTTCTAGACACCAGCTCCTATCGCCCCCTGGTGGCCACGTATGAAATAGGGGATTTGACCATTTATAAGTCTGTAGAGCCCTGCCTGTCCTGCCAGCCTTGAAGAGGCTGAGGCTGGAGGACCACTGCGAGTTTCAGGCCAGCCTGTTCTAAATTGTGATACCTTCTTTTGAAAATCAAAGCACCAGCGAGTTGGTTGTAGGGCCTGTGGCTCAGTTGGTAGGCAGCCTGCATAGAAGGCTGGGAGTTCTGGGATTCACGCTTAGCGCCACGTAAACTGAATCTGTTTTTCCACTTTTGATCAGGTGAAGGCAGGGGAATCAGGAGTTCAAAGTCATCCTAAGATACATAATGAGTTTGAGGGCTACAGAAGGCCCTGAAAAAAAAAACAAAAAACAAAAACTAGGGTTGGTGAGGCGGCAAAGGGGGTGAGAGCAGCTGCTGGCCAGCCTGAGGACCTGGGTTTGATCTCTGGATCCAGATACTGGAAGGAAAGACAACTCCTGCATGCTGTCCTCTTGCCCTCACAGGAATGTGGTACAGGTGCACACACACATACACACAGAGACACACATCTTTAACAGGTATTTTAGAAACAATTCTATACCAGCCCACATTCTGGATTTCAAATTAACGCAGGGAGCCTACATCTTTCCCCACTAGTCTCCTGATGTGCTGTGGAACTGGGGAGGGTTGTTGTTTGTTCCGCACTAGTCTCCTGACGTGCTGTGGTACTGGGAGGGTTGTTGTTTGTTCCCTACTAGTCTTCTGACGTGCTGTGGTACTGGGGAGGGTTGTTGTTTGTTCCCTACTAGTCTCCTGACTTGCTGTGGTACTGGGGAGGGTTGTAGTTTGTTCCCCACTAGTCTCCTGATGTGCTGTGGTACTGGGAGGGTTGTTGTTTGTTCCCCACTAGTCTCCTGAGGTGCGGTGGTACTGGGAGGGTTGTTGTTTGTTCCCCACTAGTCTCCTGAGGTTCAGTGGTACTGGGGAGGGTTGTTGTTTGTTCCCCACTAGTCTCCTGAGGTGCAGTGGTACTGGGAGGGTTGTTGTTTGTTCCCCACTAGTCTCCTGACGTGCTGTGGTACTGAGAGGGTTGTTGTTTGTTTGTACCTCACTAGTCTCCTGACGTGCTGTGGTACTGGGAGGGTTGTTATTTGTTTGTTTCCCACTAGTCTGATGACGTGCTGTGGTACTGGGAGGGTTGTTGTTTGTTCCCCACTAGTCTCCTGACTTGCTGTGGTACTGGGGAGGGTTGTTGTTTGTTCCCCACTAGTCTCCTGACGTGCTGTGGTACTGGGGAGGGTTGTTGTTTGTTCCCCACTAGTCTCCTGACGTGCTGTGGTACTTGGAGGTTTGTTGTTTGTTCCCCACTAGTCTCCTGATGTGCTGTGGTACTGGGGAGGGTTGTTGTTTGTTTGTTCCCCACTAGTCTGCTGACGTGCTGTGGTACTGAGAGGGTTGTTGTTTGTTCCCCACTAGTCTCCTGACATGCTGTGGTACTGGGAGGGTTGTTGTTTGTTCCCCACTAGTCTCCTGACGTGCTGTGGTACTGGGAGGGTTGTTGTTTGTACCCACTAGTCTCCTGACGTGCTGTGGTACTGGGAGGGTTGTTGTTTGTTCCCCACTAGTCTCCTGAGGTGCGGTGGTACTGGGAGGGTTGTTGTTTGTTCCCCACTAGTCTCCTGAGGTGCAGTGGTACTGGGAGGGTTGTTGTTTGTTTGTTTCCCACTAGTCTCCTGACGTGCTGTGGTACTGGGAGGGTTGTTGTTTGTTTGTTCCCCACTAGTCTCCTGACGTGCTGTGGTACTGGGAGGGTTGTTATTAGTTTGTTTCCCACTAGTCTCCTGACGTGCTGTGGTACTGGGAGGGTTGTTGTTTGTTGCCCACTAGTCTCCTGACTTGCTGTGGTACTTGGGAGGGTTGTTGTTTGTTTGTTCCCCACTAGTCTCCTGACTTGCTGTGGTACTGAGAAGGGTTGTTGTTTGTTCCCCACTAGTCTCCTGACTTGCTGTGGTACTGGGGAGGGTTGTAGTTTGTTCCCCACTAGTCTGCTGACGTGCTGTGGTACTGAGAGGGTTGTAGTTTGTTCCCCACTAGTCTCCTGACGTGCTGTGGTACTGGGGAGGGTTGTTGTTTGTTCCCCACTAGTCTCCTGACGTGCTGTGGTACTGGGGAGGGTTGCTGTTTGTTCCCCTCTAGTCTCCTGACGTGCTGTGGGACTGGGGAGGGTTGTTGTTTGTTCCCCTTTAGTCTCCTGACGTGCTGTGGTACTGGGGAGGGTTGTTGTTTGTTCCCCACTAGTCTCCTGACGTGCTGTGGTACTGGGAGGGTTGTTGTTTGTTCCCCACTAGTCTCCTGAGGTGCGGTGGTACTGGGAGGGTTGTTGTTTGTTCCCCACTAGTCTCCTGAGGTGCTGTGGTACTGGGAGGGTTGTTGTTTGTTCCCCACTAGTCTCCTAACGTGCTGTGGTACTGGGGAGGGTTGTTGCTTGTTCCCCACTAGTCTCCTGATGTGCTGTGGTACTGGTAGTGTTTTTGTTTGTTTTGATCAGTTTGTCAATTTTTGACAAGCTTGTGTCATCTAAGAAGGAGACCCATCAATTGGAGATTTGCCTCCATCAGACTGGCCTGGGTTCAAGTCTGTGAAGCATCTCCTTGATTAATGATGAAGTGAGAAGGCCCAGCCCATTGAGGGCAGTGCCATCATCCCTGGCCAGGTGATCCTGGAAGTATAAGAAATCCATGGACATCAAGCCAGTAAGCAGAGCTTCTCCTCTTCACCAGTTCCTGCCTCCAGGTTCCTGCTTTGAGTTCCTGCCCTTTGTTCCCATCTGAACGGATGGCACACTGTAAGGCTAAGTAGCTCTTTCCTCCAAATGTTGCTTTTGGTCTTGGCACTTATCACAGCAACAGAAAACAAACTAGGACACCTCCCTACCTTGACTCCATGAATTCCTACCTCAACCCAAGTTCTGTAGCTCAGTCCCATTGTTAAGCATGCTGTGTGGCCCTGTGTGAGGTGTTCAGCCTCTCTGTGCCTTGTTTCTTACAAACACAGTTTATGGCAAGTATGTCCTCCACTCTGGGCAAACTGAGTGTGTAACGCTGTTCCAATTCACCAGGTTGCTTGAACAACTCAAAGAAAGAGGGAGCCATGTCTGTGGCAGAAATACCTGTGTCACAGGGTCCTTTATTTCTGCCCTGTTCAGTGCTGTCTAATAATTTGAAACTGGGTGTCTTGCTTACCTTTCTATTGCTGTGTTAAGACAGTGTGACTGAGGCAATGAATAGAAGAAAGAGTTTGTTAGGGGCTCACAGTTTCAGTCCATGACCATCATGGTGGGGAACATGGAACAGGCATGTGACAGGTGGGAGGTAGCAGGGAGGGAGGGAGGGGAGAGGGAGGAGGGGGAGGGAGACAGGGAGGCGAAAGCAGGTGAGCATGATACTGGAGCAGTAGCTGAGAGTTTACACCTACCTGACCCACAGACAAGGCACAGAGCAAACTGGGAATGGTATGGGAATGGTATGGTCTTTGAAACCTCCAAGCCTACTCCATAAACACAGCTCTTTCAACAAAGCCATATGCCTAATCCTTCCTAACAGTTCCACCAAGCATTCAAATATATGAACTTTGGTGGGGCATATGATCTTTTCATTGAAATACCACAGGAACTTAGGGAAAGAGGGTTTAATTTAGCTCACAGCTCAAGGATGTGAGTCAGTCATGGCAGAGCTGTGGCCACAGGAGCATGAGGTCACACTGCATCCACAGTCAGGAGTAGATGGAGATGGATGCTGGTGCTCATTTTGTCTCCTCTCCAGCTCATGGCATGGCACTGCCCACCTCAATTAACCCAATTGAGAAGCTCCCCCACAGTTGTGCCTGGAAGCTCATCTCCTAGATGATCCCAGTTCCTGTCATAATGGGCTGGAGAGAGCATGAGGACCCAAATTTAATCACTAGCACCCACTTAAAACACTAGTCATGATGACACATGTCTGTAAGCCCAGCCTGTGGAAGCAGAGACAGACTACATCTGGCTAGTTGAGTTCTTGCCTGGTTGACTGGATGAGCCCTGGGTTAGTGAGAGCTGAGCATGTCAGAAACAAACAAACAAACACAAACAAACAAACACAAACAAACAAACAAGGGGAGGAAGGAAGCCCAGAGAGATGGCTCAGTGGATAAAGGCATTTGCCACCAAGACTGATAACCAGGTTTCCATCCCTGCAACCCACAGGGTAGAAGGAGAGAACTGGTTCCTGCATGTTGTCTTCTGACCTTCACATGCATGTACATACAAGTTCCTATACACCTCATTCATATGCGCACATACAGACATATACATACCCCAATGTGGTGACACTTGGTCTGTAGGTGTTGATCGAATACTTTTCATTGTAATCTGCTGGACCTGAGGTGTGGGTGGTAGAAGCTGATCAGTGGGAAAACAAATTAAAGAAAAACGTGACAGGGATGGAACTTAGAGCCCCAGACACCTTCACTGTTGGTCATTCTGCTGCCCTGGGCTCCTTAGCATCACCTATCACCTTCAACACAGAGAAACACTTAATGGAGGTGGGGGAAAAAGATCAAATCCCCTCGCCAACAGTGATTCCTTAAGAACCTAAGACTATAAATGGACATCAGTGTTCTAGAACCTGCTTTCAAACGTCAGCAAACAATCCCCAAGATCCACATGAAAGGAAAGAATGGGATCCAGCAAGTTGTTCCCTGACCTATAGAACTGTATATGTTACATGTGTATAACTCAGTAGGTACACATATGACAGACACAGGGAGAAACAGAAGGGAGAGGGAGGGGGGGAGAGGGAAGGGGAGGGGAGAGGGAGGGGAAGGGGAAGGGAGGGGGAGGGGGAAGGGAGGGAGAGAATGCTAGCTGGATATGGTGGCCCTTGTCTGTAATCCCAGCACCCAGAAGCCTGGAGAAGGAGGCTCCCGAGTTCAAGGCCAGCTTGTACAGAGTCCACCTGCCTTGTCAGAGTCTAACTTGCTTTGAAGATGTGATTTCTCAGAGAGCTGTTGAGCCCTGGTTCCCCAAAGCTGCAGTTTGTTAGTTTTGTCTGAGTGGTGTGCACATATATAGTGTGTGTATGCAGGTGTGTGCAGGTGTGCACGTATGTAGAAGCCTAAGAGAAGATTAGGAGTTCCTCTGGTGCACACTCTACTTTTAAAACTACATTTATAGCTGGGCAGTGGTGGTGCTGCTAGGAATTGCTGAAGAATGACACCCCAGACTCAAATAGTATGCAAAAGCAGAGCATTTATTCAGCTAAATTTCTTGCATGCAGGGGTCTCCCCATTTGTGAATTGGACTTGTAGGCCGGATTGTCAGAGGATTCTGGGGGGGGGGTGCTCCTGACCTTTTACCTTCATTGCTCATCTCTGTCTCCAGGGCTCTGACTGACTCCAGTTGGTCGGGCTCTGGAGCCTTCACAGAGAGTGGCTTACTCATTCTAGCTACCTATTCTTACATCAGGCCAGATGACAAGGTGTCCTCAGATTGGCTGCCACAGCAGTGGTTGGCTGACCACAGGTTTCCAGATGCGGGTTCTCATTTCTGGGAAACTGAAACTTAGGCCTCATTTCCCAGACTGCCAGTTAGCAGCCTGTCATGGAGTCAGCCTGGCTCTGGCTAACTCTCAGTGCATACCTTTAATCCCAGCACTCAGGAGGCAGAGGCAGTGATATCTGTGAGTTTGAGGATGGCTAGGGCCACACAGAGAAACCCTATCTCAAAAAAAAAAAAAAAGCCCCTGTGCATCTATGCACTTATTTCACATGCACACTGGGGTGAAGGTCAGAGGGGCTTGTTCTCACCTACTTAGTGGGTCCCAAGAACAGAACTCAGGTTGTCAGTCTTGGTGTCAGAGACCTTTTCTTACTGAGCACTCTTGCTGGCTCACAAACATGGAGGTCAGAGCAGGCCTCGCACAACTCCGTTCTCCCCCCACCCCCTCCTTGCAGGTCGCAAGGACCCAGGTTTAGTTCACCAGTTTTGCTGACAAGTGTCTGACCTGATGAACCATCTTGGCTGCCTCATGTTTTAAGTGTGTGCTGGGGGTTTGAACTTGGGTCCTGTTGCTTTTACAGCAAACCATCTTACCCACCAAGCCATCTTTCCAGCTACCTGTTTATTGGTGCTTTTAATTTGTTTTTGTTTGTTTGCTTGCTTGCTTGTTTGCTTGCTTGCTTGTTTTCTTCTGTTTTTAGGACAGGGTCTCACCATGTGGACTGGGTAGCCTTGCACTCTGAGATCTGCCAGCCTCTGGCTCCTGAGTGAGACTAAAGGCATGCTCCACCACACAGAGCCCTGGTTTGTTTGTTTGTCTGTCTGTCTGTCTGTCTGTCTGTCTGTCTGTCTGACTTTAGGTAGGGACTTATGCAGCTTAGACTGGCCTTCTGCTTTAGGCTCCCTGAGTGCCAGGATCACGGGCATGTGCCACCCAGTTCACTGTGAGCTGTAACATTTAAGGATAAAAAATGCACATTGGGCTTTTAAGTTCTCAGGAAATGTCCATACTCACAGGAGTGATTTTATTTGTCACACTCATGGTCATGGTGTGCTAAGTAGAGCCAGACTCACAGACAAACGTTCATTAGAGTCATTGATGGACATCAGAGTTCATGCAAGAGGCAAGACTGTCCAAGCTGAGACCAGGCTGTAGCTCACTTGGTAGTGATCACCCACAATGCTGGAAGCCCTGGCTTCCATCCCTAACAACTCACATCCTCTGTAGTGGACATACCTGCAATCCCAGAGCTCAGGGTTAGAGGCAGGAGGATCAGAAGTTCAAGGTCATTCTTGGCTACATAGTTCAAGGGTAGCCTGAGCTACATGACAGGCTGTTTCAAAACTAAAATAAAAATACTGATAATAATAAATAAAAATAATAATTGTAAATTGTCCAAGCTGCAGGCAGACAAAACCTCAGAAAGAATTTCTCTGCAACTCCAGCAGTGTACAAGCGAGATCGACATTCTCTTTAACACACACACACACACACACACACACACACACACAAGCCAGCCAGCAGGACTTACTGGGGACAAAGCAAGCCTCTTCCAGGAATGTGCCCAGTGTGCTGTGCTTCCCTCCCCGCCTTTATTTAATATATATCATTTGCTTTCTGGAAATGGAGGCTGGCATAGGTCAGGAACGATGGACAATGGACCTGATTTACCAAGAGCAACCATTGCCTTCAAGGAGGGGGAGCCTAGTGGGTGCTTGCTTGGTGCAGAAATCAAAAACCAGCTCAGCAAGAGCTGGAGGGGAGGAGAGTGTGAGTGTTTGTGTGCGCACATGTGTGTCTGTGTATGTGTGTATGTGTGTGTGCATGTGTGTATGTGTCTGTGTGAGAGTCTGTGTGTGTATGTGTTTGTGCATGTGTATGTGTGTGTATATGTGTGTACATGTGTGTGTCTATGCGCACGTGTGTCTGTGTGTGTCTGTATGCGTGTGAGTGTGTGTATGCATGTGTGTGTGACTGTGTTTGTATGTGCATGTGTCTGTGTGTGTGCGTGTGTGTCACATGTGTGTGTGTTTATGCCCTGCTCATTCTTTGACAAGGGTCTCTCACTGAACCTGGGACTTACTGATGGGTTTAAACTACCTACCCAGCTTGTGAGCCCCGGGAATCCACCCATCTCTGTCCCCTGCACTGGGATTCCAGGATCACACCACACATCAATAGTGGGGGATCTGAAGTCAGATCCCCACCCCCACCCCCGTTTCTGCAGGAGGCATGTTACTGACTGAGCCCTCTCCTTAGCCCTTCCCTTTGTTTTTTGAGGTGACTCTCAGTCCCTTCCTGCCCCTGAACATTTGCACACGCCACCATCCTCACCACCTTCAGGAGTTAGTCTTCCTCACTCCTTCAATCTGAGGATCTCCCTCTTCTGTTCAATTCCTGTTTTTTCCTCTCTTTCTTTCCTTTAAAAAAAAAACAAAACAAAAACAACAACAACAACAACAACAACAACAACAACAAAACATAGTATCATATAGGCCAGGTTGGCCTGGAATTCCAGGTGTAACTAAGGATAATTTTAAACTTTTGGTTTGCTTGCTTGCTTGCTTGCTTGCTTGCTTGCTTGCTTGCTTGCTTGCTTGCTTGCTTGCTTGCTTGCTTGCTTGGTTTGAGACGGTCTCCCTATGCAGACCAGAATGGCCTTGAACTCATAAAGATCACTTGCCTCTACAGTGCTGAAAGTACAGGCGTGAGCCAGCACACCTGCTTTCTGTGTCCCTAAGGATGGAACCCAGCCCTTTGTGTGCATATTCAACACTCCACCCATAGAGCCAAATCTCCAGCCTGCAAGAGGATTTTTTAAGTTTTATCACACTTGTTAATTATTGTGTGTTCCCAAGGGCACTCACATGGAGATCCGAGGGCAACTTTCAGAAGTCAGTTCTCCCCTTCCATCATGTGAGGCCTGGGCATGGAACTTGGGGCCTCGGGCTTCGTGGCTCCTGCACTTACTGCTGAGCCCTTTCATTGGCCTTAGAGAAGATTTTGATCCATGTTTCTAAAACAGCTCCACGTCTGAAGCTCCTGGGCCAGGCAGGAAGAGTGCCAAAAGGTCGCACATGCCTAGAACTGGAGCCTGGATAAAATGCTTACTGTGTCCTGTGGCAACAGCTATCGCAGAAACACAACAGCAACCATGCAGACCTGGGGCGAGGGGAAGTGCCACCTGACACTAGCAGACAATCCCAGCAGAGGGGATAAACCATCTGTGGCTCTCCTCATGCCACTCTGACCCCCTAGACTGAGTCTTATCTCAAGGCAACTGTCTTCAGCACCCCTGGAAGGTCTGGCTGAGGTTGAGGGGCATCTCCTAGGCCTCTTCTGTTGGATTTACAGTTACTCCCCTTCCAAGCTATTTAGACATTAACTCTGTCAAGATAAGCTAACACCGGGGCTGGTGAGATGGCTCAGCGGGTAAGAGCACTCGACTGCTCTTCCGAAGGTGATGAGTTCAAATCCCAGCAACCACATGGTGGCTTACAACCACCCGTACTGAGATCTGACACCCTCCTCTGGTGCAGCTACAGCATACTTATGAATAATAATAATAAATGAATCCTTGGACCGGAGAGACTGACCGGAGAGACTGACCAGAGCGAGCGGGGCCAGCCAGAGCGAGCGGGGCTGGCCGGAGCAAGCAGGGTCGACCAGAGCGAGCAGGGTTGACCGGAACGAGGGGGGAAAAAAAAAGATAAGCCAACACCAACAGACCTGGGCTCTATCTCAGGCACACCGTGGACTAGCCCTGGATCCTGGGCTTCTTCACTGGCAGCCCCTTGGGCCATGCTGAACCTCCCTCATGAGTCACCCAGGCAGTGCTCCCCGATTTGACTATCTGGTCACTGAGTTCCTCTTGTGTCTTTTCTGGCCTCTAACAGGCACCTCCAAGTGACACCCTCAGCCACCACACACACACACCGAGTCGTGAAGGTTGGCAGCTCTAAGAACATCAGTATCTATGTCCACTCAGATTTCAGGAGACACCTCTTGAGATGACCACCATGGTGTGGGACTTTCTAGTGAAGAAGACAGTGTTGTCCAGGAGCCTGATCATTGTCAGTGGAAAATGGCTTCATGGTTCAGATGCCTGCTCCAATGGATAGTCCTGGCTGTCAACTTGCCTACATCTGAAATTAACTAAAACCCAAATGGCCAGGCATACCTATGAGGAATTTTTTTTCTTAATTAAATAATTTGAAGTGGGAAGGCCCACCTCTAATCTGGATCTTCTCCATGGGAAGAATATTACATTTAACCTGGGCCACACCTTCTGGTGGCAGCCTCTATAGAGGACAAGGAGAGAGGAAGCTCTTGCTCTGCCTGCTTGCTCCTAATAACCAGCCCATGCCTTCACTGGCATTACAGCTCACTTCTTCAGAATTCCAGTATAGCTGAAGACCAGATGAGACATCCAGGCTCATGGACTGAACAACTACTGGAGTCTTGAGCCGTCCATTCATAGGCAGGCATGTTGGATTAGCTGGACCACAGCCTGTAATGCTAATCAACCCCCTTTCTATACAGATTCATCCTGTAAGTTCTATTACTCTAGAGAACTAAGACATCTGTAATAGTAGGTGACAAGAGAAGACAAATGACCACAAAATGTGATTCTAGGCACAGACACTAGGGAGGCCTTCCCACAAGGGGCACGGTAGCATCCATGCAGGACCTGGATGGATTTGTAATGATTCATGTCCTATCCGTTTAGAAATAAGAAGTCCCAAAACCTTGAGAGCCAAGAAAGGCTAGTCCATTTTTAGATGCCTATGAAAATCATAGAGAATCTCCTGTGCTGTCAACTTGGGAAGCTGAGCATGGGCTGAACTCATTTCTCCTTTGACAAAGTGTCCTTGTGCAGTGAGCAGCCCACCCAACTGCACTTCACACTTGTTTCCTGTATTGGCTATTTTTATAACCATTTGACAGAAGCTAGAGTCTTCTGAGAGGAGGGAACCTTAATTGAGAAAATGCCTCCATAAGATCAGGCTGTAGGCAAGCCTGGAGGGCATTTTCTTAGTGATTGACAGGGGAGAGCCCAGCCCGTTGTGGGTGGTGCTATCTCTGAGATGCTAGTCATGAGTTCTATAAGAAAGCAGGCTGAGCAAGCCATGAGGAGCAAGCCAGTAAGCAGCACCCCTCCATGGCCTCTGCATCAGCTCCTGCCTCCTAGTCCCTGTCCTGATTTCCTTTGATGACCAACAGTGATATGGAAATGTAAGCCAAATAAACTTTTCCTCTCCAACTTGCTTTTTTTGTCACAGTGTTTCATCACAGCAATGGAAACCCTAAGACACTCCCAAAGACAGGCCAGTCAACTGCTCGTTTGGTTTTCAGTATATAGTGCTCAGTATATGTGGATAGAGGGAAGGAGCTACATACACATGTGGAAACCAGAGTGCCAAGCATCTTCTATTACTCTTTTTTTTTTTTTTTTTGGAGACAGGGTTTCTCTGTATAGCCCTGACTGTCCTGGAACTCACTCTGTACACCAGGCTGGCCTTGAACTCAGAAATCCGCCTGCCTCTGCCTCCCGAGTGCTGGGATTAAAGGCATGCGCCACCATACCCGGCCCCTTCTATTATTCTTCATCGTATTTTTGGTGTTATAGTTGACTTTTGAGACAAGGTCTTGCTGTCCTGGCTGTTCTGAAACTCTCTAGGCAGACCAGGCTGCCCTTGAACCCATAGATATCTGCCTGCCTCTACCTCTTCCATGCTGAAATAACAGACCTGGCTTTTCCATTTTGTTTGTGATAAGAACATATTTTTAATTATATGAGTATGAGAGTATGCACACATAAGTGCAGCTGCCCTCAGAGGCTAGAAGGGGATGTTGATGCCTTGGAATTGGAGTTACAGGGGGCTGTGAACCAAACTCAAGTCCTCTATAAGAGCAACAAGTGCTGAGCCCTCTCTCCAGCCCTTCCATCTTAGGTTTTGAAATGGGATCACTCACTGAGCCTGGAGCTTGCTGATTGGCTAGACTGTCTGGCCAGTGATTCCTTCTATCGCTGTCTGCCAGCACTGGGGTTACAGGAGTGTGCCACCATGACCACCTGTTACATGCATACTGCGGATCTGAGCTGGGGTCCTGGCACCTGCGCAGCAGGCACTCTGCCTGCTAGGTCATCTCCCCAGTCCTCTTCATTTGCTTCTGTTCCAAAAAACATGGCCAAAGCTTTACCCCTAGAGAGGGGGATCCCCCAACAGAGCCTGAGGAAAGTGAGTAAATCTCTCCAGCTTCTCGAAAGCCTGGTATAACCTCCACCAAAACAAGGACAACCACGTGTCATCCCCTGGGTGACTTGCATGCCTTGCTCTGACTTCTCATCCACAGAGAAGATGGGGTTGGAGTTTCTCCATGCTGACAGGCAGATGAGATAGTGTGTGCCCCTGGGGGCAGAAGCTCTGTCTTAGGGTTTCTGTTGCTGTGCAGAGACACCATGAGCACAGCAGCTCTTATAAGGGAAAGCATTTCATTGGGGCTGGCATGCAGTCCAGAGATTTGGTCCATTATTGTCATGGCAGGAAACATGGTTTGTATGCAGGCAGATGTGGTGCTGGAGAAGGAGCTGAGAGTTCTACATCTGGATCAACTGGCAGCAGGAAGAGACAGTGAGCCACTAGGTCTGGCTTGAGCCTCTGAAACCTCAAAACCCACCCCCAGGGACACACTTCCTCCACCAAAACCACACCTACTTGAACAAGGCCACTTGCCCTAATCCTTTCAAATATTGCTACTCCCTGTGAGCCTATGGAGCCATTCACACTTCCACCAGCTCTTATCCCAAACACCCTAAAGTCCTCACCAGCTCCCAAGGTGTTCCTGCTCTGCCCATGCTCTGAGGGAGCTGCTCTTATCTCCCTGAGACCTCCCCCCCCCCGCCCCCCGTCCTGTGTCAGATGCTCAGGGTCTTCCAGTCTCTCTTAGTTCAGTATCTTGCACTTAATGTGAACCACAGGACAGAGCCTGTATCAAGATATCTCACGCTAGACATCAAGGTGGACCCTGACAGGGGAAAAGGAGACTTGTGAGCTGGAATTGAGTTGTGTGCTGGAGACACAGACCATCAAGACCCTTTCTCAGGACAGTTACAAGCCCCGCCCCTTGTACCAGCAGAACCCAGAGTCACTGTGACCAGCCTGATGGCCAATGAAGTCTTTCCACTACGGAAACTGGTTAGGCAGGAAGGGCCCTCTACTGGTATTTTAGGAAACTGCATGCTAACTGTACCTCATCCCTCTCCCCAGGAATGTCCTTGTGTGATGGGCAGCCTGCGTGACTGCACGAAGCAGCCTTGCTCCCAACAACAGAGACCCTCACTGTTTCTTTTGCCAAGGTCTGGCCCAAGGATTTGCTCCTAGAAAGTGATATCTCAAGAAAACCTGAGGAACATGGGCATCTTTACCCAGGTCCCCAAAAGCCTGATGTACCCCTCAAAACCAGGCAGCATAGGAAGTCACTGTCTTTCTGTGTCCCAACTCTCTGTCACAGTTTAGGGGCCTGGACCATGAAGGCCAACTACCAAAGCACAGACAAGCAGAAGTTCAAGGCTCCCTTTGATGTGGAGGAGTCCAGTGAGGAGAATGAGTGCAGAGGACATGGAGACCAGGGCGGAGATCAAGGGGAAACCATAGAGGAGGATCAGCCAGGACGTGCGACATGCTGGGGGGTCCCATCACTTGGACCATGTCCAGTGCTCCCATCTTGTGCAGTCAGGCTGAAGCCAAACAAGACAGTCTTCCACCTTAGCAATGAGACACTGAGTATTGGCATCCAGGCCTGGTGAGTCCCCTTGATCCCCAGCCCTGCTAGAGGACCAGGGACACGGAGGAACCGAACAGATGGAGGACTTGCTCCTGTTACAGTGTGACTCTGGAATGTTCCCTGTGTGCTGGAATGCTGGGCTCTGGCACAGGGTGCTACTGGGGCTTTTGGGGGGCCTTTCAGAGGTGGAGCCTCTGAAGGAAGTGGGCCACTGGGGACCGAGTGGTCCTGAAAGTTAAAGCCCTGTGCTGCTTCCTGCTGCTTCTCTTCAACCTGTCTTCCATGAGTCTGTTCCATGCTCCCAGGGCCTCATGTCTTTCTCGCCATGATGGACTGAAACACCCCTAAACTTATAAATCAACCCATTCTCCTGTAAGTTGCTTCTGTCGGGTGTTCTGTGACAATGGCATCTGATTTCTGTTGCTGTGACTGAGAAAGACTATTGGGAGGAAAGTGTCAGTTGCTAGCCATCTCTCTAGCCCTATGGCCTCCATATTCATTTTTAAGCCACCTTGGCCTCTCCCAAAGCTGTGCTGCTGCCAGGCAGCTCCCCTGCCTCCACCCCTTGGTGCTGGAGTCGCAGGCTTCTGCCTGTTTTAGTCTGTGTTAGTGATGGATGTCAAGGCTCCATGCACTCTAGGCAGGTACTCTCCCACAGAGGCACATCCCAGTTCTGGGCTCATGATCTGAATGCAGTGAGGTCCAAATATCACCCTCCAAAATCATGATGTCATAGGTGTCTCCAAGCTATCGTGAGAGCCTTCACTCTCCAGGTAAGTCTGCAACAAGCTGACTGATGGGTGCGTGCTGGCCATCTTCAGGGTCCGATGGATTCCCATCAGGTCACCACCCAGAGTTCACTGCAGAGGGTGGAGGAGACTGAGTCCTGCACCTTCCCCAGCCTCCTCCTCTCTACTCACAACTCACGCCAAAAGCCCATATCCCCTCTACCTCCCCTCAACACACACACCATCCTAACTGTTTCCTGGAGGCCAGGGCTATGTCTCCCTGCAAAAGAATGGTATTCAACAGTCCTGAAAAAACTTCACGAAGGCTTCCATCTCCCTCAGGTGACACCAGCACCCAGGGATCCTACGGTGGTCATGGTGCTGTTCTGTTCCATCCATGTAACCCCAGGATCTGAGTGAGTTTCCTTATCCAAGAAATGAGGAGGGGCCTTGTGTGTGATGTGCTCGCTATGCAAGCACAAGGCTTGATCCCCAGAGCCTCTATTAGGAAGCTGGGCATGGGCTGGAGAGGCTGCTCAGAGGTTAAGAGCTCTGGCTGCTCTTCCAGAGGTCCTGAATTCAGTTCCCAGTAACTACATGGTGGCTCATAATCATGTATAATGAGATCTCATGCCCTCTTCTGGCCTGCAGGCATACATGTGGGCAGATCATTGTATACATAATAAATAAATAAATCTTAAAACTTAGCAGTGACTCACAGCTTGAAAGATATGGAACCTGAAGAGGCCACCTCCTGTAGCCAGGCAGGAACCCCAGTGGAGCGATAGGGACACTAACCCACCCACAAAACTTTCAAAATTTATTGTTCACAAGAAATGCAGGGATGGAGCAGAGACTGAGGGAAGAGCTAACCAATAACTTCCCAGCTTGAGACCCATCCCGTGGGCAAGCACCAACCCCTGACACTATTAATGATGCTCTGTTATGCTTGCAGACAGGAGCCTAGCACAGCTGTCCTCTGAGAAGCTCCACCCAGCAGCTGACTCAGACAGATGCAGACATCCACAGCCAAACACTGGATGGAGATTGAGGACTCTTGTGGAAAAATGGGAGGAAGGATTGCAGGCCCCAAAGGGGATATGAAATCTACAGGAAGACCAACAGAGTCAACTAACCTGGACCCTTGGGGTTCTCAGAGTCTGAATCATCAACCAAAGAGCATGCACAGGCTGGACCCAGGCCTCCCCACACATATGCACACATATGCACAGGCTGGACCCAGGCCTCCCCACACATATGTAGCAGGTGTGCAGCTTGGTCTTCATGTGGGTTCTAAACAACTGGAGCAGACACTATCCCAAAAGCTGTTGCCTGTCTGTGGGATATGTTCTAGCTGGGCTGCCATGTCTGGCCTCTGGGAGAGGATGCACCTAGCCTCAAAGACTTGATGTTTCAGGGTGGGAGGATAGCCAGGGGGGACCTGCCCACTCAGAGGAGAAGGGGAAGGGAGATGGGGTTGTGGGAGGGGTGCTCAGGAGGGGGCAGTGAATAAGTAAAAAAATAAATAAAGCTGGCATCTTGGCTCATGTCTGTAATCCCAGCACTGAAGAAGCAGAGACAGGAGGGCATAGACAGACAGACAGACAGACAGACAGTCAGACAGATAAGGTTTGCTCATAAGATAGCAAACCCGATGACCTGAATTCCACTCAATACCTATAGAAAGGAGAGAACCTACTCTCACAAGTTATTCTCTGACATCCACATATGTGTGTGCACCTGTGTATGTATATGTAAGCATACCTGCACACACATGTATAAACATAAAAGAAAAACCTGAGATGGATAGGGCCTGAGGATGAGCAGCAAAAGTCACTTTCAAGCTTCCACACACATGCACACATATGTACATGTGCAAACAGAGAGAGAAAGAGAGAGAGAGAGAGAGAGAGAGAGAGAGAGAGAGAGTTGGGAAAGAGTGTGACCAGGAGGGAAGGGAAACTGTGACTTCCCTGTCTCTCCATTTTCCATAGACAGGGTGCCCACCTGCCTGAGACCCTGAGCCTCCAGAATGGCCTCTCTGTCTCCACAAGGGGTAAGACTGTCCAAGCAGAGACCTCAGGAATAAAGATTGCTGCAACTCCATGAGGCTCTCTACAGCATCAAGTTAACAAGAATGCCACAGTATTTCAAGCTGGGGTTGCCATTCCATGTTCTGGTCAAACACTAGGCTCGTTGCACCCAGGGACTCAGGGTTCCCTCCCCAAAACAGATCTCATGGGTGGGCTCAAGCCAAAGTTGAATCCATTACACTGTGTGGATGAATCCCAAGGTCACTCCAAATCCTTTTCTTACACTAAGTCTCAAGACCAGGTTGCCCTTGAACTCACTAGGAGTCTAGGACAATCCTGAACTCCTGATCTTCCTGCCTGGCCTCCCCAGCACTTGGAATTACAGCTGCACACCACAGGGTGCCCTGTTTACACAGAACTGGGATGGAAAAGCCAAGGCTTCGTGTGTGCTTTGCAGGCTCAAACCACTGAGCCCTCACCCCAGCCCTCTTCCGGATCCTGAGCTGGTGGACATTACAAAACCCGACCCTTAAAGCAAGTCTACCTCAGGTTTCCCCCAAGCCCCGGAATCTCCTACCCATTCCACTCTGTGTTTCTCATTCCAGTCTGCAAGCTAACACTCAGACCATGTGTGGCCGAGTTCATAAAAACTCGGGTGAACCGTGTCCTGTCCCTGTGCAGTGCACAGCTTAAGTGATCGCATCAGGTGGCCCTGCAGAAGATCTTGGCTTCTGTTTCTCACTCTGTCTCAAGTCCGTATGACTCTCTAGTATCCAGGGTCCCTGTCCACTGCTAGAGCCACTGAGCATGTACCTCAGAAGGTAGAGAGGCTGCACTGACCATCAGCACAGATGCAGATCTGAAAAGGCTGCCCATTGTGGTATCGATTCAGCAGGGACAGGTGGGTGGCATTAGGACCTTGTGGCCAGAAGTGCTAGACTGACCCCCTAGACGTTCTACAGCTGGAAACGGGGGTCACTCTCTGATCTAAGACTTCAACCAACATGACAGCTTGGCCTTACTCAACCCAAGAAGACTCTGGGAACTTTCTACATGTCAAGGCAGTGTACTGGGCAATCGGAAGGCAGAGGCAGGAGGGCTCTAGGGGCTCACTGGCAAGGTGTCCAGATGAATGAGCAAGTTCCAGGCCAAAGACAGACCTTGTCCAAAATAGGAAACTAATGTATGGCTGAGAAAATGGCTCTGTGGGTGAAGAATTGCCCCATAAGCATGAGGATTTGAGTCATCCCCCCAGTACCATGTAAAACTACAGTGCTCACCTGTACCCAGTACTGGGAGGCAAAGGGCTCCAGGCTCCCAGCCAACCAGCCTAGCCAGTCACTGAGGTTCCAGTTCAGTGAGAGACCTTGTGTAAAAATGTAAGGTGGAGGGGCTGGAGAGATGGCTCAGAAGTTAAGAACACTGACTGCTCTTCCAGAGTTCCCAAGTTCCATTCCCAGCACCCACATGGCAGCTTACAACTATTTGTAACTCCAGTTCCAGAGGTTCTGATACCCTCACATAGACATAGATGCAGGCAAAAACACCAGTGCACATGAAATTTTTTAAAAAATTAAGTAGGGGCTGGTGAGATGGCTGAGCGGGTAAGAGCACCCGACTGCTCTTCCGAAGGTGATAAGTTCAAATCCCAGCATCCACATGGTGGCTCACAACCATCCGTAATGAGATCTGGCGCCCTCTTCTGGAGTGTCTGAAGACAGCTACAGTGTACTTACATATAATAAATAAAATAAATCTTTAAAAAAAAAATTAAGTAAAGCCGGGCATGGTGGCGCACACCTTTAATCCCAGGACTTGGGAGGCAGAGGCAGGCGGATTTCTGAGTTCGAGGCCAGCCTGGTCTACAAAGTGAGTTCCAGGACAGCCAGGGCTATACAGAAAAACCCTGTCTCGAAAAAAAAAAAATTAAGTAAGCTACAGATAGATAGATAGAAGGCACCACTGTTGATCTCTGTTGGGAACAAAATAAAAGGGGGGGCTGGTGGCCCTGGGAAAAGTAGGGGAGGAAAAGAAGCCCACTGCCCCGCCAGAGTTTTCCTATTCTCTGGTCAGTCAGGCGTGGGAAGGCTGCTACTTACCCTATCCACTCATCCCTGGGTGGGCATTCCTCTATCCCACTCTTCAGGGGGTGGTCAAGGGGCAGCCCTGCCTGGGACCCCTCTGGAGCTACTTAGCTAAAGCCACCAGGGTTGTGGGAGAGAGGGAATAGGGGAAGAAGTTCCCAACAATAACCAGAGTGCATGGTTTAAGAGCTTTATTATAGAAATGCAGGGGAAAGAGAGGAGGTAGAAGAGAGAGAGAGAGAAGAGAAGAGAAGAGAAGAGAAGAGAAGAGAAGAGAAGAGGAGGGGAGGGGANGGGAGGGGAGGGGAGGGGAGAGACAAAGAGAAGAGGAGAAGACAAAGAGAAAGGGAGAAGAGAGAGAAGTGAGAGGACAAAGAAATAAGAGTAAGAGAGCAAGAGTAAGAGAGAGAGGTATGGGCTGAGCACCCCTTTTTATGGTCTTCACTGTTGCTAGGTTACTGGGGAGGAGTTTAGCCTGAAGGTCAGAAGCTTGGGCCATTGCTTACGTGACCACTGACCATGCTTCTCTTGTGGGGGGGCTGTGGGAGGTGGTACCTTAGGCAGGGGCTGGAGTTCCAGGAGCATGAGGGAACGCCTACCTGTCATGAGGGTTCAGACCTCAGCTCAACTGGAGACCAGCCTGCAATTCTGGTCTCCATCGAAGCACACACACAAACACACACCATGACCACCACCTGCTGCTGCTGCTGCTGCTGCTGCTGCTGCTGCTGCTGCTGCTGCTGCTGCTACTGCTGTGATTCATCCATGCTGGATATAACGAAGCAATGAGACCCAAGTTGTCTGCTAGCCTACACGTGCCCCAATACACATAAATATGCACATGCACTCACACGCAGACAAAAGGAGAGGAAGCATGGAGGACTCAGACCACATAAACTGGAGGTTTCCATTGGAGGAAGAGACTGCCTCATCAGAGAGTTAGAAGTTCCCTTGTCAAGGCCAGCCTGGTCTACATAGCAAGCTCTAGGACAGCCAGGACTACACAGAGAGAGCCTGTCTCTTAAAAAAAAAAAATAGTTCCCCTTGTCAGCCTTGGTGTCCTAAGCAAGGGCTGAATTGTGAGCTCTCAAAAAAATCTTGTGAACATTTAGTTTCTTTTTTAATTGTGTACATGCACACATGTACCACATGTACATGTGAGGGGTGTGCTCATAAGTGCAGTGTCCTCAGAGGCATCAAATCCCCTGCAGCTGGAGTTGCAGACAGTTGTGAATCTCTACTGTGGGCACTCAACTCAGCTCCTCTGCAAGAGCGGCCAATGCTCTTAACCACTGAGCCATCTCTCTAGCCCCATATTATCTCATTTAAATGTCACGCTAACACCAACCAATAGGTACAATGATGAGAAGTTGAAGGCAGAGAGCATGAAACAGCAGAAGCAGGCCTGTGCCAAGCAGTGCACTGGGTGTGGATGTGATGCTTGTGAGCACATGGTCCGGTCACTCCTGCCATGGACCAAGTGGAATTTCCCCACAAGGAGTCACCATGCATCCAAGCTAGGAGCCCCCATTCAACCAAGTGGTGGCTGTGCCCCCCACCTCTACCGGGACTGTGCCCTGCATGCATTTCAAGACTGGGATGTGGAGGCTTAGACCATGGACCCTGCAACCCAGGACCACATGAAGAAGATTCTCTTGGTCTGAGTAATTCTGTAATTGGTAAACCACGCTTCTGTGTAATTCCCTGTTTAAGGGGCAGACACGCAGGTTTCCACATGTCACAGACTCTGTGATGGGAGAGAGATGTGGGAGGTTGATGGGAAGGTTGCTGCTGGAGAAAGCATGAAGCTTCACTTCCAAGCTGTGAGTTCAAATGTTACCTTTCCTGTGTGACATTGCATGCCTTACTGTTGTTCTCTGAGCCTCCATTTCCTCACTTATAAGAACAGGCTAATCATGTCATCTTCAGAATAGTCAAAGAGATGTGGGTCAAATCAAGCTAGAATTAGTTCCAGCAGTTAGAAATTTAGATTTTTTTCATTGCATTGATGATGTTGAGAATTGAACCCAGAGCCCTCTGCATGCAAGGCAAAAATACTCTCCTACTCTTCCACTGAGCTGAGCACATCCCAGCCCTAGATTTTAAATAGGTAGGTAGATAGATAGATAGATAGATAGATAGATAGATAGATAGATAGATAGAGGTATTTTGTTTTGCTTTGTAGTTTAGCCTGCCCCTGAATTCACATAGCCAGGATGACCTCCAACTCCTGGACCTCTGCCTCCCAAGTGCCAGGGTCACAGGTGTGAGCTGGGCCACATACAGTGCTCCGTGTCAGATCTGCAGGTCAAAGCAGGCAGGCCCTACCAAAATACACATGTCTACTTTAGTGCATGTAAAATACAAGCACTGGCCACCACTTGTCCCTCTCCCTGGTTCCTGGCACCGACTACTCTTCCAGAGGTCTTAAGTTCAATTCCCAGGAACCACATGGTGGCTCACAACCATCTGTAATGGAATCCAATGCCCTTTTGTGGTGTGTCTGAAGAGAGTGACAATCTACTCATATTAGGAGGGTAGAGCTGCCTTCTCTGAGATTGCTGGACTCGGGATGGCCATCTGCAGTGAACAGGTAAGTCATGTGTCAAGATGGTGTCATCCACCAGACAGGTGGCTTCCTTGGAGAGTTGGTCATGGGCAGCCTGACGTTCAGTAAAGCAGGGGTCATTGTACAGGTCCCCAGAGGCTTCCCAGATGTCAAGCACCTGTGGTTGTCTTTGCTGTCACTGTTATTGTTGTTGGTTTGCTTTCATTGTTTTCTTTGTTTTTTTGTTTTGGTTTGGCTGTCTTGGAACTCATTCTGTAGACCAGGCTGGCCTCAAATTCAGAAATCCACCTGCCTCTGCCTCCCAAGTGCCGGGATTAAAGGTGTGCACCACCATTTCCTGGCTCTCCGTGATTATCTTGACCCGATACCTGGATGCCATGGCCAGTGGGACAAGACTGGGAAAGAGCATTGTCGGTGCTAAGATGTAAGGGCAGCTCTGTGGGATCTTATCAAGGGATACGGAAGGGAGATCCCATGATTTCCCCCAAGCAATGACACTGTAGGTGAAGCTGCAGTCACTCTTGGAGCCAAGACAAAGTAAAACAGCAAACCACAGAGTAGCACCTGGGAGTGGCATCACACAACGCCTGCATGTTGACACCTCCCCGGCTGACGTCAGAGATGGATGTCTGAGACACACCAGGCACCAACCATCCAGATCACCCCAATACTGCCATCCCACGGTCACCCAAACAAATACCTAGTCTGCAGTTAGCTTTTTATAATACCCAAATAGCAATAGTCAGAGTTAGGTATGACCACCCACACCTGCTGAATACTAAAGAGGCAGAGGCAAGAAGATCAAAAGACCAGCCTGAGCTACCAAGCAAGATCCTGTCTCAAAATAAAAAGAAAGTGGGAGGGGAAGATGGCTTAAAGGGTAAACGATGCTTGGACAATTCGGACTCCACACGCCCACAGTACAAAGCAACTGGAAGAATTTGTGCCAAGAATCTCAGCAGCTGACTCAGGGACTGGGTGGAAATAGACGGATCCCAGCTAACCCTTGTCTCAAACAATCAAAAAAAATTAAGGGAAGAGCTGGGCAATGGTGGTGGAAACCTTTAATCCCAAAACTCAAGAGGCAGAAGCAGGTAGATCTCTGTGAATTTGAGGCCAGCCTGGTCTACAGATCAAGCAGCCAGGGCTACACAGGGAAACAGTGTCTCAGGAAAAAAAAAAAAAAAAAAAAAAAAAAACAAAACCGAAAAACTCAGGTAGAAGGGCTGGAGAGATGGCTCAGCAGTTAAGAGTACATAAACAGGTGAGTGCACAGACAGTACACACACACACACACACACACACACAGAGGAGAAGAGGAGAAGAGGAGCAGGAGATATGGAAATATGGCTCAGTGATAGAGTCCCTGACCAGAGTCCCCAATGAGGGACTAGGGCGTGGCTTAGCTGTGAAGTTCTCACCAACTGTTCGAAGGCTCTGAGTCTGATTCTGAGCACTGAATTAAATAAATAAATAAATAAATAAATAAATAACAACATTCAAAACATCAGAATCGCCAGGCGTGGTGGCGCACACCTTTAATCCCAGCACTCAGGAGGCAAAGGCAGGTAGATTTCTGAGTTCGAGGCCAGCCTGGTCTACAAAGTGAGTTCCAGGACAGCCAGGGCTACACAGAGAAACCTTGTCTCAAAAAAAAAAAAATCATAATCTACCGAAGAGGATCCCCCCACCCCATGCTCCATCCTGAGATCACCTTTCTGTCAGCAGAGGCACAGTGGCAGCCTGAGTCTGCACTCAAGGGCATTCAGGGACCTCATGTTGCCCCTCCGCAGCTGCTCCTGAGCAGACCTGCAGTCTGTCTGGGAAGCAGACACACCAGAGGCACACCTCTCTCTAGCATGGAGTCCCAGGGGATTCCCAGACAATTGTAACTGGGCTCAGTCCTTAGCCATGACCTTCAAGTCCCCTCAGCTCTAAAGCCCCCTCCTCCACATGCCTGGGTGAGTCTCCTCCCCAGGTGTCACCCAGCTGTGTCATAGTGGCAAGATGACTCAGTGCCACCAAGCCTAAAGACCTGAGTTCTAACCCCAGGACTTACATGATGGAAGATAAAATCCAATTCCTGAAAGTTGTCCCTTGACCTCTAACTGAACTCTGGGACATGTATGTGCCACCCCACACTTACATAAGTGAATATTTAAATAAATTAACTTAAAGGGGCTAGAGAGATGGCTCAGTAGTTAAGAGCACTGACTGCTCTTCCAGAGGTCCTAAGTTCAAATCCCAGCAATCACATGGTGGCTCACAATCTTCTGTAATGGGATCCAAAGCCCTCTTGTGGTGTGGCTGAAGACTGCTCACATACATAAAATAAATAAAATCTTTAATTAAAAAAAAGAAAGCCGGGCGTGGTGGCGCACGCCTTTAATCCCAGCACTTGGGAGGCAAAGGCAGGCGGATTTCTGAGTTCGAGGCCAGCCTGGTCTACAAAGTGAGTTCCAGGAATGCCAGGGCTTTACAGAGAAACCCTGTCTCAAAAAATAAAAAAAAATAAAAAAATTTAAAAATTAAACATGGTGTAGACCCAAGCCACATCTATATCCTGTCTCTATGCTAGAGATTTTCCATAGCAACTGAGGGTGGCTTTCTGGTCTCCCCATACACCTCCTCTTTGTCCCCCCCAGGTCACACCCAAGTGCTGACCTATCTTAGCAAAAAATGAGGCTACCATATCACCAAGGGAAGCCCAGGAAGTACATGGTAAGGACAGACCTGTCATGCCTGTCCCCACTGCTCAGAGGTTTGGGTGGGCAGCCTCTTCCACGAGAGCTGAAAGCCTTTATAGGCAGGTGCAGACGCCGATCACTATTCTGTTGCTGTGACAGAATCCCCAACAAGAAGCAATTGAAGAGACTCACAGACAATGGTGATGGTAAAGGCATAGTGGTAGGAACAGCGGGCAGGCTGTTCACACTGCATCCACAGTCAGGAAGCAGAGAGTGAACAGGAAGTGGGGCCATATTGTAAAACCCACCCATTCCCAGTTACACACCTCCTCCATCAAGGCTCCACCTCCTAAAGGTTCCACAACCTTCTGAAACAGCACCACCAGCTGATGACCAAGTGTGCAAATGCATGAGTCTATGGGAGACAGAGGGACATTCAAACCACCAGTGGCCATGTAGTGTCATCTGTGCTCCTGATAGATTCAGCAGCTATGTGTTCTGGCTCTTCCTCATGGCTTTCCTAATAACAGCAGTCACAGTGCCTGACCTGACTTCACTCTGTACCATGGCTTCTGCTGTGAGGGCCACAACTGCTTCTGAGCCCCAGTACCCAACCTGTGTAAGGAGAGTGACACACACGATCCCTGGAGCCCTGGAGCATTGAGCTTTGAAATGTTCCCAGGCACCCAGATGTGCCCTGGATCATGTAGCTGGAGGCAAAATGGTGAAAAGGAAAGGGAGGGAGAGAGACGGAGGTAGAAATGGAGGCCACTTTGTGGGGCAGTGGACCTTGCCAGGAAATTTGGTAGGGCATGTTTGAGTCCCCAGAAACCCAGGGTGTGTACCTGAGATGGTAGCCAGCTCCCTGCTTCGTACCAGATTCCTGGCCAGGAACACATACCACACTTCCCACATAAGGAAATGTGACCTGTGCTCACACAGGCCCAGAACAGAGTTCTCCATGCTAATGAGGTACCCAGAGGGTTTACCCAATGAGCTCCCATCCCTCCCTGCAAAAAGTATTTAATCTCTGGTCCACCCTGAGAAGTGGTGCACATCCATCTTCCATGATGAACAGTCAATAAACAGTCTAGAACCATGGACTGTCTCTTTCATCAAGAACTGCTGTAGGGAGCACAGGGAAGGCCTTTGACTACAGCCGCAGCTTAAGTCTCCCAAAGGCTTCTCTGCACTTCCAGACAACCATCAGCCAAGCTAAGGACAATCACCACCCAGCTAAGCTGGAGCCCCCACCCCCGGCCCCTCAGCTCACAGTTGTATTTAGGATGCTGAGATATTGTACAGAGAGCTGAGAAGGACCCTAAGGCCTTTGCACATGCTAGGCACTTGTCACCATGAAGCTATGTACCCAGACAGCCATTAGCACTTTACTTAGAATGACAGACTCCACCCAAGCACACCCTGAGTGCTCTCTCTCTCTCTCTCTCTCTCTCTTTTTCTATGTGTATCTCTCTGTATGTATCTCTCTGTCTGTCTCTGTCTCTCTCTCTCTGTCTCTCTCTCTCTCTCCCTTTCCTTTTCACAATTTTGCCTCCAGCTACATGATCCAGGGCACATCTGGGTGCCTGGGAACATTTCAAAGCTCTGGTAAGTGTCTCTGGAATGCTCCAGTGATCGTATGTGTGACTCTTCTCACACAGGACAGGTACCAGGGCTCAGAAGCAGATGTGTCCCTCACAGCCTTCATTCCGATTGTTCTGAATGAAGAGATCAATTTGGGAAGCTGGAAGATGCCAGTAGGTGTAGCAACCCATCCTCTAGCCCCTCTGGGTCCTCTTTTCTCTCCAGGAACCTTGTCTAACCTCCTCCCTCTGACTCTAGAATTTGATTGGCAGCATCCAGAGAATTGGTGGCTTCCTGGAGACATGGGTGCCCACCAATCAAGTGGCCTTATTTACTGATATAGCCTCATGTATCTGGCACTCATCTACACCCCCAAGCACCTGCCACCTGGACAGCCATGGTGGGTGACTGACCATGCTAATAGTCACAGGGTGGACACAAACGTGACCTCAAGTATGGAAGTGTGTGTGCTGTGAGCGCTTACTGAAGAATTACTATGCTACAACTCTTGAGCTCAGACACTGATAGAAGGATAAGCATGATAGACAGGGTGCCTGCCCTGTGAAGTCCCACTTTCTCCAGGGGAAAGAAGCCAGTGACAAACTCATCAGTGAATCATTACTGAGATAAACACTGGTAAGATGGTGAACAGGGTGGCTGAGCATGATAACAGGGAGGGACATAAAGACTGGAAGCTGAGTGGCTGTTGAACTCACAGAAGCGGCCAGGCACAATTGCACACGAAAGCCATCTCAGCATATGGGACGTGAGGCAAGAACAGTGAGTCCAAGCCGGGCGGTGGCGCACGCCTTTAATCCCAGCACTCGGAGGCAGAGGCAGGCGGATCTCTGAATTCAAGGCCAGCCTGGTCTACAGAGTGAGTTCCAGGACAGCCAGGGCTACACAGAGAAACTCTGCCTCAAAAAACGAAGAAGGAGGAGGAAGAGGAGTGTGAGTCAGAAGTTAGCCTGGGCTAACTAGTGATTCTCTGTCAAAGGAAGAGAATGAAAATAGGGTAGAGAGAAATACAAAGTGAAAAGAAGGAAGGGAGTGGGGGGAAGAAAAAGGGAAGGGAGAAATGTGGAAGAGAAAAACACATGATATGGTCAAAGGTAGACTGTAGCCGTGAAATACGGGTTGTTCAAAAGCATTGGTCCCCATGACCCCCAAATATCCACTCTTGTCTTCTCCATCCTCATGTCCAGGGTGAAATTCGGAAAACATGCTTTCATTGGAATTAAGGGACTTCAAGACTGCTTGTTGAACCTCAGTTACCCATATCTGAGTACTTGGAGCCCTGTCTCTTATTATGATCAGTACTTAACAGAGGGGTTTTCATAAACAGCAGCTGAGTCAGGCTTGGGAGAGCTTGTCTATCATCCCAGTGCTCAAGAGGCTGAGGCAGGAGGAACACTATGAATTCAAAGCCAGCCTGAGCTATATAGTGAGTTCCAGGACAGTCTGAACTACATGAAACCCCATCTCCTAACATTGTAGAAAACAAACCGTGGTGGCGCACGCCTTTAATCCCAGCACTCGGGAGGCAGAGGCAGGCGGATTTCTGAATTCGAGGCCAGCCTGGTCTACAAAGTGAGTACCAGGACAGCCAGGGCTACACAGAGAAACCCTGTCTCGAAAAACCAAAAAAACAAACAAACAAGCAAACAACAACAACAACAACAAACAAACAAACAAAAAAACCTTAGCCGGACAGTGGTGGTATGTATCTTTAATCCCAGCACTCAGGAGACAGAGGCAGGGGATCTCTGTGAGTTCAAGGTCAGCCTAGTCTACAGAGTGGGTTCCAAAACAGTCAGGGCTACACAGAGAAACTCTGTCTCAAAACAACAAAAATAAATAATAAAAACAAACAAAATAAAACATGGATGGAGATGTGAATCATCTTATAGAGTGTGTGCCTTTCATGCATAGAGCCCCAGGTTCCATTACCACAATGGTATAAACAAGACTAGGTGTCTCAAGAGCAGGTTGGGCTGGGTAGCCCAGCTCTGCATAAGCAGATTAGATGAACACGCCTCTTGTTTGTTTGGTTTTTTTGTTTGTTTGTTTGTTTGTTTGTTTGTTTTTGAGACAGGGTTTCTCTGTATAGCCCTGGCTGTCCTGGAACTCACTTTGTAGACCAGGCTGGCCTCAAACTCAGAAATCTACCTGCCTCTGCCTCCCGAGTGCTGGGATTAAAGGTGTGCACCACCACTGCCCAGCGTGAACATGCCTCTTATATACAAAACCTGTTGACCAGAGGACAAGCTGAACCAAAATCCCATCTCTCTGTACAAAGTTGAGGCAGCACTCTACACACTAATGCAGAGTCTGCGCAGTGAAACAAATGCCATTGTAGAGCGGTTAGTCGACAAGCAGGAGCTGAGAGGTCGCTTTCAGAAAAGCAGGGACAGGGAATTAACCAAGGTGTTGATGCACCTAGCGCGGAGCCAAGGCAAAGGTGCTATCCGTGGTCCTGATTAAGTCACCAAGGTGCCCTATAGGGAGCTGTCCGCAGTGCTGACAAGGACATTGGAAAAGAGGAACTAACCCATATGCTAGCTCTAGCAGCCCGACCCGAAGCTACCTGGAAGATTTGTATACGGATCTAAGTAGGGGTCTAGAGGAGCCCGGCTGTGGGTAGCCTGACAACCCGGAAGGAATCTGTCCGTGGTGCTGAGGACCTTGGAGAGAGGGATGTGGTGACCATGTGCTAATATGTCAGCTCCCAACACACGCTGAGGTTCCCAGTCCAACGCAAGGGCATCTCTCCATGGTTCTGAATTAGGAAGGGCCAATAGTGCTCATGCACCATGCTCAATCTGTACCGAGTCCTTCAGGATGCCGGCCGGACAGAGGCCTGGTTGAATGGATCACTCTTTGTGGTACTACTGAACCACTGTCTGTGTGTTCCAACACTCAGATGACCGTGGTAACCCTTGAAGCCTTGATCCACTTCAGACAAGCTGTCTCCTTCGAGAGTGCCCACTATCTCTGTGTTGAAATCAGTGTCCCCAACAGTACCTTGAATGTTCAATAGACTACTGATTACAACAATGGCTACCATCAGTAGTTAGTGCTCCGGGGATGAAAAGGTGCTCCACACAGAGGTGATACTGCGGGTGAGGCCAGGAGTCATAACCCTGCCATCCTTCCACCACAAGATGACCTCATAACTATGGGCAGGCAATTTTACTATCTGTCAACATGTCACCCACTCATGTACCCTGCTGGTACTTTCCAAGGCTCTGCTAAGTTTTTGAAAATTCCCACAGCCCTTGTCAACGGAGCATACAACCTGGAAAGATACCGCAGCCATGCTTAATAGATCTCATCTAAGCATTGTAGATACAAGAGCAGAGGAGTGCACTGTGAAAGAGGAGATTGTGTGGGTACAGGGAGCAAGAACTCTTCCAGGACCCGATTCCATGAAGCCTCTGCCATTGCCCAGCCTGGTGACAGGCTACCCATCCCGCCTATGTGGCCAGCCTGGGATTCACAGTGAGTTCAAGTCCAGCCTAGACAACTCAGGAGACCTTGTTTCAAAATAAAAGAAGCGGGGTGCCTGGCTCAGTGCTAGAGGCCATGTCTATGATTCCCCAATGAGGGTCTGGGGGCCTGGATCCCAGTAAAGCATGTACCTAGAATCCCCCAGTGAGTCACTGGGGACATGGCTCAGAGATCCATCACTTTATAGTGATGGTCCTGGATCTAATCCTAAACACTACTAAACAAAAGAAAAAGGTTTCACCAGGCGTGGTGTCACACACCTTTAATCCCAGCACTCGGGAGGTAGAGGCAGGCAGATTTCTGAGTTCAAGGCCAGCCTGGTCTACAAAGTGAACTCCAGGACTGCCAGGGCTACACAGAGAAACCCTGTATCAAAAAAAAAAAAAGAAAAGAAAAAAGAAAAAAGAAAAAGATAAGAAAAGAAAAAAAGAAAAGTGTCGATTCACAAAAGGTGCCTCTTTCTCCTCCTTTTTCATTTTCTTTTCTTCTTCTTTTTTTTTTAAAGATTTATTTTATTTATTATATGTAAGTACACTGTAGCTGTCTTCAGACACTCCAGAAGAGGGAGCCAGATCTTGTTACAGATGGTTGTGAGCCACCATGTGGTTGCTGGGATTTGAACTTATCACCTTCAGAAGAGCAGTCGGGTGCTCTTACCCGCTGAGCCATCTCACCAGCCCTCTTCTTTTTTTAATGATTGTTTGTTTGTTTGTTTGTTTGTTTTCCAGATAGGGTCTCATTATGTAGCTTTGAGTGGAATTCACTCTGTAGACCAGGCTGGCTTCAAACTCTCAAACATCTGCCTGCCTCTGCCTCCTGAGCTGCTGGGATTAAAGATGTGCTCCATAATGCCTGGCTCTTTTTTTTCTCTGAGTGTGGGTGTGTGGGTGTGCACTCAAGTGTGTGCACAAGTGCCCATGTGCACAAGTAGAAGTCACAGTACAACTTTGTGAAATCGATTCTTTCCTTCCACCATGTACATTTCAAAAATCAGACAGGTTTCAAGGCTTGGTGGCAACACCAGTATCCACTGAGCCCTCTCACTGGTCCTTGTAAGTCTCCTGGATACTAGAGACTCTTGTAAGCTAAGGCTAGGAGTCAAGAAAAACAGGATTTGCTGGGTGTGGTGGCGCACACCTTTAATGCCAGCACTCGGGAGGCAGAGGCAGGCGAATTTCTGAGTTCGAGGCCAGCCTGGTCTACAAAGTGAGTTCCAGGACAGCCAGGGCTATACAGAGAAACCCTGTCTCGAAAAACCAAAAAAAAAAAAAAAAAAAAAAAAAAAAAAAAAAAAAAAAAAAAAAAAAAAAAAAAAAAAAAAAAAAAAAAAAAAAAAAAAAAAAAAAAGAAAAAAAAAAGAAAAAAAAAAGAAAAAAAAAGAAAACCCTAGAGGCTGGAGAGATGTCTCAGCAGTTAAGATTGCTCTTCCAAAGGTCATGAGTTCAAATTCCAGCAACCACATGGTGGCTCACAACCATTCTTAATGAGATCTGATGCCCTTTTCTGAAGTGTCTGAAGACACTGTACTTACATATAATAAATAAATCTTTTTTAAAAAAATCTCAGCAACCACATGATGGCTCACAACCATTAGTACAACTACAGTGTAATCATATAAACATAAAAAAATAAATCAGAAAGAAAGAAAGAAAGAAAGAAAGAAAGAAAGAAAGAAAGAAAGAAAGAAAGAGGGGGGAGGGAGGGAGGGAGAGAGAGCGAGAGCCCCAGTGAGAGCCAGTTGGGGCTCAGAGGGAGAGGATGGGGGAGGGAAGGGGAAATGTCATGTTGTTGATGGTCAGACACATGATGGAAACAAAAGCTTGAGAGAAAGAATGTGGAAGCTGAAAATGTTGAGGGGAAATCCCAAGGTCCAGGAAAGCATGTTTAGAAAAGCCATAGAAGAAAAGTTATATTTTTAAAAATAATTTAGAAAAATGGTGTCTTGTTACTGTTCTGTTGCTGTGAAAAGACACCATGACCACAGCAACTCTTATGGGAAAAAAATCATTTAATTAGGGCTGGCTTACAGATTTAGAGGTTCAGGCCATTATCATAATGGCAGGGAGTATGGCAGCATGCAGGTCGGCATGGTGCTGGAGACGTGGCTGAGAGCTTTACACCCTGATTCACAGGCAGAAGACAGAGAGAAAGTAACACTGTCCCTGGCATGGGCTTTTGAAAGCTCAAAGCTCAGGACACATCTCCTGCAACAAGGAGGCACCCCTAATCCTTCCCACAGCCCACCAACGGGGAACCAAGCATGCCAATGTCTGAGCCTTTGTGAGCCAGTCTCACCCAAACCGCCACAACAGGGCAGACTTGGGCCCCTACATGGCTGCTGTCCAAAAGCACCACAAGAAGACTGGGGGTCCTGGGAAGGAAAAGTGTGTATTTCATTAAAGAACTAATTGTCCCACACATCTCTCTAGCATGGTTTAAGGTGAGCCCACCGTCCTGAGGATGGCCCCTCAGCCAAAGAGATAGACCAGAGGAGCTGAAGTATTAAGTCTTCACCAGACCACACTCTAACACTGAGTCCTGAGACCAAGGAGGGAGGAGAAATCTGCAAGGAAAGCTGGACTGTCGGCTAAACCTCAAATAAAGACTACAGCATGCAATGCCCAAAGTCCAGACATTCCTTTCTGCCCCAGTTTTCAGTGGGTGTCATGCATGGCCGGCCTGCCTGCTGCCCACCACTGTCTGACACCATTGCAACTTACCAGGTCTTTGTGTCCTTCCAACACCCATATTGATTTCAACCACAGAACTTTGCACCCGATGTCCCTCTGCCAGGTACACACCTCAGCCCACTGCAGAGTTCCAGCGACTTCATCAGTGGGGCCTGGCTTGAAGGTCACCACTTCAAAGACCTCTCACTTTAAAATGTAGGGCTGGGGGTGTGGCTCAGTGGTAGAGCCCTGCCTATAATCCTCCAATAGGGGCTTGGGACATGGCTCAGTTGTAGTGTACCTGTGTAGCCTGTGTGAGGTTCTGGGGTTTGACTCAGCCCTTATTTTTTTTTTAAAGATTTATTTTATTTATTATATGTAAGTACACTGTAGCTGTCTTCAGACACTCCAGAAGAGGGCGCCAGATCTCGTTACGGATGGTTGTGAGCCACCATGTGGATGCTGGGATTTGAACTTATCACCTTCGGAAGAGCAGTCGGGTGCTCTTACCCACTGAGCCATCTCACCAGCCCCGACTCAGCCCTTATTTAAAAAAAAAAAAAGCTAGGACACACATCCATGGCTTTCTTACTCTCCGTTATCATCATGGTGGGAAGAATGGGTGTCCTTGTGTGCTTTCTGATAACTCACTGGCAAAGACTACAGATTTATCTTGGCATAGAGTCTGATCCAAGGTCAAAGGGCAGGTGCCCATCTGTTGACCTCTCAGCTGAATCCCTGGCAGCCCAGGGCATCACATGGTAAAAAGGCAAGAACACATAAGGGGCTGGCAAGATGGCTCAGCTGGTAGACCTCTCTGCTGCCAAGCCTGAGCTCCCATGATCAACCCCTGAGCCCCATGTAGTAGAAGGAGAAAACCAGCTCCCCCAGTTTTTCTCTGACTCCCACACTTCTGCTGTGGCACAACCCACAACATGGTCGATCATTTAAAAAATTAAAAAACAAGCTGGGTGGTGGTGCACAACTTTAATCCCAGCACTCAGGAGGCAGAGGCAGGCAGATTTCTGAGTTCGAGGCCAGCCTGGTCTACAGAGTGAGTTCCAGGACAGTCAGGGCTACACAGAGAAACTCTGTCTCAAAACACCAAAAAAAAAAAGAAAAAAGAAAAAAGAAAAAGAAAAAGAAAAAGAAAAAGAAAAAGAAAAAGAAAAAGAAAAAGAAAAAGAAAAAGAAAAAGAAGACCATGTAAAAGTCAGAGACAGACTTGTTCAAACACCTCACCTGTTGTAAAATAACCCATTAAAACACACTGATCCATGAAGCTTGGAAAAGGACTGTTCCCACCAAGTCCTTCTCTCTCCATCTTCCTTCCTTCCCAAGAGTAAAGGTTCTTACTGAGTGGGCTAGTTGTAAACACCTCCTCCTCTCCCCTCAGCCAGTTCAGTGCTAGGATGGGCCTCGGAGCTCCATGCTAGGCAAGCGCTCTCCCTACTGAGCCCAGTCCCAGCCTGCAGTTTCCATGTTCACCAAATTCACCTGAGCACAGCCCTGAACAAGTTTCTCCAGCTCTGCCTGGAGATGCATTATGGGAAATGTTCAATGGAGAGGACTTATCAAAACCACAAATATGGCCGGGCATGGTGGCACACGCCTTTAATCCCAGCACTTGGGAGGCAGAGGCAGGCGGATTTCTGAGTTCGAGGCCAGCCTGGTCTACAAAGCGAGTTCCAGGACAGCCAGGGTTACACAGAGAAACCCTGTCTTGAAAAAAAAAAAAACAACCCCACAAATATGTGTGCTACCAAGGGTATTTGACACATGTCTGGGTCCCAGATCCGTTGCATTCACTGAGGAACACAAAGTGGATCGATCCTTCCTTTGTTACTCCTGCTGGGGTCTGGGAACTGCTGCACAAACCATTCACACATAGGTATTAGTCAAACAGGGCTGGTTTATTGAATGAATACCTCAAGACTGACCTATCAGGAACGCAGTCCAGACCCCAGAGCTGAACTTCAATGCCAAGCCAGAATCCTATAGGAAATTTAAGCCTGAAATCCAGAAATATTCATGCCACATTATTTCACCAATCAGAATTTAGGGATAGGGGATTTCCTTAGGAATATGTCTCTGCTGTACATTTATCCTGTTCTCATTGGTTGGGTTATTCAACTGTAGTGAAGGACTTACCTTGCCTAACATTCTTGTCTTAACTTACCAACCAGGATGGCAGTTACCCACACACATGTCTCTTTCTGCCAAGTAGGATGTCAATCCCCAGAGAGGTCTTGGGAACTTAAAACTTTACTCAATCCCTGCTCAAAATGGAAGTCTTATTCTGAGTGGCTCTTTATATTGATTGGTACAGGTGTCTTTCTTTTTTTTTTTTTTTTTTTTTTTTTTTTTTTTTTTTTTTTTTTTTTTTTTTTTTAATTTTTTTTTTCTTTTCTTTTTTTTTTTTTCCCCTTGTTCCGGTCAACCCTGCTCGCTCAGCTCCAGCCCGCCGGCTCTGCTTGCTCCGGCCAGCCCCACTTGCTCCCACTTGCTCCCGGCCACCCCCATACCGCCCCCGCTTGTTCCAGGTGGCCCCCGCTCGATCTGCTCCGGCCGGTCCCCGCTCGCTCCGGTTGGTCTCTCCAGTCCAAGGATTCATTTTTTATTATTCTTCATGAGTATGCTGTAGCTGACTTCAGACGCACCAGAAGAGGGCGTCAGATCTTGTTACGGGTGGTTGTAAGCCACCATGTGGTTGCTGGGATTTGAACTCATCACCTTTGGAAGAGCAGTCGGGTGCTCTAACCCGCTGAGCCATCTCACCAGCCCC
>LR750121.1:635252-657768 GCA_902729485.2 Mus minutoides
GGTTGGTCTCTCCAGTCCAAGGATTCATTTTTTATTATTCTTCATGAGTATGCTGTAGCTGACTTCAGACGCACCAGAAGAGGGCGTCAGATCTTGTTACGGGTGGTTGTAAGCCACCATGTGGTTGCTGGGATTTGAACTCATCACCTTTGGAAGAGCAGTCGGGTGCTCTAACCCGCTGAGCCATCTCACCAGCCCCTACAGGTGTCTTTCTTATAATGAGGTCTGTCCCAGGGTCAGCTTTTAAAAGCAAGAAACCATAAAGGCTCATACACAGGTGCAGGAAGTGTTGCTGAGTGGTTGGTTCGGGTCCACACTTACTGTAGCTAACTATAAAAAGCAGTTCTGCCGGGTGGTGGTGGTGGTGATGGTGGTGGTGGTGGTGCACGCCTTTAATCCCAACACTTGGGAGGCAGAGGCAGGCAGATTTTTGAGTTCGAGGCCAGCCTGGTCTACAAAGTGAGTTCCAGGACAGCCAGGGCTACACAGAGAAACCCTGTCTCAAAAAAAAAAAAAAAAAAAAAAAAACAGAACTATACAGAGAAACCCTGTCTCGAAAAACCAAAAAAAAAAAAAAGCAGTTCTAACTGACCTCTATTGTTATTGGTTTCTTTTTTTTTCCTCGTTCTGGTCAACCCTGCTCGTTCTGATCTTGCCCCCCCTCACTCCGGTCGGCCCCGCTCACTCCGGCCACCCCCGTACGGCCCCGCTCGCTCCGACCCTGCTCTCTCCAATCGGCCCTGCTCACTCTGGCCAGCCCTGCTCGCTCCGGTTGGCTCCGCTCGGTCCCACTTGCTCTCTCCCATCCAAGGATTCATTTATTATTATTATTCATAAGTACTCTGTAGCTGACTTCAGACGCACCAGAGGAGGGCGTCAGATCTCCTTACGGGTGGTTGTAAGCCACCATGTGGTTGCTGGGATTTGAACTCAGCAACTTCGGAAGAGCAGTCGGGTGCTCTTACCCGCTGAGCCATCTCACCAGCCCTTGTTATTGGTTTCTATGAACACAGAACATAACAGAATATGCAAACAATTCAGGCATGAGAAAGCTTTCTAGTTACAGCACATGAGAAAGTTTCCTTGTAACATTAGTAACAGTATAAAATGGCTGGCTAGACAGGAATCTGTTACATAGGCCTTAACTCCTTACCTAGTGTCATCAGATACTTTTTTTTCCTTTTTTTTTCTTTTTTAAGACAGAGTTTCTCTGTGTATCCCTGGCCACCTGAAACTTGATCAGTAAACCAAGCTCCCCTTGAACTCAGAGATCTTCCTGCCTCTGCCTTCCTAATGCTGGGATAAAGGCATGTGCCACCACAGACAAGCTGATTTACTTGCTATTTTCAAAAAAAAAAAAAACATTTAAATTTGTCTCATTGAGTTGTCCTAGTTCCAAACTGATGAATGTTTGGTGTTAGGAATATGCAGTGTGAGACAGACATGGCAATGCATGCCTGACATCTCCGCACCATAGAGGCAGAGGCAATAGGATTAGGAATTCAGGTTTCAAGGCCATCCTGGACCACATAAGAAAAGAAAAATAAAGACATAAAAATAATTTTTGGGGGCTGGAGAGATGGCTCAGTGGTTAAGAGCGCCGACTGCTCTTCTGAAGGTCCAGAGTTCAAATCCCAGCAACCACATGGTGGCTCACAACCATCCGTAACAAAATCTGATGCCTTCTTCTAGAGTATCTGAGGACAGCTACAGTGTACTTACATATAATAAATAAATCTTTACAAAAATAATAATAATAATAATAATAATAATAATTTTTGAAGCTGGGCATGGTGGCGCACGCCTTTAATCCCAGCACTCCGGAGGCAGAGGCAGGCACATTTCTGAGTTCAAGGCCAGCCTGGTCTACAGAGTGAGTTCCAGGACAGCCAGGGCTACACAGAGAAACCCTGTCTCAAAAAAACAATAATAATAATAATAAGCCGGGCGTGGTGGCACATGCCTTTAATCCCAGCACTCGGGAGGCAGAGGCAGGCGGATTTCTGAGTTCGAGGCCAGCCTGGTCTACAAAGTGAGTTCCAGGACAGCCAGGGCTGTACAGAGAAATCCTGTCTCGAAGAAACCAAAATAATAATAATAATAATAATAATAATAATAATAATAATAATAAAATTTGAAAGCTCATGGGCTCAGCTAGAAAGTGGTAGCACATGCCTTTAATCCCAGCACTTGAGATGCAGAGGCAGGTGAATCTCTGAGTTCAAGGCCAGCCTTGTCTACAGAGTGAGTTCTAGGATGGACAGGGCTACAAAGAGAAACCCTGTCTCTTAGGGGAGATCATGAGCTCCAAAACAGCAAAACATGGAGGAGGCCTCACAGTGCAACCTGTGCAGCGCCAGGTAAACGATGCCCACACTGACCAGCACCCAGAGCTGCTGAGAGCCTCCTTTGAACCATTTATACTAGTGTGTCAGCAGCTCCCTTGTTCTCCACTTTCTTGACAAATGTATATTTCTTCTTTGTCTATGCCCTTTATCAAAATAAAAGATTGCAAAAAAATAAATAAAAAATAAAAGATTGCATGGAACCATGTACACACTGCTGGACACATAAGCCTCCTATGTCTAATGAGTATGACCTCTAAAGCTCCAAAGGATGGCAGTCAGGTGGCGGCTTTGGTGGTGGTGGTGTGTGTTCTGCCTCATCTACACATGGCAGAATTCAAAAATTCTGGTTAAGTCTCTGTTTATCTGTGTGTGTGTGTGTGTGTGTTTGTGTGTGCCTGTCTGTGTCTCTGTGTGTATGCCTCTGTGTCTGTGTCTGTACCTCTGTGTCTGTGTCTGTACCTCTGTGTCTGTGTCTGTACCTCTGTGTCTGTGTCTGTACCTCTGTGTCTGTGTCTGTACCTCTGTGTCTGTGTCTGTACCTCTGTGTCTGTATGTCTGTGTAGGTGCCTCTGTTTGTATGCCTCTGTGTGCCTCTGTGTGTGTTTGTGTGTGTGTCTCTGTGTGTGTGTGTGTGTGTGTGCTCTCAAGAGCCATGGTATATGGCAGAGATCAAAGAATAATGAGATAGTTTGTTCTCTTTTTCCACCGTGAAGGTTTTGGGGATGGACCTTGGTTGTGGGGCTTCGTGAACACATTTACTAACTGCCGGCTGAGCCATCTTGCCAGCCTGTAGCTTCGTTGTTGTTGTTGTGGTGGTGGTGGTGGTGGTGGTTTGGTTTTTTGAAACAGTCTTACTGTTTAGCTCAGGCTACACTGGAACTTTCTATGTAGACTCACCTGCCTCTGTCTCCTGAGTGCTGGGATTAATAGTGTGTGCCACAAGCTCTAATGGTTTTGTTTGTTTGTTTGTTTATTGATTTGTTTATTTTATGCGTATAGGTGTTTTGCCTGCGTGTATGTTGTGAACTACATGTGTGCAGTCCCACAGAGCCCAAAAGAGGACATCAGATCCCTTGTATATGGTACCTTGTGAACTACCATGTGGGTGCTAGGAATCAAACCTGGGTCCTCCACTAGGGCAGCCTGGGGCTCAAAAGAAGGGGCAGGATCCACTAACAGGCTTTAAACTTCTGGAATTGGTGGGAATGAGGCTGTCAGGGCACGATTCGGCTTCCACTTGGTTGTTGCTGGCTCATGCTGGATATTCCAGCAAGACCAAATGACATAGTTCATTAGCAGCCATCACACAAGACCTTTAGATGGCTCAGTGGGTAAAGGTGCTTGCAGCCAAGTCTGGAGAGCTGAGTTAGAGTCCCAGGACCACATGGTAAAAGGAGAGCACTAACTCCTAAAAGTTGTCATCTGATTTTTACACATGTATCACGGCATTTGTGCACTCCCCCACACTCATACATAAACATCTAACACCCCCACAGACAGACAGGCAGGCAGACATGGTCTTGCTACACAGCCCAGACTGGCCTCCTATTTGCTATATAGCCAAGGCTGACCTTGAACTGACTCTCCTGCTTCTATCTCCCAAGTGCTGGAATTGCAAGCACATGCCACCATGCCGCCACGCCGCCACGTTATGAGGCGCTAGGGAGTGAAAATGGGTCCAAGTGCTCCAATAACTGAGCTACAGCCCGGCCCTGATTTTTATTACTTTATTATTTTTTATTTTTTGGTTTTTGGTTTTTCAAGACAGAGTTTCTCTGTTTAGTCTTGGCCATCCTAGAACTCACTTTGTAGACCAAGGTGGCCTCAAACTCACAGATATCCACTTGCCTCCAGAGTGCTGGGATTAAAAGTGTGCACCACCACCACCTGGCTCTGGTTTTTACTTTTGATTGGCACGTGTCTGTACATTTTGGGGGGCTACAGTGAGACATTTTGCCACCAGTGATCATGAAATAATGATAGAAATGGCTAGCCTGGCCAGCAGAGCAATCAGATGGTTCTTCCTGTGGCTCTGCAGGGTCTCTTCTAGCTATTTTGAAACAGTCAGGCTGTTCCTGACCCAGTCAGCTCAATGGAATTTACTCTTGCATTCAAACTGTAACACTATAACCCTTGACCAGGCAGGCACTTTCCACCTTCCCACCTCTGCCCTGCCCCTCTCTGCTTCTCCAACAATTTCTTTAGTCTCCACTGACTGAATGAGATCTTAGGCACCTTGACATAATGCCCTCCAGCCTATACCTATTACAGTAAGTAATAAGGCTTCTTCTTTCTTATGGGTGAGTAATACTCCATCGTGTGTTCACACTGTATTTTCTTTATCCATTCACCTTCTTTTTGTTTTTGTTTTTCGAGACAGGGTTTCTCTGTATAGCCCTGGCTGTCCTGGAACTCACTCTGTAGACCAGGCTGGCTTGAACTCAGAAATGTGCCTGCCTCTTGCCTCCCAAGTGCTGGAACTAAAGGCGTGCGCCACCACGCCCAGCTTCCATTCACCTATTAATGGACATTTGATTCTATGTCTTGGCTCTCATGAACAATACCACAATGCACACAGGCACAAGTATCCAGCACTCATTAACAAGCTGGTTTCCTTTCCTACAAGCATTTTCCCCAATAGTTGACAGATCTTATGCTCATTGTATTCTGTGAGGAACTTCTATCCCACTTTCCATAACAGCTATAGTATTTCAATATAACTTATTGATGACTATCCATTTGGAGGTGTTCCTTTCAGGCTTGTGTGGAGACCAGGGCCCAATGCTCACACAATTCTCAGCTTTAGATTTACAATGTGGATTCCTTGGAGCCAGAAGTCTACAAGGGTGTAAGGGGCCAGGAGTCAGCTTTTCTTCACATTTTTACTCTGCTTCCAACCAGCATGACACTTCAAAGGTCACCTGGTGACTGATGCAATATCTATGTCCCACATTGTGCTAAGTGACATTAATTCCCCTGGAAAACCAAGCTCGGTGGCTCACAGCTGTAATCTCAGTGCTACAGAGAATAAGGCTGGAAGACTGCCATACCATACGTTTAAGGACAGCCAGGGCTATACAATGAGACTCCCAGCATTCAGAAGGTGGAAGCAGGAGGATGGTGAGTTCAAAGTCATCCTCAGCTACATAGAAAGTTCCAGAGTAACCTGGAGCATAAGGGCCACCATTGAAACTATGGGGCCTGGGAAAGAGGCTGAAGGGGGTGGTAGACCAGTTTCCATTTCCCCCTCTCTGGCTTTGGTTTCCGGTTCACTGTTAAACCACCATTATCTGCACCTGTGACATCCACCTTTACTGGTGGTGGGAGCCAGACCACCCAGCAAAGATTTCTGTGCTCCTGGATCATAGTGAGACACAAGCCCTGTACCAAAAGGGGCAAGGAAGAGGTTCACTGGGAAGAAGGTATTTAAACGGTGTGAAAAAGCCCAGACCTCTTAGATTCTGGGACCCATTCTCTAGAGAAGTCTATAAAACTTGCAAAAAAATTTTTTTTCCTTTCATTTCATTTTGTCCTAGGATGTTCCCCCCCCCCTTTTCTTTTTTCTTTTTTGAAACTGGGTCACACATAGTCTAGGATAGCCTTTTTTTTTTTTTTTTTTTGGTTTTTCGAGACAGGGTTTCTTTGTGTCCCTGGCTGTCCTGGAACTCACTTTGTAGACCAGGCTGGCCTCGAACTCAGAAATCCGCCTGCCTCTGCCTTCGAGGGCTGGGATTAAAGGCGTGCGCCACCACGCCCGGCTTGAACTCCTGATCTTTTTGCGTCCACTTTCCAAATGTTCACCTGGAGTGACAGGTGTGTGTCACCATGCCTATCTTGCATGCCCATTTTACAGAGGAGGAAACTGAGGTCGAGAGTATGGGAGAAAGAGAAGGAAGCCGTGGGGGTTAGAACTGCTGAGCATAGCAAAACGCCCCGGGGGGTCCGAAGAAGCTTTGGGTTCTGCATAGGAGGAGCAGCGAGGGAGCACCGAACTGCTGTGCGGCTCCGCCCCCAAGGGGGACGTGAAGACGCGGACCCCGCGCAGCGTGGGGACATGTGACCGACTGCAGAGGCCGCGCTGCTGCGCAGGACGCGGAGAGGCGCGCGCGCCGAGGCCCGGGAGCACTACCCGGGAGCACTACAGGGCGCGTGAGCAGACGCGTGGCCGCAAGGCCTGGGCGGGGTCTCCTCAGGGTCCCCAGCTCTGAGCAGAAACGAAACTGAAAGAGGGGCCCGAGGGAGGCGGAGCTGTGCCGACGCCACCCAGGCTTGCAAGGCCCGGACCCAGGCGCGGCCAGGTGTGCTCCGGCCACCATGGCTCAGGATGGCGTGGAGGTAGGACAGCCGCGTCACCGGCGACAAGCCGCGCGGAAAGGGCTCCCGGGAACACCCCTGCCCCCTGCGCTGCCTCCCTCCTCTATCCCTGGGCACAGTAGGGCTGTAGGGTCAGAGGTCAGAAAGAAAGGGGGTAACCTGGCCTGCATCCCGCGACACACACACAGCCCGCCAGACCCCAAATTCGCACCGGGGAGGCTGGGACGCGCCGCAGTCTCCACCATCCCCCCAATGCGTGGAGAACTTCGGATTTTTCCAGGAAATGGCTTAAAGGGAGGGGGGATGGGGATGCGAAGGCCAGAAGCCAGGGTCAAGTTCAGGAGAATGAAGGTGCGGGGGGGGGGGGCTGCTCCCCGTCGCCCGTGACATCAGAGCTTATACCCCCTCTATCCTAGTTGGAGAAGAGCGTCAGGCGCCTACGGGAGAAGTTTCATGGGAAAGTGTCCCCCAAGAAGGCAGGGGCTCTTATGAGGAAGTTTGGCAGCGACCACACCGGAGTTGGGCGCTCTATCGTGTATGGTGAGTCAGCCCTGGGGGGGACACTGAGTGGGTGTGGTTTAAGAATTGCTGTAGCACTTTAGCGACCCTGGCTCTCCACCTCCTGAAACTCCTACACCCTTCAAGAGCCCCTCCCATGTTCTCCCACTAGGTGTCAAGCAGAAAGACGGACAGGAGCTGAGCAACGATCTGGACGCTCAGGTAACCTTCCCCTGTCCCCAAAGGAAGGGGGATCCCCATTTCTCTTGGGCAGGAAGAACAAATCCGTGCTCCGAGTGCTCCCCTTACCATCTAGGGTCCTTTCCTTTCTCAGGCAGCCTGCAAACAATAGGTGCTCATTACTTGCTGATTCCCTCAAATGGAGGAGACAGGACAGTAGGATAAGGAGACTGAATGTCAAAGAAAGCTCAAGGCAACCCTTCCTTGCAGGAGAAGAAAGTCTAGGCTGGGCAGATCCTGACAGAGTTGAAGGAATCAAGGCATTGTGGTTGTTTTGCTTCTCGGCTTCTGTAGCTGGTACCCTGTTCATTCAGTTTGCTTGAAAGACATACCGGAGTTTTTTGTTTGTTTGTTTGTTTGTTTGTTGTTTTTTGTTTTTTCCAGACAGGGTTTCTCTGTATAGCCCTGGCTGTCCTGGAACTCACTTTGTAGACCAGGCTGGCCTCGAACTCAGAAATCCGCCTGCCTCTGCCTCCCGAGTGCTGGGATTAAAGGCATGTGCCACCACGCCCGGCTTTTCTTTTTTTCTTTTTCTTTTTTCTTTTTTTTTTTTTTTTGGCGGAGTTTTTGTTTTGTGTAAGACGAGTCTTTACGTAGCTCAGCCCTGGACTTCCCTGAAATTCACTAGGTAGGCCAGGTTGGCTTTGAACTCACAGAGATCCACTTGCTTACCAAGAGCAGGAGATCAAGGCATGCACCACCTTGCTGGGTATCTAAAAGAATCCTACCAATAATATTCTTTTGCTTTAGGTCTATAAACAATATGATAAGATAATAATAATAATAGCAGGAAGTAGCCTTCATAGAGAGTACTCGTGAGGCAGATCTCCAGGCCTTGGTTCATTTCCTACCCCTCCTCATGGTCCCAGGAGGCAATCCAAATCAGGACACTACCAGGTTCCAGAGACTAGCAGTTGACTTCAGGGAATCAAACGCTAGCCACTTGGAACGAAGCTTGGGCTCTGTGAGGCCCCTCGAAGAGGGACAGGTTTGCCCACCATCCCTCACCAGGGAACAACTGAGCAGCCAGTTAGGCTTGCAGCCAGCTGCTTGCAAGCCCCAAAGTCTAGAGCTTTGGTGGGGGGCAGGGGGGGGAATGGCTTAGCAGTTAAGAGCACTTACTGCTCACAGAGGATCTCAGCTCCAAAATGGACTGCTCACAACCACTCCAAGTTCCAAGGGCTCTGACACCCTCTTCTGGCTTCCATGCGCACTGCACACGTATACATGTACATGGGAAGAGACACACTATTTTTAAACGTTTTAGTGTTTAAAACCATGTGGCATCTGAGGCCATGACCTCTGCGAGGTCATGCAGGGCTCTGGGTTCCATGGGCCGTGATCACTGAGTGAATCCAGATTCTGGGCCATCTAGGAAATGAGAATAGCAAATGTATCCAGTTCTCAAAGGACTTTGGGGACATTGTGCTTTTGTCTGTTTTTACAGTACTAGGGATCGAACTTGGGACTCCATAGCAGACAAGGGTTCTAACGCTAAGCCACACCCCCAGCCTTCTCTAGTTACATGTAATTCTCCTGTATCACCAGACCCAGCTCCAGTAACTAACTGGAAAGCTCTCAACACAGGCAATAATGTTTCATCTCTGCTAGAGCTACACAGAGCCAGGGTCCTGTCTCCATGGCTTCTCCCCCTCTCAACATGGGTATAGCACACTGAGAGTATTTCCGGTTTTGCCCTCCCCTTCCGTGTCTCCCCTCAGGACCCACCAGAGGACATGAAACAAGACCAAGATATCCAGGTGCGTTGGTGGTTGGAATGGGTGAGAGTGTGAATGGAGGACGTGCAGGGAAGATACTGTCCCCGGGGCAGGAGCGATGTGTTCACTGTGGGCTCCAGAGGCAGAGGTGACCTTTCTGTCCGCGTTCATCCGTGTTGCAGGCAGTAGCCACCTCTCTGTTGCCCCTGACACAAGCCAATCTTCGAATGTTCCAAAGAGCCCAAGATGACCTCATCCCTGCCGTGGACCGACAGTTTGCCTGCTCCTCCTGTGACCATGTATGGTGGCGCCGTGTGCCCCAGAGGAAAGAGGTGATTATCCCAGACTTAGCTTGGTTCCTTCCTATACCCTACTCCTGACCCCCGTGCCCAGAAGTTCTTTCTAACTGAAGGTCATCAGTGTGGGCAAGGGGAGGTGTTACATGCACATGCATATATGATGTATCTATGTGTATGTCATGTGCAAGTGGAGGCCAGAGCTCGGTGGCAGGTGTCTTTCTCAGTTGCCTTCCAACTTATTTTTTGAGACAGGCCTCTCACTGAACCCTGCAGCTCATCAGTTAATGAGTAGACTAGCATGGCCCAAGAAGCCTCCTGACTCAACTTCCCCTGAAGTAGGGTTATCAGCGCATTTAGCCATGCCTGGCCCTTCTATGTGTGCTATGGATTTGAACTCAGTTCCATGAGCATAGCCCACTTTACCACTGAGCCATCTCTCCACCCCTTTCCTTTTGTGTTTATTTTTTTTATTCATTTTTCAGTGTATTTTGCTTATATGTATATCTGTGTACCACAGTGCCACATGGGTGCTGGGGATTGAACCCAGATCTCCTGCAAGAATAACAAGTGCTCTTAACCACTGGCCCATCTCCCCAGCTCCTTGATTTGGTATTTGTTTGTTTATTTGTTTCCTGTTTTTTCGAGACAGGGTTTCACTGTGTATCCTTAGCTGTCCTGGAACTTGCTCTGTAGACCAGACTAGCCTCTTACTCAGAGATTTATCTGCCGTCTTCCCAAACCCTGCAGTGTTAAGATTAAAGGCATACTCTACTACCACCTAGCCCTTGCTTTGTTTTTTGAGAGTGCCTCACATAGCCCAAGTTGGTCTCAGACTCAATATGTAGCTGAGGGTGACCTTGAACCCCTCATCCTCCTGCCTTCACGCCTGGTTCATGTGGAACCAGGGACTTCATGAATACCACAAAAGTCCAACTTCAATACCCTTGAACTTAAGAAGTTGAACTTTCAGCTTTGACACCTATCAAACCCCAATCTGGCTTTCTAACGTCTTATATTTTTGATTTGGGGAGTCTCTATGTAGTCCTGGCTGACCTGGAACTCAGAGGTCTGCCTGCCTCTGAGTGCTGCCAGCGCTCAGGGATTAAAGGCGAGTACTACCATGCCTGGCTTGGCTTCCTAACCTCTTTTTTTTTTTTTTTTTTTTTTTTTTTTAAGATTTATTTATTATTATATCTAAGTACACTGTAGCTGTCCTCAGACACACCAGAGAAGGGCATCAGATCTCATTTTGGATGGTTATGAGCCACCATGTGGTTGCTGGGATTTGAACTCAGGACCTTTGGAAGAGCAGTTAGTGCTCTTAGCTGCTGAGCCATCTCTCCAGTCCCGGCTTCCTAACCTCTTGATTACTAGTGTACTTGTGATAAAAGTTGAGGCTGCACCTCCATTAGTCAACCTAGCATTCATGAAGCCATCGGTTTTATTTCCAGCAACACAGCACCATGTGTCAGGCACAGGCCTGTCATCCTAGCACTTGAGAGGTGGAGGCAGGGGGACCAGGAGTTGAAAGCTACCCTGGACCGAGTAAGCCCCGCCTGAGCCCTACAGGTTAGCCCTGACAGCTCTGGGCTCTTACTTTCTCAGGTGTCACGGTGTCGAAAGTGTAGGAAGCGCTACGAACCAGTGCCACTCGACAAGATGTGGGGCCTGGCAGAGTTCCACTGCCCAAAGTGTCGCCACAACTTCCGGTGAGGGCCCGGACCCCAGCCCACCCTCAGCCCTGTCCCAGCCCAGCCCACCCTCAGCCCACCCCCAGCCTAGTCCCCTCCTCCTGTGCCCTGTGCCTGGCCACCCTCTCAGCCCCTCACAGCCCTGCTGGCCCCCAGGGGCTGGGCACAGATGGGGTCCCCATCACCCTGCTATGGGTGCGGCTTCCCTGTGTACCCCACCCGGATCCTGCCCCCACGCTGGGACCGTGACCTGGACCGTCGCAGCACACATACCCACTCCTGCTCAGCCACAGATTGCTACAATCGGAGAGGTGAGGCCCTGGTGCGTACCCACCCTGCATTCCGCATCCCCTGCAGAAGGACCCCCTGGGCTGCTCCCTCCTCCCATGGAATTTCTAGCAGCTCGGTGGTGTCCAGCCGGTAGGTCCATATCCCCACTACCTGTGAGTCTGTTTTAGTGGCCAAGTTCCCACCTCCATCAGGAGTTTCAACATTTGTAGATATTATGACCTCTGATCTCTCTGTCCTTTGGTTCCAGTGGGTCTTCCTGCAGAGCCCCAGTCCCCTCTTACCTCAGCGACTCTCCTTCCCCTAGAGCCCCATGTGCCTGGGACCTCCTGTGCCCATCCCAAGAGCCGTAAGCAGAACCACCTCCCCAAAGTGCTGCACCCAAGCAACCCCCACATCAGCAGTGGCTCCACGGTGGCCACGTGCCTGAGCCAAGGAGGCCTCGTGGATGACCTGGACCACCTCATCCTGGAGGACCTGAAGGAGGAGGAGGAGGAAGAAGAGGAGGATGGTGGGCCCCGAGAGTGACCCTGGCTAGGTGCACACAGGAAGACAGACAGTGTGTGGCCACCTCATGTTGTTATGAGATACCAGCTGAAGGAGATAGGAACGTCCTTGGGGGTACTCATGGGACAGTCACAAGCGCACAAGCCGGGTCAACATAACAGCTTTCTTCAGAGAGTACGCCCCACCACGGAACTCGGCCCAGTAGACTCCGTCCTGGTATCGGCTCCGGTAATGACCTCCATGATACCATACACCATTGAGGTTAGAGTGGGCACAGGCATGGTACCACCAGCCCCCACGATGGTACAGGGCACAGTTACCTGAAGGAGAGGGGGCAGAGAGAGAGAGAGAGAGAGAGAGAGAGAGAGAGAGAGAGAGAGATCGGTTTCTCACCAAAATAAAAGTCTCTATCAGCACTTCTTTGTGCAAAACTTCTACAAGCATTCTTCAACCTTCCCTATCTTATTGAATAGAAGCCCTCATTCTCCATCTCTTCACCAAAATAAAAGGCTCTGGCTTCTCACTTTCTTCTTCAGAGTAATAGCCTTAATTCCCCATCTCCTCACCAAAATAAGAGACATGCCTTTCCCATATTTTCTGCAAAGTAGTGATCTATTACTCATTCCTTTTGAGGGGGAGGGCTTCTGCTTCCTTTCTAGGTTTATTCCAGGTTTACTGGTGCACACCTGTAATCTCAGTACATGGGAGACAGGAGCAAGAGGGTTTGGAGTTTCAGACCAGCCTGGGCTCCACAGTGAGTTCCTGTCTCAAAAATAAACAAACATAGTCTGGGGATATAGCTCAGTGGTAAGAGTATGCTTAGATTGCAGGGTGGGGGTCAATCTCTCACCCCCCACCCTCTAAACAGGGTGCCTACATCTTTTATTTTGTCAGCAGAAAAGAACTCTGGGCTCCCTGCTCCCCCCTATCAGAATAAAAGTCCCTTGTTCTCTGGCAGAGAAGCCTTCATACTCTGAGGTCCTTAAGCTTAGGGGAGTTTCTTTCTGAGTCAGGGTATCATGTAGCCCAGGCTGACCTTGAGCTTGCTATCCCAAGGATGACCCGAGATTCCGGCCCCTCAGACCTCTTTCTCCTGGTGCTGGAGCTGCAACCCTGTACCACAACACCCAGCTCACCAGAAAGGAATCTTTGCATTTATTTTTAAGGGAGATGTCCACAGAGGCTAGAAGTGTCAGATCCCCTGGCACTCAAGTCACAGGCTGTTGAGAACTGCCTAGTATGGGTGCTGAGAACTAAACCCAGGAGGAAGGGTGCGTACGTGTGTGTATAGCTGCTGAGCCATCTCCAGCCTCCCTGAGGGAAAAACCTAGCTTCACTGCTTTTAGCTCTAACCAAAATAGCAGTCCCGCTTCCCTACCCTCCCACCAGAATAAAAGCTCTCCTTACCAGAATATGAGTCTCTGTCCCTATCCACAGTGCTGAAAGGTTTGTCATTGTGCCAAGAGAGGGAGTCTCCGGCATCACCGTGGTACTGGCCAAGCCTCAGACGGTAGTGGTCACTCTCAGGCTCCAAGGAGAAGCTGTCGTAGTGGGCACGTGCTGAGCGGCCCCCCCAGTCCTCTAGGAGTATCAGCAGCTCGTGGTCCCCACGGCTAGTCACCTGATGCACGGGTTCCAGGCCCAGCCAGTATTCTCCTTCTGGACGCCCAAAGCCCACCTGGAAGGGTGGGAGGAAGAGGGTGGGGCCATCCTCTCTGCCCAGCAGTCTCTGACACCCCCACCACAAGCACACACCTTGTAGTGCTGCCAGTTGGTGAAGAAGTTGATAGAGCCATCCTGCCGCCTCTGGATGACAGTCCAGCCTCCACCTTCCCGCTGCTGCTCACACCACACAGCTACCACACGACGGCCCAGCCGCAGGTCATACACTCCACTTTGCCAGTGACCTGCCCTGTGAGCCTCTGCACAATCTCTCCATGGGCCTGTGGCAAGGGACAGACTGAGGCAACCAACCCCTTACTGATTCAGAGTCTTGGTTCTCATCAGTCCCCTTACCCAAATAAAAGTCATCATCTTCTGTCTCCACCTGAGGAAGAGCCACTTCCTCACCCATCCATCCTTTCTCAATAAACATGATCCTACGAACCAACTTCTCACCAAAGCAGCAGTCCTAATCTCTCATGCTCTCATCAAAATAAGAGTACCCCTGTGGTGGCACAGGCCTTTAATCCCAGCCTGGTCTACAGAGTGAGTTCGAGGACAGCCAGGACTACACAGAGAAATCCTGTCAAAAAGAAAACCTACATGCCTATTTTCTCTTTCTGGTGAGTGAGAGGACTGGTCTTGTTTGCTTCTGTGCTGTTGGAAGGCAACTGAAGACCTGGGTGCTCTATCACTGAAGTACATCTCCAACCTGGTCTTCTCACAGACTAACAGTCCTTTCTTATCCCCTCATCAGAATAAGAGTGTCATTTCTTCTAATCCTCACACTACCAGCCAAATCCTGACTAGTATTTCCATCTATCCAAAAGGCACTGGAACCCCTGAGTTCTCTCTCTCTCTCTCTCTCTCTCTCTCTCTCTCTCTCTCTCTTTCTCTCTCTTTCACATACATCCCAGCAGGCTTGCTTTGACTTACCCACTGGCCTGGTGGGGACAGCAAGGTGTCCTGTGGGCAGCGGAGAAGATGGAGGCCCCTGCTGTCTCAAGCTCTGCTCTCTCTGATGCTCTGGAGTTTGGTCCAGCCTCCTGCTGGTGTTGCTGACACTGCCCACGAGGCTCAGAGGCACCAGGGGCAGTGGCAGGACCTGGGGCCACACAGACATGACTATATTAACTCCCTCAGCTAAAGACGCCAGATATCCCCTGGCATAGGGAGTGAGATAGGCAGGTTCCATAGATCAAATCCCCTACCAGATAAACAGAAAATCAGGCAGGGTAATGTCTCAGCTTTATCACCCATCCTAAGAAAAGCACAGAGGGCAAAAGGGGGTGTTGGGTGTCCTGCTCTGCCACCTTCCCTGTTCCTTTGAGACAGGGTCTCTTACTGCACTGGAGTTGCCCTGGAGGCCAGCAAGCTGCAGTTAACCTGTCTTCCCAGCATAGCACTGGAGCAGACACAGCATATGCTGGCAGGTCCAGACTTCATGGGACTGGGCATGGGACTTGGGCCCTGAGCCATCTCCCAGCCCGGTTAGGTCTTGTTTGTTTCACTTCAGCTGGCTAGCCTGGAACCTGTAACACCCTCCTGCCTCTGCCTCCTTTGTGCCGGGGACGGCAGGTGTGTGACCCCATGCTTGCTTTAGGGCTTTGGGGTCCAGAGAAAGCTGGGCTGATTCCCAGGCTGCTGCTGATCACAGCTTCACTGCTGAGTAGGAGCATGTGGGCCCTGGACGAGTTAGGAAAATCCACAGAACCATCACTAAGCCAAAATTCAGGCCCAATGCTGGGGATGTGGCTCAGCAGCAGAACAGTCACCTCACATACAGGAGGTCCCAGGGACCCCAAAACCAATAGGAATGAAAAAGGCAACCTGGCTGTTGTCCCATGTCTGTCATTTGCACGCTGAGGCAGAACATGAGAATCAAGGTCATTCACAACTACACAAGGAGCTAGAACCTAGCCTGGGCTACATGAGACTCTATCTCAATAAAATAAAAAAAGAAAAAAGAAAAACAAGCAAACAAAACCAAGAAGGCTGCTGACAGAAATTGTCCAAAATTCCTTAAGTCCCATGTAGTTACAAGAATATATTGTCTTAGGGACTGGAGAGCTGACTCAGCAGTTAAGAGCATTGCCTGGAGCCGGGCATGGTGGTGCACGCCTTTAATCCCAGCACTTGGGAGGCAGAGGCAGGCGGATATCTGAGTTCAAGGCCAGCCTGGTCTACAAAGTGAGTTCCAGGACAGCCAGGGCTAAACAGAGAAACCCTGTCTCGAAAAACCAAAAAAAAAAAAAAAAAAAAATTGCCTGTTCTTCCAGAAAACCCAGGTTCAATTCCCAGCACATACAAGGTCATCTGTATACAGTCATCTGTAACTCCAGTTCCAGATCATTTTTGGCCTATATATACACACTGTATACTCACATGGTGCACAAAGACACATCCAGACATATATGGGTCCACACACATTAAGATGAAAATAAATCCTTAAAAGGATATGCAAGCCTGGTGTGGTGGCACACGCCTTTAATCTCAGCACTTGGGAGACAGAAGCAGGTGGATGTCTGAGTTCAAAGTCAGCCTGGTCTACAGAGTGAGTTCCAGAACAGCAACGACTACACAGAGAAACCCTGTCTAGCAAAACTAAAAAAATAATAAAAAATAAAAAAAGTCCTTGTGTATGATGATAGTGCGTGTAAGCCTAGGAGCTGTGAATATTTTCGTGCAGCCAATGAAGCTCTCCCCAACACACCCAGATGAGCAGTGGGTGGTGCCCCTGACACGGAGAGCTGGGCACAGCTACCTGCTGCTGTCCCCGTTCCGGGCCCGCGCACGCGCTTTGCAGGCGGCCGAGGAGGCGGCTATGCTGGCTCATGAGCTGCGCATGCTCACGGAGCTGTGCGTCCAGCTGCTGCAGGCGCGCCGTCATCCGGCGCACTTCGGCCTCGGCGTCCAGCGCACGCTCGGCTAACAAACCAAGCGCAGCGGCAGGCTCCGCCCCCAGGCCAGGCTCCGCCCTCGCCTCCTGCTGCAGTTGCGCGCGCAGCTGGCCCAGACGCGTGTTCAGGGTGAGACTGTGCTCGCGCAGTGCGCGCACCTCGCCCGCGAGCGCACCACCCTCCGCCGCACGCCTTTGCAGCGCGCGCAGCAGCTCCTCGTGGCGGCCCAGGCGCATGCGCAGCGTGGCCAGTTCGCTGTCTTGGGCGGCCTCTGAGCTCCTGCAGACGGCGCCAGTTGCCTTCTGCGGGGACAAAACCAGGGTGACGCGGCATCGCGCGGCACCTCCAAGCGCTCTCCAAGCGCCCAGCAGAAGCAGCAGCTGCAGCTTGCGTAGCCTGGCAGTCCCCATGGCCGCCTCCTGCAGTGAAGAGGAAAGACTACTGTTTTAGCCTAGACGGGTCCCAAAGCTTCAAGGTAGCCAAGGAGGGCTAAAGTATTGATCCCTGGGCTTCACTTCCTATGGTAGTACTCCAAGTCAGAGCTGGGCTGCAGCTCGCAGCGCAGATTGTCCGTTTACCACAGTTTATACAACAACCAGAATCAGTTTACACCCCAAATCCCTCTCACCCTCGGTTCCGGACACTTGGGCCTGGTCACCTCTCCCCTCAGAACCTTCGGTGGCCCCCACTTAAAGAGAAAACTTCCATTTTGCATGGGGGCGGGCAGGGCGTGCAGGGGATGGAACCCTGGACATCCATCACTCATGCTGGTCCCCTTTTCTAATTAGAGACATGGTGTCACTAGTAGCCCAGTCTGTACCGAACTAGGTTGGGATCCTACTGCTTGAGCCTCTCCATCCCTAGATGGCCTGTGTGCCACCATGCCGTGCTTCACGCAGTGTCTCCAGCCAGGTTAATATTCGCAGCTCCCCACTCCTGCCCTGCAGATTTCACACCCAGGGCCCTATGCCACCACTCCCAGGCACTGGAGCACACACTTGGACCTGCTCAGAAGGTACCACGAGTGCAAAGGTCCTGGGATTGGATCTCATTTCAGATGTACTGAAAAGAACACATAGCAAAGAGGCCTGTGGGGTGGCATAGAAGGGAAGTGGGGGTGGGTGAGCCGCCGGGAGACAGGAAAGCACCAAGTTGGAGTGCTTAGGTTCTGCTCCGAAGAGCCATGGAAACTAATGAGCTAGAGGCAAGGTGCATCAGCTATAGCGGCTGCTCATCAGGCGTCAGCTCCCAAGCACTGGGCAGAGACTGTGGCCGCCTTCATTGGCAAGCTTGGAGCCTCCCCGTGACCCCACACACAAACGTATACACACACACCCACATACATACATGCATACATGCATACATACATATGCACATACATACACATGCACACACATAGACAACATACCTACACACCCGTACACACAAACACACACACACAATCAAGACCAGATGCACTCTACAAACAGCATCTACCTACATCCACTCTCACCTCTCACAGCCCAGACGCTGGCTCCAGTGAGGTTTTCGGCAATCCCACAAAATCTGAGGAAGGCCTGAAGGACCAGGATGAAGGACCAGGAGGGCCTCTGACTATCTGGGTGCAGGAGGCTGAAAGGACAGAAGCCGAGAGAAGACTTGGAAACCACCCATCCCCCAGAGTATGGATGGAGCCTGGGAGCACAGCAAGTGTAAATATTTAGTATTTCCAGTGCGAGAACCTTGGGCAGAATAGCCAGATCCCCTTGCCCAGGCCTCCGGAGCATGATAACAGAGGCCACTGCCCTTTCCCTCAGGCTCACAGAGCATGGGAGGCCCTAGGCTCTGGTAGACTTGTGGGCTCCAGACTCAGACAACCATGATAATGCTGATGTATCAGTGAACACCCTGATGCCTGGCGCTGGGGACACCCTTAAAGGGGTAAGACTTTCTCATTTAACCCTAGCAGCCAGTAGAGGTGTGAGCCCCTGCCTAGAATCCCCCAGTGAAGGGGTGGGAGTATAGCTCAGTGGTAGAACACTTACAAGGTCCTTGGTACCCAATATTGCCAGAAGAAAACAAAACCTTAGGATGTGGTAGCACATACTTGATCACAGTACCTGGGAGGCAGCGGCCGTTGGAGCTCTGTGAGTTCCAAGCCAGCCAGTGAGCCCCTATCTTAAAAGGGCGTGGGAGTGGGTGTTAGATCTGAACTGATGAAGACGACATGAAAATAAAAAGCAATGTAAGCCGGCTGTGGTGGCGCACGCCTTTAATCCCAGCACTTGGGAGGCAGAGGCAGGCGGATTTCTGAGTTCGAGGCCAGCCTGGTCTACAGAGTGAGTTCCAGGACAGCCGGGCTATACAGAAAAACCCTGTCTCGAAAAACCAAAAAAAGAAAAAAAAAAGCAGTGTAAACTGACCTCACAGAACATGCAGTCCTTTACTAGGAAAACCTAGTGGAGACTGCAGGGGCTTGGGGTTTTAGAGGACACAAAAGGGAACTCTGGGGTGGAATTTATTTATTTATTTATTTATTTATTTATTGGTTTTTCAAGACAGGGTTTCTCTGTATAGCCCTGGATGTCCTGGAACTCACTCTGTAGACCAGGCTGGAATCGAACTCAGAAATCCGCCTGCCTCTACCTCCTGAGTGTTGGGATGCCCTTCCCCCAGAGGCTCTTCCCCATATAGTCCAGACATTTTGGTATCCCCACCCCCTTAACCTTCTCTCTCTTCCTGCCTGTGCCCTTTCTCTCTTTACCCTTCCCCCCAACCCCCCATGTGGTGACTTCCCCTGCCTGGCCTCAGTCCTTGGGGCTAGTGAACCCACCGGGGAGCAGCTTCCCAAGAAACTTGCATTTAATCTAATCTGTCTTGAATTGGCTCATGGGCAGAAAAAGAACTTCACTTTTGAATCCACACATCTCCTCCAATAAGGTCACACCCACTAATCCTTCCCAAACTGTTCCACCAAGTGGGTACCAAATGTTCAAATATATGCGCCTTCTTCAAACTACCACAGTCAGGAACTGTTCGCTGGGTGTGATGGTACATGCCTTTTATCCCAACACTCAGGTGTAAGGGATCATGATTCGCCAAAGAATGACACCCTGGACTCAAGGAGTATATAAAGGCAAAGAGTGTTTTATTCTGCAGAGGTCCAGCATGCTGGGGTGTTCCAGTACCAAGACAGAGAGACAATCAAGTGAGCTTGCAGGCCTGATTTAAAGCACATTAGGGAATTTTGGGGTAGGTGACCGCTATGTTAATCTGTTGGGTCTAGCTCTATAGACATTTCATTACTGGGGTGTGGGGGCTGGAAACTTGCTGGGGAGGTCTGGAAACTGTTGCTGAGGAAATAGCTGGGGAAGCCTGAAAACAGCTGTTGACCCATTGTCCTTGCCTCAGGCCAGGTGGTGGGGCAGCTTCTGAGGCCTGGACTTGCCTGAAATTGCCCAGTTCTTTTTTTTTTTTTTTTTTGCTCTTTTCTTATTTTTTGAATCAGGGTTTCATTATGTAGACCAGGCTAGCTTGGAATTCACAGAGATCTATCTGTCTCAGTCTGGCAATTCATTCAAACTGGCAATTAAGGAGACTAGGCATAAATTTCTGCAAGCCGGGCGTGGTGGCGCACGCCTTTAATCCCAGCACTTGGGAGGCAGAGGCAGGCGGATTTCTGAGTTCGAGGCCAGCCTGGTCTACAAAGTGAGTTCCAGGACAGCCAGGGCTATACAGAGAAACCCTGTCTCGGAAAAAAAAAAGGAAAAAAAAAAAGAAAAAAATAAGAAAAGCCGGGCGTGGTGGCACACGCCTTTAATCCTAGCACTTGGGAGGCAGAGGCAGGCAGATTTCTGAGTTCGAGGCCAGCCTGGTCTACAAAGTGAGTTCCAGGACAGCCAGGGCTATACAGAGAAACCCTGTCTCGAGGAAAAAAAAAAAAAAGGGCTGGTGAGATGGCTCAGCTGGTAAGAGCTCTTCCGAAGGTGATGAGTTCAAATCCCAACTACCACCTGGTGGCTTACAACCACCCGTAATGAGATCTGACGCCCTCCTCTGGTGCCCTCCTCTGGTGCGTCTGAAGTCAGCTATGTGTGCTTATGTATAATAATAAATGAATCCTTGGACTGGAGCGAGACCGGAGCGAGTGGGGTTGACCGGAATGAGGAAAAAGAAAAAAAAAAGCACTGACTGTTCTTCCAGAGGTCCTGAGTTCAATTCCCAACATCTACATGGGTGGCTCCCAACTGTAATGGGATCTGATGCCCTCCTCTGGTGTGTCTGAAGACAGTTACAGTGTACTCAGTATACATAAAATAAGTAATTATTTTCAAAATATAAGAAGCCAGATGGGGTGGAAAGGCAAAATAGGAGGTGCAGAGGGAGATCCTAAAAGGGGCATAAGATGCTAAGCCTTAGGGTGAATGTTCTTCCCTTCACTGAAAGACTTTTGGGAAGAGCCCAAGGTCCTGTGTTAGGTCTATGAAAAAGACCCCACTCGAGTCTCAGGAGTTCGCGCACACAAGGAACCACGAAAGACCAACTTGATGTAATACACATGAGGGAGGTTTACTCACGGAGCTCCGCGGGACGACACCCATCCCATGCAAGAGGTGGGAGAGTCGACCACGAGGCTCGAAAATTAGGAGCTTTTATAACAATGGGGTAGGGGGGTTGGGGAACTTGGCGCGGTTTCACATGATTGGCATCAAGTTTGTAGTCGTCCTTGGGATCCATCGTCGTTAAGGTAATAGTTAACTCTAAGAGACAAGGGGGCGCCAGGGTGGCCAGTTTTTCATCCTGGCCAGTTCTTCATTCCCCACTTCTCCTTGTAAATAGTCCTAATCTTAGGACTGGTTATGATCTTTTTCCTGACATATCTGATTTTTAGGGTATGGTACTGTTGCCTCAAAAGCGAAAGGCAGCACTGCACTACTTTTTGTTCTAACAAAGGTGACTAGCCTAACACACATAATTTAAAAGCAGAAGCACTATCAAAAGGGGTCCCACAGGAGTAGAGAGTAGGGTGGCCTTTCCACAGAGTCTCAAGGTTTTCTGCACGACGGCATCAAATGTAGACCAAATCTCTAACTTGGAAGAGATGTGGGGGTTGCAGGTCTCCGGTCTCCTTCTCTTGAGTAGGCCTTCTGCTTTATGTTTGCTGTCTCACTCACTTGAGCGCCTTGGTGAGCCTAGAGAATAAAGGCTGGGAAAGCAGCAGTCAGCACCATGTACAGAGGCTATTTTACCAGTGGAGAGGGTCCCCCATAGAGTAATTTATAGGGGGGGGGGGGTCAGACCAAACTGACAAAGGGTGTTCTTAACCCTGAATGGCACAAAGGGTAGGAGTGTTATCTAACCATTAAAGCCAGTCTCCACTGTCAATTTCTTTCTATGGGTTCACCCATCTTTTTACCTGTCCTGAACCTTGGAGCCTGTATGTACAATGTAACTTTTAATCAATCTCTAATATCTTGGCCATTTCCTGACTTACTTACCTGGGCAACAAAGATTACCTTGGGTATCCCAAACCTCGGGAGGGTTTCTTCTAAGATCTTCTTGGCTATTACATAAAATCTATCCTGCATTGGTCATAGCACAGGTCTTGTAGCTTTTGACTATTCTGCCAAGTCTGAGAGTCTTTTTTCCTGTGGGAGGACTAGTTTTCTTTTATCAGTCCTAATTTGTCTTTAGGCTCTTTAACTGCCAGGATCACTGCTCCTTGGGCCGCCTGTTTGGCGGTTAGATCTGCCATAGTCACAGCATCTTATGTCTTTCACTGCAGATGTCAACAGCCCTTAGCAAAAGCATGCCTGCTGTCAGTGTAGACGTCCCCTTTGCCATTTTCCGATCAGAGTCACAGTTCGGCTTCTTGGGCCAATGTCTCTTCAGGGAAGTTGCTGGCCTAGATCACTTGTTTCCTGTCCACCACTGCTGTCCCCGCCTTCCGCTTACCTTCAGCCACAAAGCTACTGCCACTTGTGTATCAGCTCAGACTCCCAGCCCAAAGCTGATTTTTCAGACCATTTCGAGTACCAGGTTCTTCTGCCAGAATATCAGCACAGTGATGAA
>LR750121.1:660425-678945 GCA_902729485.2 Mus minutoides
GGGATTTCATGTCCACTCCTCTCCTGGAGCACTCCGTCTCCCTCACAGTCAGGCACCCCCTGACTGTCCTCCACCCCAGGAACGTCTTCCAGGGTGGCGCAACCTGCGGCCCGAGGGCGTCCCCTCCCGCGGTCACTGGGTCCTCACGGCCCACAGTGACAGTTGCCCATAGAAACTGCGCGCATTTCAGAAAGCCGTCTGATTCCACATAGACGACCAGAACCACAGAAAACCCCATTGTCTATAAACACCGTCGTCTGAATTCCACATAGACGACCCAGAACCACACTTAGGCAGATTCATTCTATCTCTGACATGTTGGACTCTGTCCCTTTAAGAGCGGCGGCTCTGCTGCCGTGGCAGCCCTCCCCCAGCGGTTGTATCGGTGCACGGATGTTATGGTATCCAGCGGGCAGCTGGAGCGAGCTGCCATAGGACCCCGATTGTCCCTTACCCCCAGTGGCCACGTGTGGCGCGAAGACTCACGCCCGCTCTCTTTTTTATATAAGCCCGGGTGGGTGTGTGGAGCCCGGAGGTCACCTTAACCCCGAGTTGCAGGGGCAGTCTGGCGGGTCGCACTCACGCGCAGCAGGCGCGGTGTGCAGCAGCCTGGAGGGGCGAATGTTAAGCTCCTCCGTTAGACCTCGGGCCCTCACGCGCTGTGGGCCGCCGGGTTCCCCTAGGAAGCCTTGGCAGGCTCCGCCCCACCACAAAGGTCTAAAGTGGGACCCCAAGGCTGGGCGAGCGGCCCGCGGCGGCGCTCTCTCAAGGACAGCAGGCTGGCCGTGCGCCCGCCCTTGGCCGCGCTCTAACCGTACGCAGCCTCAGTGAGCACACAAAAGAAGTTCCATTTCTTTTCCTTCACCAGAAACATACATATAGACAGAACAGAAGAACAGAACAGGAGAACACAAGACACAGAACACAGGACCTCACCTCCAAGTGTCTTTTTGTCGTGATTCCTTGGTTTCACGAAAATCCCGGACGAGCCCCCAAAATGTTAGGTCTATGAAAAAGACCCCACTCAAGTCTCAGGAGTTCGCGCACACAAGGAACCACGAAAGACCATCTTGATGTAATACACATGAGGGAGGTTTACTCACGGAGCTCCGCGGGACGACACCCATCCCATGCAAGAGGTGGGAGAGTCGACCACGAGGCTCGAAAATTAGGAGCTTTTATAACAATGGGGTAGGGGGGTTGGGGAACTTGGCGCGGTTTCACATGATTGGCTAGTTCAAACATCAGCAGGAACCCTAGGTAGCAGCTTAAGGTAATAGTTAACTCTAAGAGACAAGGGGGCGCCAGGGTGGCCAGTTTTTCATCCTGGCCAGTTCTTCACCTGCAGCTGAGATGGTGGGGGTGGGTGGGATTAGAGGGAGAGAGGAAGGTTTGAAAGATTCAGAGTGCTTGGCTTCCAAAGGAAGTTTCCACACTTCTGCCCATCTGCAGACAGGATCTTGGAGAACAAAGATGGCCCTCAGGATCTGACAGACAACTGGGTGAGCCCCAAGTGTCAGGGACCACTGTGCCCAGGATCAGGGCTGCATCTTTATTCACGGAGTGCAGGGTGCCAGTGAAAGAAAATAATATACTACGAGGCCTATGGTTTAAACAGCAGAAAACCTGAGGCAGGTACAGGCAAGTAAACAAAGTTGTTGATTCACTCCGGTACTGACCGGTTATAGAGATAAAAAGGTATGCAAAGAGAGTAATGGGCCATTTGGCCTGGCCTCCGCTGACTCAGGAAAACCCCCTGCGGGAGGCTGATGTTTGAACTAACCTGCTGATGTTTGAACTAGCCGATCCTGTGAAACCCATGTCAATTCCCCTATCCCCCCTGCAGGATAACTACTACCTGGGGGCTCTTGCTGGTGTTTGAACTAGCCATAGTGTGAAACCGCGCATCCCCTACCCCAATCTTCCCAACCCCCACCCCATTCACTATATAAACTTATAGTTTGCGAGCCTCAGGGTCGACCCCCCTGTCCCCTGCGTGGGATACGGGTCGTCCCGGAGCTCCGATTAAAATCCTCATGCTTTTTGCATCAAGACAGGTCTCGTGATTCATGGGGTGCACGAACAGCCCGTGTTTGAAATAAGGGTATTTCTGATTTGATCTTACACCAGTACACTTAGTTAGGGGTCTCTTAAGGGCCTCAGAATAGAGGAATGGCTGTTAAGATACAACAGATGGGAGCCAGACTAGCAGACGAATGAGGGAGAGAAAAGTGGGGCAGGAATAAAGGAAGGAAATGGATGGAAGGAAGGAAGGAAGAGAAAAATGAAGGAGTCAGACTAAAGTTGGATGGAAACATAAGGGAACCCAACACTGGTAAGCTGATGTCACTGGCCCATAAAATTGGCTGGAGAGCTGGCTCAGGGTTAAGAGCACTGGCTGCTCTTACAGAAGACCCAGGTTCAATCCCCAGCACCCACATGGCAGCTCACAACCATGTGTAACTCCACTTCCTTTTTCAGGATGCCCTCTTCCTGCTTCCACAGACAGAAATGACACACAAACATCTGTGCATGCAAAATACCCATGAGCATAACACAATTATAGTTTAAAGCATTTTAGAGGTCTGGTAAGATGACTCAGTGAGTAGAGACGCCTACCTCCAAGTCTGAGGGTCTGAAATTCCATCTCCAGGGCTCATTTGGCAGAAAGAGAGAACCAACTTTTTTTTTTTTTTTTTTAAGATTTATTTGTTGATTATATGTAAGTACACTGTAGCTGTCTTCAGACACACCGGAAGAGGGCATCAGATCTCATTACGGATGGTTGGGAGCCACCGTGTGGTTGCTGGGATTTGAGCTCAGGACCTTCGGAAGAGCAGTCCGTGCTCTTAACCGCTGAGACATCTCTCCAGCCCGAGAACCAACTCTTAAAAATAACCCTCTGATCTCATATGCACCACCACAGATAATAAATAAATACAACCTATTTGGAGAGGGAGTGGACATAGTGGTAAAAGTCTTTAGTCCCAGTGCTTGGAAGACACCGGCCCACGGATCTGTTTAGTCAGCCAGGAATAGTGGCACATGCCTCTAATCCCAGCGCTCAGCGTACGCAAGCGGATCTCTGTTAGTTGCAGGCCGGCGTGGGCTGCGTGAGATCCTGTTTCAGAATAAAAAACTGAAAGGCCAAACAAAGGGGGAAATACGCCTTGCCGAAACGTTCAGGATAGGGACTCGAACCCTCAAATAACTGTGAGGCCCCTCTCTTTTGTGCAGAAAGGTGCACGGCATCTTTATAACGACTCGGGAAAGGATTCTCGGTCCTTTAAGCCGCCCGGAGCGAAGGACCGCTGGATGACGTCACTGGCCGGCACTCAGGAAGTGGGAAGAGTTAGGAGCCGCGCGGCACCGGAAGGTAGCCACGCAGTACGTAAAGTCCGCCCTCTTTGCGTCTCCTGCGCGGAAGTGAGCGGTGTGCGCCGGAAGCGAATACAGAGGCTGCCTCGTGGGGAAGCGGGCAAAATGGGGCAGTCAGGGCGGGTGAGGCGCGGCGGCCCGGGCGGGCATGGGGCGCTGGTGGGGTCGCGGCCGAAGCCTGGGCGCTCACCGCCTGCCTGTCGTCCCCGCAGTCCCGACATCAGAAGCGCAATCGCGCCCAGGCGCAGCTCCGCAACCTCGAGGCCTACGCCGCACAGCCGCACTCGTTCGTGTTCACGCGAGGCCGAGCGGGTCGCAGTGTCCGGCAGCTCAGCCTGGATGTGCGGCGGGTCATGGAACCTCTCACCGCTACCCGCCTGCAGGTCTGTATCCCTCAGCCCTTTAGTTCCAGGCACAGGGCTCGGCGTCTTGGCGAGGATTTGGGGCCAGAAGCTGAGCGCCTGCCTTCCATGTGGAAGGGCTTGGCTCAATCACCGGCACCTCTGACCCAGGCATAATGGTGTGCAGGCGAAATCGGGAATAGGAACCATAGAGGCCATCTGTGGTTACATAGTGAGGACTTGTGTAAAAAACAAAAAGTCCTACATTGGGGGCAATCGCTAGGTGACTCAGTGGGAAAGGGGGCTTGCTGTTGAACTGTAGTTCAATTCCTGTGCTCCACGTAGTGGAGTGGGTGAAACAGCTCCTGAAGGGCCGTCCTCTGACCTCCATCTTTGCGTCCCTCCCTACACGCTTGTTCAAAAATACTTTTTAAAGATTACTTTTGAGTGCTAGGGCTATAGTTTAGGGATACAGGTAAAACCCCAATACCTCCAGAAAGGGGTGTGTGGTCAGAAATAACATATCAGAATCATCGGTTTAAGCTTCTTCCCTCAATATTTGTGTCCATTTCTTGATCCATTTATCAGGTTCGAAAGAAGAACTCCCTGAAGGACTGTGTAGCAGTGGCTGGCCCCTTGGGGGTCACACACTTCCTTATTTTGAGCAAAACAGATAACAGTGTATACTTGGTGAGTGGGCACCACACCGCCCCTTTCCCTCCCTGAGCCCCAGCTGCTCCTGTCTGATGATGAGCCCATTGCCCTGAGCTCTTGTGATGCTGGCTTCAAAGTAAACGCTCTGAAGCAAAGGAGCAGGGCTTTCCCTTCTCCCTACCCACCAGACCGAACTCTGCACTCTCACCCAACCTTTCTTTGGCAGAAGCTGATGCGACTCCCAGGAGGCCCCACTTTGACATTCCAGATCAACAAGGTGAAGAAGGGTAGATGTGAGAGCCGGGCTTGCCTGGGGAGGGCCCTGGTCACACGGGTGGTCCTTACCCTCTGTCTCCCTCCTTTCAGTATACACTGATACGGGACGTGGTCTCTTCCCTGCGCAGACACCGGATGCACGAGCAGCAGTTTAACCACCCGCCCCTCCTGGTGCTCAACAGCTTCGGCCCCCAAGGCATGCACATCAAGCTCATGGCCACCATGTTCCAGAACCTGTTCCCGTCCATCAACGTGCACACGGTGGGACAGCTGCTGGGGGCAGGGCGGTTGGACAGTTGGAGAGGGAGCAGGTATAGCAGACCACATGTTATGTCTCCATTGAGTGGGGAGACTCACTGGCATAAAGCAACTGATTTGATGTTAAATTCCAAGGTGGGGCTAGAGTTGATAGGAGGATCTCATGTATCTCAAGCTGGCCTTCAACTTTGAGGCTGATGCTGGACTTGAACTTGAGATCTTCCATCTCTTCTGGGCTTAGTACACCTTGAGAGGTGTTGGGCTTTGTGCATTGTAGGCCAGCACTCTGCCGACTAAGCCATATCTCTGCCCCTTCCTTATTCTGGATTCAAGGTCTTTTGTTAGACCTGGCTAAAATTAGACTTGTGGTCTTTTTTGCATTAGCCACCTAGGAAGACTAGAGTGACAAGTATGCTCCTGGCTCCAGAGCTTCAGATGCTAAACCCTGGCACCAGTGCATCTCAGATTAGGTTCCTTACAATGTCTTAAGTCTGATGGTTGGCTTTGGTGGCCCCTGAGGCCAGTGCTTCAGATAGTCTGAGGACTCTGGTTGTAGTAGCCCCTAGCCACCTGCACTAGGCATCCCTAGTGCCTTCTGCAGACACAGACTGCTGGAGAAAGCTACACTCCTTCCCAGCTTTAGTCCCTGGTTTCAGCACATAGTTCCCCAGGCAGGCGGCTCACGGTCCCCTTGCCTCTGCCCCCAGGTGAACCTGAACACCATTAAGCGCTGCCTGCTCATTAACTACAACCCAGACTCCCAAGAGCTGGACTTCCGACACTAGTGAGTGTTGGTGGGAGGGAGAGGGGGAATGAATGAATCAGTGTAGGACGCCCGTGCACCTGATGAGAGTTCTGCTGCTGAGGTTGTGTGATTGCTCAGACTCAAAGTAAACGCCCTGATGCATGGACAGGAGAGGGCAGAGAGCTGACCGTGGGCTCCGTGACCCTTCATCTCTCCCCCAATCCCGTCCTTGCAGCAGTGTCAAAGTGGTCCCCGTGGGTGCAAGCCGCGGCATGAAGAAGCTCTTACAGGAGAAGTTCCCTAACATGAGCCGACTGCAGGACATCAGTGAGCTGCTGGCCACGTAAGTAAGAAAGCTGGTGGGTGGCAGCTTCGCCTGTGGAGCGCCCAAGGTAACCTGTTGTTTTACACAGGGGTGTGGGGCTTTCAGACAGTGAGGTGGAGCCAGACGGAGAACACAACACCACAGAACTGCCCCAGGCTGTGGCTGGCCGTGGCAACATGCAGGCCCAACAGAGCGCCATCCGACTTACCGAGGTGAGGGTGGCTATGGTGGCCCTGTCCGCTCCCAGTCCCAAGGCTAGCCTGACTCTCCTCCCATCCCCCTGTGTTGGCAGATTGGGCCCCGGATGACACTGCAGCTCATTAAAATCCAGGAGGGTGTCGGGAACGGCAATGTTCTCTTCCACAGTTTTGGTGAGGGGACAGGGTAAGGCCAGCCCATGAGAGCAGTGTTGAATCCCACTATGACTTTGACAGATTGTCTGATCCTTCCTCACAACAGTACACAAGACAGAGGAGGAGCTGCAAGCCATCCTGGCAGCCAAGGAGGAGAAGCTACGGCTGAAGGCGCAGCGTCAGAACCAACAGGCAGAGAACTTGCAGCGCAAGCAGGAGCTGCGTGAGGCCCACAAGAAGAAGAGCCTGGCAGGCATAAAGCGAGTCTGTGCAAGGGCCCAAGGTGACAGTGATGCTGAGGACCCAGGGGAACCACCAGAGGCAGTGGGGGCAAGTCAGCCTGAAGATGAAGAGGATGACGCAGAGTATTTTCGCCAGGCTGTGGGCGAGGAACCTGACGAAGGTATGCAGCAAGGTCTGCTGGTGACACCTTGGCCTGCCCTTTTCATTTCTTCAGAGGGGCTTAACCATTTCTCTCCCTACAGACTTGTTCCCCACAGTGGCCAAGCGGAGACGGCAGAGGGGGCCTCTGGGCAAGAAGCAGCTAGGGAAGGAACAGAGGCCTGGTAATAAAGGCCGAGGTCAGGGTGGCAACTGGCGGGCTCTGAAGCTACAAGGTAGATCCCAGAGAGGCAAGACCAAGCCAAGACCCAAAGCCACACACCAGGACTCACGCCCAGCATCAAGGAGAGGAAACTGAACCTCCCGGCAGTGGGTGGACTATGGATGCCCCAGATTGGGGCCCGAAAGCTGCCTGGGATCCAGTGCAGTCCGGTTTCCTTTTATAAAGGAACTGCCCAGTTCTTAACTCCAATAAACCTGAACATGGTGCTTTTTGAGTCTTCACTGGGGCTGGGGCAGGGCGGCAGAGCTAGCAGTGCTTGGATAGTACAAGGACTTCAGCTAGGTGAGAGGTGTCACTCTGACTGCTGTGAAGATGATGTCGACCCCTCAGGTGAGCAGATGCCAGCTCAGAAGAACATTCAGGGAGATTTAGGTGGCCAGGCCAGAAGTAAGCACACTGCATGTGGTTCTTAAAGGGCTGCTTGCTAGGGAGGAGAACCATGCAAGGAAGGCTACAAAATGGATACCCCCTCACTATCTTGGGTACCCTCTGGTGGTTTTGAGGAACTTAGCAACTCCAGGAGGGGACTGTCCTGATGCAACTGAGTGGTGATGACAAGCAAGTTTCTGTACAGACTCAGTACAGGGTCCTGTGCCTACCCAGCCTTGTTTCCAAATCACATAATGTGCTGTGGTCCGTCCCATCTGAAGATAGGTTGGTCCTTTGTGGTAATGGTAAGGGACCTCTACCTGCCAGGCTGCATCTGCACACAAGCCTCCATCTCCACTCACTTGTAGGGACTGGCTACTTTCGCAAATATAGGAGTAAGGCCAAGGCAGGTGGCTCAGTTACCCTGCCCACAGGTACTTGTCCTGCCCACAAAAGTACTTGTGGGCTGGAGAGATGGCTCAGCGGTTAGAGCACTGACTGCTCTTCTAGAGGTCCTGAGTTCAATTCCCAGCAACCACATGGTGGCCCACAGCCATCTAGATGGGATCTGATGCCTTCCTCAGAATGAGCAATGCCTCCATCTGCACCATGCTGTGGCATCCTGTTTATCTGAAGACCACTGCAGTGTAATTATTATTTATATAATCTTTTTTAAGAAAAGATTTATGTATGTGAGTAAACTAGCTGTACAGATGGTTGTGAGCCTTCATGTAGTTGAGAATTAAGTTTTAGGACCTCTGCTCGCTCCAGCCCAAAGATTTATTATTATACATAAGTATACTGTAGCTGTCTTCTGACACCCCAGAAGAAGGTGTCAGATCTCATTGTGGGTGGCTGTGAGCCAACGGCCTCAGTTGACACATGGTGGCTGTGCACCCTTTTACACAAAGGCACCTGAGCAAGCCTGGGCTGTCAGCTGGGACATGGCCATACTGTACTATCCCATGCTTCCTTTCTCCTACCAGAAACTGTCCCAACAGACTTGGGGCATGCAACAATAATCTTTTCCTTTGTTGTTTTGGTTTTTGAGACAGGGTTTCTCTGTATAGCCCTGGCTGTCCTGGAACTCATTTTGTAGACCAGGCTGGCCTCAAACTCAGAAATCCGCCTGCCTCTGCCTCCCGAGTGCTGGGATTAAAGGCATGCGCCACCACTGCAGGCTAGCAACGACAGTCTTAACACCTGTGTCAAGTGCCTAAAAATGTAGGACAACCAGCTAGAGGCCTTCAGAACCTACAGCTTGATCCTGGCAGGCATGGGCGGCTACCTACCCCTGCTGCTCACACTTATGGCCTATGTCCAGGGGCTGGTGGTATAGGAGTGCAGGTGGGCAGCAGTGTGGGTCTCCACGCCTGCTCCTATGCGCCCTGCCACATCACACACGCGCTCCATGTGGAGACCAGGTTGTGCTGGGTGGCTCATGACCCCAGCTTCTCCAATAAGGTGCAGACTGAACAGGAGCAAGAGATGGAGCTGGGGCACTTCTCTGGCGACCTGACAACATGCATCCTTGTGCCCCTGGCCACATGCACACACCCCTTGCTCTGCATGGCTGAGGCACCCAGCCTGCGCTGGGGCAGCAACTCCTAAGAGTCCTCCAGTTACCCCTCAAGGCCCGTATCTCACCAATGGAGTCTGCCTTGCATCCAGACAGGCCCTTTATAAAACCTCAGCCTGAGGGAGGGGCCAGGCTTCATGCTCCTTCCTTCTCCACTCCCCTCCCGGCCCCAAAGGGAGACCCACGAAAACAAGCAGGACAAAGTGCATCTTGAGTCTGTTTACTGAAGCTTTCTGTCCTGAGGGTCTGGACAACAGCAGCAGGTAGCAGGTGTCTTATTAATTCGTTGATGGCCTGGAAAGAGGGAGGGAAAGAGGTGGTAAGGGTAAGGATGGAGGTGGGGACTTGTGATCCTGAAGAGGACCCGAGAGAGACTGCACTCACATCAGGGATCCCCAGACAGGCCTGGCAACCACAGAACTGGGCTAGGGAGAAGGTGGAAAGGGGCAGGAGGGTCCTTACTTGGCCCACTCGACATTGAGGATAAGATGGTCATAGCCAAAGCCAGACACTCCTGCAATGGCACGTGCAGCATCCTCCCGGCGGTGAAAGCTGATAAAAGCAAAACCCTGCAGGCCAGGGGCAGACATGGAGGTGTTAGAAGTGGGTCATGGGATGCCTACTCCAGCTACCCACTCCCCAGCCCAGCTCGCTCACCTTGGACTGCCCAGTGGTCTTGTCCTTAGCCAAGTAGATTCGGGAGATGGAGCCGAAAGGCCGGAAGAGTTCCTGCAAGTCAGTCTCACGAGTGTCCTCGGACAGGTTAGTGACACGGATGGTGGCATTGTCGTCAGCTTTGTGGGCAGGGCAGGGAGAGGTGGCAGTGAGAGGGTGCCACGACTGGACCCCACATCCACAATGCAGGAGTGTCACAGGGTGTCTAGTTCCCACTCGCCTCCCGGGTCTTCCCACACTCCTCACCTCTGCGGTTTGGCTGCATAGACTCCCCACGGCGGCTGGCCCCGTCCCGGAGACTAGGGGGCACATACTTCCCTGTCTTGTTCTGGGCAGCCTGCACAGGCTCCAGCTCTGGAAAGCAGCAGATGTACTTATTATTCAGCCCCAGGCCCCAGGTACAAAACACCTAGTCATCCTTTGGTGACCCAAACATCACATCTAGGAAGCCACCACTCTGAATTCGAAGTCTCTGCTAGTGTCACAAGGCAGCATCCCGACTACAGGCACAGGACAGTGAGGATGTCCCTAGGCCACTCATCCATGACAGTGAGAAGCAAAGTCCCATACAAGTCACAAGAGGCAGCCACCCCCACAGGACACCACATTAGATTATGGCCCACAGAGCCACACTGAGCCCAGCACATACATGGGTGTTGCCTGAGTATGTCTGTGTACACACACACACACACACACACACACACACACCCAAGTTAGAGTAAGTTATCAGTCACACATCAGGATGACCATGTTGGCAGCCACACAAACTTGGCCCCAGGGGTTGCAGGGAAGAGAAGAGTGTACTCCAACAGAACAGCCAAGGCCCAGGTCCCCACGTCCACACCTCCTGGCAGTTTCTCCTTCTCCCCAGTAGATAGGCCCAGCTGCTCAGCCAGCTCCTTCTGCATGGGTCCTAGTGTGTCCTTGTAGGGGCAACGGGTGGTCCAATGGTCACCCTTGCAAATGCGGCAGGACACAATCTTCTGGCCCTTGAGCTTGTTCATTGGGTCCTCCTCCTCCTGACAGTTTAGGTCCTGGTGGGAACAGGGAGGGAAGGCTCAGAGGGGGCTGCTGGGCCCTGCCCACACCACCAGCACTGCGTTTCTCGGGCTCCAGCTTCACCCAGCTCACCTCTTTGCTAGTGATGAATGTCATAGAGACATCATCACTGACTGTGGTAGTGGCCACGTTGGGCCCCGGTGGGTCAAACTCCGAGTTGCCAAACTTCTTCCAATTCTGGGCCCCCAGAAAAGAATGGGGAGAAGTGAGGAAAAGACAGGAAGGATCCTGCAGTGGGTACCCCAGACAACCATTCCGGGGCCTTGAATCCGAAGATCTGGTCTCCCTAGAGGCCTTCCCTATGGTAATGGGGACAATCCCCATTTCCTAAGCTAGACACAGTAGCACACAACTGTCACCCCAACACTTGCCAGGTGCAAACAGAAGGACCTCAAGACAAGCAAGCTCAAAACCAGCCTGAGCTATCTAAGGTAGCGTCTGTGAAAACGTGCAGGATACTTTGTAACACTCATATAAAAGGTTGAGTATCTGCCGGGCAGTGGCAGTGCACACCTTTAATCCCAGCACTTGGGAGGCTGAGGCAGGCGGATTTCTGAGTTCGAGGCCAGCCTGGTCTACAGAGTGAGTTCCAGGGCTACACAGAGAAACCCTGTCTCGAACCCCCCCACACACACACAAAAAAAGGTTGAGTACAGGGCTCCACTGTGCCACTGACAGTTTCTGGGCAGGTCCATTGGCCAGCCTCCCACCAGGTATGAAGGAGGAAATCACCCAGACCTTAGGAATCCGAGCTAGTTAAACCTGAAACTCATTTCCTGCTTGTAAAATGGGGACCACAAAGCTCCCTGCCTCGCTGAGCTGGCCTGGAGTCTGAGAAGCCATGTCTTGCTGAATGGCTGGTGCGGGACCTTGCTCTCAAGCATTGCCGTCCTTCCTCTACAAGCCCTCGCCCCTAGGTAAGTAGAGGCTGCTTGCTTCTTCATGTAGACAGGTCAAAGGACGCAGGAGGCTGAGGCAGAAGCATTTAGAATGAAGACCAGAGCTAGAGCCTCTCAAAAATAACAAGCCAGGAAGTGGTGGCAATGCCTTTAGTCCTAATGCATGTGGATCTCAGAGTTCAAGGTCAGCCTAGACCACAGAGAGAGTTCAGGACAGCTAGGGCTAGACAGAAACCCTGTCTGGAAAAACAAACTACAAACAATAAAACCCAAGAGGGCTGGGTATGTCTCAGGACAGTGTCTGTCATACAAGTGCCCATCAGACTCTGACCCCGAGCACCCACAGTCAAACTGTGCACAGAGGCAAACTTGGATGTCCGGTGCAGGCCAGACAGGAAGTGGGGACAGCAGGGTCCCTGGGGGTTAGTGCCCAGCAAGCCTAGTCTAGTTCCTAATACTGAGAGACCAGCTCAAGCCAAAAGTGTGCTGTGTTGTGTGCTGAGGGGAATGATACTGTGTACACCCGCACACAAAAGGAGAACAATAAAAAACCAAAGTAAATGAATAAAATCTTCAAACATCTAACTTCATCTACTCTGAGTCCTAAACTTTCAAGGCCTAACACTAAACGAACCTTTACTTCACATCAACAAAAAGGGGCTTCCCAACTCCTCAGGGTCAGCCCTAGAGACACCCCCCCCCTCCAAATGAGGTAGAATCTCACCTTCCTCCTTGCCACAGCCTTCGATGCCTTCCGGGTCTCAATCCTGAAGGTTCTGACAATCTGAAGATGGATAAGAGAGGAGTGCTTCCAGAGTCTCAGGCCCTGTCTCATCCACTGGCACCCCTCGCCACTGATCAAAGAGCCCCTGAACACAAAGGCACTGGCCATATGCGCCCACTTCGACCTCACCTTGAATTTCTTCCCATCTTCCTCTATCTTATACTCAGTCACCGTCTTTATGTTCCCATTGATGACTTCCTTAGGAGGTGGCAGCGGGTCTGGAGGAAGATGACAGAAACTGACTCCCGGGTAATGGGGACTGGCTGGAAAGTAGGCTTGAGAGCTGGAAGGAAGGAGCAAGCAGGCAGGGATGGACGCTGCTCACCTCCGGGCAGTAACTCGGGCTCTGGACTGGTGTCCCCGGTGGGCAGAGGGATTCCTTTCAGGAGCTCGCTGGTGACACATTTGTCTGCCAGAGGGAATTCGGGGAGGAAGGTAGAGTGAGCCACGAGACTGGAACTTTCAAGCAGGGGTGTGTGTGTGTGTGTGTGTGTGTGTGTGTGTGTGTGTGTTTGCGGGTTGCACCGGGGGCACAACGCAGGGCGAGGGTGGGGCTGGCCATGCGCGCGCGGTCCTAGCCGGAGCGTGGGCCCCGGGGACAGGCAGCGGGCGCGGCCGCGCTCGGCACTCACCGTCCTCTCCCTCCTCCTCCACCTGGTCGGCCCAGCTGGGCTTCGAGCTGCGGGGACAGGAGATCGGTGAGCGGGTCCCGGCTCCCCGCGCCGCCCAGACCCCCACGCACCCCAGAGCTGCCCCCACACGGCCTCCCCTGCGACCCCACCGCCACCCCACGTTTACTCAAAGTCGCCAGTCGGCATCTCGAAGTCTCACTCCACGCAGCTCCCAGCCCGGGTAAAGACAGGAAGCCCGAGTAGAAGAGGCTTCCGGTGCCGTGACCGCAGCCTAGAGCGGCCAAACATCGGTGAGCACAGCGCCTCCCTGCGGACAAAGGTGGACACGCGGCTCCCGCGCACCGCAAAGCACTGAGATCCAACCTGGAAAAAGGGTTCAAAAAAAAAAAAAAAGCTTCAAAGAACTTTTTAAACTTGTTTTTCCCACTTTGGGTGATGGGGCTAGACGTCAGTGTTTCACTCTAGGATAGCCAGTTAATCCTTACAATCCTCCTGTCTCAACTCCAAAAGGCTGAAATTACAGGCTCATGAGCAATATTCCCATGGTGGCCTTGAATTCATAGCTGTCTTCCCACCTTACTCTCGTCCGTGCTGGGAATACAAACATGGAACCGCTATCCCGGAACTGATTCCTTCTCTCCCTCTTCCTGGAGAATTAGTTTTCAGCCATCAGTAATCGCAGAAGCTGGAAAATCATGAGTTAAAGGCCCTGAACACAAAGGCACTGGCCAGATGCGCCCACTTCGTGGATTCCAGGCTAGCCTGTACTACATGAGACTCTGTCTCCAAAACTAAAACCTTGGGGTCTTGCTTTGTTCCCCAGGCTTGCCCCTGAACTCCTAAATGCAAGAAATTCACAAATAGCTGGGGCTATAATTGTGTGCCAACAAGCTTGGCTGAAAAGCACGTATATCAAGAATTCCTAATCTTTAAAAAAAAAAAAAAAAAAAAGAGAGAGAGAGAAAAAAGGGGCTGGTGAGATGGCTCAGCGGGTAAGAGCACCCGACTGCTCTTCCGAAGGTGATAAGTTCAAATCCCAGCAACCACATGGTGGCTCACAACCATCCATAACGAAATCTGGCTCCCTCTTCTGGAGTGTCTGAGGACAGCTACAGTGTACTTACATATAATAATAAAATAAAATAAATCTTTAAAAAAAAACAAAAAACGAATTCCTGCCTGGCATGGTGGCACACACCTCTTTAATCCCAGCACTTGGGAGGCAGAGGCAGGTGGATTTCTGAGTTCGAGACCAGCCTGGTCTACAGAGTGAGTTCCAGGACAGCCAGGGCTGGGCGATACAGAGAAACCCTGTCTCGAAGAAAAAAAAAAAAAAAAAAGAATTCCCTTGCCCCCTATCGTTTGGAGGATACCAGGATTCTGGTTTGTTGAAGAAGAAACAGACTCAGACCAAACCCCTTTGTCCCATGCTAAGATGTCCTTTCTTTGAACAAGAGGCCACCTGGTCTCCTGTGCCTCCTTTGCTGTGTAGCATGCTAGGGTTTATCATACAACCTTGTGCGTTTGTATTATTTGAAGACATCATGCTTGCATACACAAACCCTTATGCCACACAGCACACATGGAAGTCAGTGGACACTTTGCAGACAGTCTCTCCTTCCACTATGTAGGTCTTGGGATTGATCTCAGGCCTTCAGGCTTGGCAGCCAGCTTCCTGTTGTGGTCCAGGAATCACCTCACAAATCACACGAGCACCAATATCAGACAGAGGCAGTTTATTGAGTATACATTTCAGGGCTGGTTAACCAGGACTACAGTCCAGATTCAGGACCTGAACTGTGACCCTGACTTAAGATCCTGCAGTGTTTTTAAGCCCAAAATCCATAAATATCTGTGCCAAGTTACATCACCAATCAGGATTTAGGGAAAGGGGGATTTACTTGGAAACATGTTTTACACTTACCTTGCTCCCATTGGTTGGGGTATTCAACGGTGGCAAGGGACTTTCCTTGTTGAACATTCATGTCTTAATGTGCCAACCACCAACCACGTTGTCAGTTACCCACGCACATGTCTCTTTCTACCAAGTAAGATGCCAGTTTCCAGGGAGGTCTTGGGAACTTAAACTTTACTCAGCCATTACTCAAAATAGAAGTCTTATTCCAGAGTTTATATTGGTGTAGTTCTCTCTCTCTCTCTCTCTCTCTCTCTGTCATCTATTTATTTTATTTATATAAATAAACTTGAGCTGTCTGAAGACACACCAAAGGAGAGCATCAGATCCCATTACAGATGGTTGTAAGCCACCATGTTGTTGCTGGGAATTGAACTCAGGACCTCTGGAAGAGCAGTCAGTGCTCTTAACCACTAAGCCATCTCTCCAGGCCACAGATTTCTCTCTTATGTTGGGGTCCATCCCAGGGACAGCTTATAAAGGCAAATACCATAAAAATTTATATATGGCTCAGGAAATGCTGCTGGGTGGTTGGTTCGGGTCAAAGCTTATTATGGGTAACTATACAAAAAAGTTCTACTAACTTCTATCATGATTGGTTTCCAAGAGCACAGAGCATAAAAGAATATGTAATCAGTTTTGGCATTAGAAAGTTTCCTAGTAACAGCAGAAACATATGAGAAAGCTTCCTTATAATGGTAGGCTAGCCAGGTAGGCTACCTAGGCCTTAACATTTTACCTAGGTCCCAATACCTCCTTAGCTGCAAAAACATGCTGCAAGCGCTATTCCTGCTACCTTAAACTATCTCCAGTGCTAACCTCCTGTCAAGTAAGTGGAGATTATATCAGATTCTCTGCTGTAGGAACATCCATTCCAAGTCCATGTGTCTGTTTGGGATGCTGGTGGGGAATGGAAAGCAGTGGGCTGGGCACACTAGTACTGACCTATACTCCCAACACTTAGAACTTGTATCTTGAGTTGGCAAAATGGCTCAGTGGGTGAGGGCACTCTCCACAAACCTGCTGCCTTGAGTTCAACCCCAGGACCCATCTGAGGGAAGGAGAGGACTAACTCTAGCAGGTTGTAACCTGAGCACCACACTTGTGCTGTGGCATGGTCTCACTGCATTGTAGTGGAGTTCCTGTAGAATCACAGGATCTAGGGTAAACATCAGAGTGAATCGCTGCTTTCTGGATGGACTTAGGCCTTGAAGAAGTCCTGTGAAACTGTTCAAGATTCAGTCCAGAGGCTGGATTTCCCTGCTCCCAGCTTCCAGCCAGGCCTTAAGTCATCCTTGAGTGGCTGTATTCTTCTATGGAACCTTGGGACCAAGAACAACAACACTTAATAAAAATGTAATGGACGGGCTGGGGGAAATGGCTCAGCGGTTAAGAGCACTGACTGCTCATCCAGAGGTCCTGAGTTCAATTCACAGCAACCACATGGTGATTCACAACCATCTGTAGTGGAATCTGATGCCCTCTTCTGGTGTGTGTGAAGATAGCTACAGTGTACTCATGTAAATAAAATAAACAAATCTTTTTTAAAAAATGTGTGGAAGGCCGGGCGGTGGTGGTGCACGCCTTTAATCTCAGTACTCGGGAGGCAGAGGCAGGCAGATTTCTGAGTTCGAGGCCAGCCTGGTCTACAGAGTGAGTTCCAGGACAGCCAAGGCTATACAGAGAAACCCTGTCTCGAAAAACAAAACAAAAAAAAAAAAGTGTGGATTTCTGAGTTCGAGGCCAGCCTGGTCTACAAAGTGAGTTCCAGGACAGCCAGGGCTATATAGGGAAATCTTGTCTCAAAAAACAAACAAACAAACAAACAAACAATGCAGGCGCGTGGTGGTGCACGCCTTTAATCCCAGCACTCCGGAGGCAGAGGCAGGCGGATTTCTGAGTTCGAGGCCAGCCTGGTCTACAAAGTGAGTTCCAGGACAGCCAGGACTACACAGAGAAACCCTGTCTCGAAAAAAAAAACAAACAAAACAAACAAACAAACAAAAAATGTAATGGACTCAGAGGTCAGGCAACATCCAAGGATGGTATGGCCTTAAAAGGAAATTGGCTAACTAACTTACATTTGGTTTTTACTGTTGTTCTCTCTAAGGATGGAATAAACAAAATGGTCATTCAGTGCTAGGAAGGCACAGGCAGAAAATTTGAGAGTTTGAACTCAGCTGGGAATGAGGAAATAGTGTGGAGTCGTGACTCAAGTAACAAACAAAAAACAGACTGAAGACTTAGTTCCAGGTCTTCGTCCTCTGTGCTGGAGAAGAAAGTCACTTTAAGGTTTTCTGTGGTACCTTACTGTGTTTTCTTGTGAGAAAAACTTGTTGCAGTAATCATTAGAGGGCAGAGTAGGACAGTCCGAGAAGAAAGGAGGTGGGGGACCAAGGAAAGAACCCCAGCTGCAAAGCCACCTTTTAGGAAGGTGACCCACCAGGTTGCACATACCTGGCTGAGGCAGGAGTGCCACCTCAAGATCAAGGCCAGCCTGGGTTACACAGTGACATCCTGTTTGTAAGGAAATAAAATGAAAAACGGCCAGGTGGTTTTTAAAGGTACAAAATTAAAATACTGATTTTTCCTTGGAACCTAGTAGCTTGACTCATGGCAAATTGTACGCAAATACTTGACAGAAAGCTGTGTAGTGGAGGGGAGGAGCTGCATATACCTGTCATCAGCTCGGGTAGGAGCCGGAGCCTCCAGAGGCCGCTCGCACTGCCCAGTGAGAAGCCATAGATAATAAGCAGTGTTTGTTGCTCCTTCTCTGGGGAGCAGATTCTTGTGTAGCTTTGGCTGGCCTCAGACTTGCTACATAACTGAGGACGACTTCAAGCTACCTCCACCTCCCCAGTGCTAGGATTACAGGCAAACATTGTCAAAGATGGTTTATTTCGTGTTACAAGTGGAGCCCAGTGCACGCTGGGCCCCAGTGCATGCTGGGCAAGCTGTCTTAGGCAGGTTTCTCTTGCTGTGACAAGCACCATGACCAAAGCAATTTAGGGAGGAAAGGGCTCATTTTATCTTATAGCTTGTAGTGTTGTGCTGAATGAAACCAAGGCAGGAACTTAAAGCCTGAAGCAGAGGCCATGGAGGAGCGCTGCACAGAGGAGGCTGGCAACCCATGGCTCTCACAGTTGGCTTATTTTGTTTTTCGAGACAGGGTTTCTCTCTGTAGCCCTGGCTGTCCTGGAACTCACTTTGTAGACCAGGCTGTCCTGGAACTCAGAAATCCGCCTGCCTCTGCCTCCCAAGTGCTGGGATTAAAGGCGTGCGCCACCCCCCCCCCCGCCCCCCCATGAACAGCATTTAAGATGAGCCTTTTTTTTTTCCCCCTCGTTACGATCAACCCTGCTCACTCCGGCCGGCCCCGCTCACTCTGGTCAGCCCCGCTCGCTCCCTTAGTCCCTGCTCCGGTCCAAGGATTCATTTATTATTATTCATAAGTACACTGTAGCTAACTTCAGGCGCACCAGAGGAGGGCGTCAGATCTCATTATGGGTGGTTGTAAGCCACCATGTGGTTGCTGGGATTTGAACTCATCACCTTCAGAGGAGCAGTTGGGTGCTCTTACCCGCTGACCCATCTCACCAGCCCAAGATGAGCCTTTTGTGGAGAATTTATAATTAAAAAGTTGGATCATAGCA
>LR750121.1:685287-724619 GCA_902729485.2 Mus minutoides
AAAAAAAAAAAAAAAAAAAAAAAAAAAAAAAAAAAAAAAAAAAAAAAAAAAAAAAAAAAAAAAAAAAAAAAAAAAAAAAAAAAAAAAAAAAAAAAAAAAAAAAAAACCCAAACAAAAAAACCTTGAAATTCAGAACGCACAAAGTACTACACAGCTTAGTCACAAAACAAAACTCATACAAACACAGCTTAGTGTCAGCCATGGCCACAGACACTGAGCACGAGACTTCAAATGATGGGGCTCAAAGGGCACATGAGTGCCCGTGGGCTCTGGGTGACAGCACTAGTCCTTGGTAGCAGCCTCCTCTTTTTCTTTAACTGCAGCTGAGGAGAAAGGAAAAGTCACTTGAGAACACAGCAGCAGATGCTCACGGCTGGTCTTGGGCACATGTACACCGTTGGAAACATTCGGGACTGAGCCATAGCTCCCCGAAGTTTCTGCACCTAGGTGCTGGGGCAGCCCTTGAGGCCGGTGCCTGCTGACTTGGACTGACCATTCAACAAAAGCTCACACTGCCTCAGAAGCCACTGTGCGACCTGCCCTGGCCCTACACCTCTGACCTTGTGTGGAGTTGGCACACACAGGCCCCAGGGACGAGAGCTGCCCACGAGGAATGGGGCGCGTACCTGATGCACTCTCCCGAGCACTGGACAGCAGGCAGAGCTTAATCTCCAGGCCGATGGCTTTAGCCAGGGGTGGTGGCACAGCATTACCCACCTGCGGGAAGGAAGGTAACACCAGGTTGACACCAGGCTCACCAGTGGCCTGGGCTTTGTGGCACAACCCTTGTTGTGAGGTCCACACACCCTCAGGTCACTAACAGGTAGTTTTTAGATCCACCTGCCTGCCACCCCAGCGCTAGGATTAAAGGTGTACACTACCACACCTGGCTAACAGTGAATTTTTAAAAGGTTTAGGAAAGTCAGGAAACGAAATCTGGACACACCAAGAGCCAATGTGAGTCCCATTAGGAGCCAAGGGTTTGGAACATGGGAATGGTCTACATGGAGCCCAGGTCAGGTCGATGTTTCTGGCACGGGCCTTTTCCTCAATAGCACATTTGGGCAACTGTGTGGTTGTTGCTAACCCATACTCTGTTACACAACCTGACTCGAAAGCTGTGGCCCCACCCCCAATGTGAGAGCTGAGGCCACTTGGTGACAAGCTCTGGTGATGAACTGACCTGCCGGTGTCTGTCCAGGATGTTGCCAAAGAACCGGTAGCTATCTGGAAAGCCCTGGGAGCGGGCACATTCCCGAACGCTCACGACCCGGTGCTGCTCTGGGTGGAGCACCCGACCCTGCTTGCCCATGGGCTCAGGGTTGGTGACAGTGGTGCTGAAGAAGCCATCCCACTCCAGACGCCCATAGAGGCCAGCCCAGTGGTTGTGCCGGTTCCCAGTGTGCGGCAGGCACCAGGGGATGAGGGTGCTGAATTGTCTGGACTCAGGGTCGCAGGGCTTGCCTGTTGCAATGGAACACTGAGCTATGGACAAGGCTGGTGCCAGAGAAGCTGGGGCACCTCATCTCTCATCTCTGCAGAGGGGCTTCCAAAGGGAGCTCAAACGGGCGTTTGTTCTGGGCCCCCCTATGCTGTGGTAACCTCACACCATGGCAGCCATTTAATTAGTCATATCCAGGCATGGCCAGGCCTTACATATGTTGAATGGGGACTGCCACGAAACCCCAGGAAGCCACCCCACTGAACAGCCAGCCCACAAAGGGCTACCATAAGGGAGACTCATGTTTTTTGGGAAGACCAAGTGGAAGTGGGTGACTAAAGCTTGGGGTCCCACCTTCTGCACAGGAGCAGACTCCACGCAGGGCGCCGGTGCTGCTGTAACCGTTCTTCACATCATGGAAGGTGTACTGTAGCTTATGGGCTATGACACCATCTCCCAGCCGCACCTGTATGTTGGGCAGGTCACGCCAATCTGAACCTGGAAACAGTGGGATGTGCCGCATGCGGGCAGCCACCAGCGGGCTCATGTCCTAGAACACAGGGAATCCCAGGTGAAACCCAGTTCTGGAAGCACAGAAGGGTACCTAGAGGTTCAGATCCTATCAGGAAGAGACAACCACACAACCCTAGCTGAGAGATGGTCATGTAAGAATGGAGCCGAGGACATGTCTGGAGGGACAGCGGAGATAAACACACAGGACAAGAAGGGGAAGCACACACAATGTGAAGTCTGACGTATGAGAAGCCCCTACAGAAACGCTATTAAGAGAGGGTGTGTTGTGGGGACATTGGATGTCAGCCAGGAGTATTCAAAGATAATGACAGCATGCGGGTAGATCAGACATGTTGAGCCTTGAGGCCTGTGGAAGTGCAAGCAAGCTCAGGAAAGAAGCTGGGCCAGGCACCAGCACAGCCGCAGGGCAGTTACCTTGCAGATATGATCCCTGAGGATGGGCTGGTAGTGTGATCCTCGCAGCTGCCTCTGGAACCAGGACAGTGGCTCTCCATTGTAGGGGATCTCAGAAGACGAGGCTCCATTCTGGATCTCAGGGAGGTCAGACATGGTATCTCGCACAGTGATGGTTCGGAAGGGCCCCGAGCTCAGCCTACAGCAGAGATGCTCTATTAGATGTCAGGCAGGTGACCTCTGCTGGAACTTCGGATATGAGGGAGGGGCAGCTGTTGTATGGGCTCTACTCAAGCCCACTGCCTGCATACAAGGCAGAACGGTGCAGATCTTCCAGCCAGGGTCTGGCGCAGATCTCCTCAGTGAGCCAGGCAACATGAGCTACTGCTGCTGTCCAAAACAGAGAGCTCGGCAGCATCCCAGCCACTATGACACACATGGGGGCGGAGCACAGTTCCTACCTTGTAATGTTGCTAACAAACTTCTTGTCATCCACCACAACACTCAGCTGGCAGGCACGGGGTGCAAACACATGCAGAGGTTCTGGGAACAGAGGCAGCTTCTCTCCTGGGGCTGCAGCCAAGATGATGGCCCTCCTTCGTGTCTGGGCCACACCATACTGTCCAGCCTGCACCAGAGGAATAGAGATGGCATTAGGGAGAGTGTCTGCCCAGTTGGCCTCTTCTCGGAGAGAAGAACTGGAAAGCCGCAACACATATCTGCAACTCACCAAATGACACAACAGCTTGCCCCAGTTAGCCATGGCCACACCATTTGCAAAACTCCCATTTTGGTTAAATGGAGACAATCCCCAAGACTACAGTAACTACTAAAATCACTTGTCTGCGTAGGCTCCTGCCATTGCCAATTCTGTCAAGCTCAGTTAAGGCTGACCCCCAAGAATGCTAACCCACCATGTCTTCAGTAACTCCTGCATCTCTAAGTGGATGACGTCTGGGTGACCAACAGGAGAGCTCCTATCTGGGTTTGTTCTGGATAAACCCTGTTCAGCCAGGTCACTTTTCTCCCTGTTTTATTGACCTTACATCTACCCGGCTGCTAGCAATCCCAGCCCTCTGTCCCCGATAGTCATGGAAGACCATGGCTGCTGACCAGTCTTGGCCACGAGTACAGGGCAAAGGGTGGGAACACAGCACTCGTCCTGTGTGGGCTCCTATGACTTGCAAGTTACTTTGGCACACATTTGAACAGCGAATTTTGCTGATTATAGAACCAAGGTCTCCTGTTGCCCAGGCTGGGCACAAACTTGCTATGTAGACAAATCAAGTCCTGATCCTACCTACAACCCTCTTTTTTTTTTTTTTTTTTTTTTAAAGATTTATTTTTATTTTATTATATGTAAGTACACTGTAGCTGTCTTCAGACACCACAGAAGAGGGCGCCAGATCTCGTTACGGATGGTTGTGAGCCACCATGTGGATGCTGGGATTTGAACTTATCACTTTCGGAAGAGCAGTCGGGTGCTCTTACCCACTGAGCCATCTCACCAGCCCCTACAACCCTCTTTTTATTTGTTGGGATGATTAGCATGTGCAACCACGTCTGTGTGGTGGTAAGAATGGAACCCAGGCTTCCTGAAGGTTAAACAAGTGCTCTACCAACTGGGTCCCAGCTACCAATTAACTTTGAGTGCCAGGGACAGGAACAAGGCAATGTGCTGCTAGTGAATGTATCACACTGAGCTATGGCCAACTCCGAATCCTGAGATGCTGCCCTTCAATCTGTGGGTCCTACTCCAGCCTTTCAGGACTTGAAAACACAGGCCTGTGCCACCGCACCTCCTCACCCCATGCTTTTTACTGTCTTTTTCAAGACGGGCTATCTCCATGTAGCTCTGGCTGTCCTAGAACTCTCTGTAGACCAGAAAGCCTCAAACTCAAACTTATCTACCTGCCTCCCTAGTGCTGGGATTAAAGGTACCTGGCTAGCCCTAGGCTTTTTCTGTCTGAGCCAAGCCTCAGTGGTGGTCATGCAGACCTTTGTTGCCCACAGCGAGCCAGGGACTGTCCTATGAGAGGCCATTTCTGTCCCTCTGCCCGTGTGGTGCCCACCTGGAGCACACCGAAGGTGCACTGGTAGCCCATGCGGACCAGGCAGCGCAGTGTGAGCTTCAACACCATGGAGCGTCTGTAGGACACGAAGTTCCTGACGTTCTCCAGAAGGAAGAACCGAGGCCGGTAGTAGTCACAGTAGCTGTAGGGGCAGGAGGGACACGGTCATTGCAAACCCCTCCATGCCCAGGGAACCAGCAACAGGGCATGGGCAGCTCACATGGGGGGCGGGAGGGGGGGAAGGCGCGTTGGGGTTGCTCCCACAAACCTGAATCTAGACTGAGAGTCAGCCCCCCTCAGCAAATAGCAGAGGCCGTGGTCCATGCTTACCTGAGGAAGGAGACCACTAGGGAGTTTTTGAACTTAGAGTAAGTACGGGAGTTGAAGCGGTTCATGCCACTGAAGCCCTGGCAGGGTGGCCCACCACACAGCATCTCCACATCGCCCTTCTGTGGCAGCCTTTGGCCCAGGGAGTTGGTCACCTCCCCAGCCATGACCAGCTTAAGAAGCACGTTGCAGTCCTCTGTGAACACTGTGGTGCTCGGGTTGTTCAGCCGAAATGCCTGGGCTGCCGGGTCCCACATCTCGATGGCCCACAGTGTTTCCGAGATGCCTGGCAGACACAAAGCCATTTTAAATCTGTTTTAATTCTATTTGGTCAAACGTGCATCATACCACTTAACAGCCACCTTGGCCAGCCAGACATGCCTGAGAGCCTCCCTAAAGACAGGCCAGAGTCAGCACCAGCTCCCGCTTACCTGCTTGGTGGAATCCTTCCGATAACCCTCCACAGCCGGAAAACACATCCAGGGTCCGGAGCTTGGGCAGTTTGATGGCTGCCTCAGGCTCTCTGGGCTCCGACACCTGATGTTTCCCCTTCCCTTTCCCTGGAGGAGGAACAGTTGGACATCAGAAGAGCCAGCATACTCTCCTCAGGCCTACTCAGGAGACCTTTCTCTCGCTATGTGACCTAGAGCAGCCTCTTGGGAGACCTTTCTGACTTAGCCTCCCAAGTACTGGCATCCATGACCCCAGAATTTGGCAGGTGGAGGCAGAAGTTTCTGGGCTTCAGTGCTGCCTAGAGGGCATGCACTTTATCTCACAGAACCATACTCAGGAGGACAGACAGGACAAGGACACACCTTTCCCCTTCCCTTTCCCTTTGTTTCCAGGGCTGCGGGCGTGGTTTGGTGGGTCTTCAAAGTTTTTGGTCTTTGAATTGTAGGCCTGCAGAGAGAAGCCACATTAATACAGAAGAAATGCATGGATCCCCTCACACTGTTTAAGAACAACAGTCTCTTAATCTGAGTTCAGCCACAGCCAATTAGCCACCAATGGAATTTGATCTCGCCATTGGAAACAGACAAACCTACAGCCAGCTGGTAGAGATGCTGAGGCACAAGTATGAATTTGAGGCCAGTCCACGCCATAGAGAAGCTGACTGCATACAAGCAACATGGGACTAAAGTGTCCCCCTCCAAGGGGGACGCTCTCAATACATATCAAAACCCTAGGCATGGCTATTAGATGCCTACGAAAACAATCTCAGATAAATTTTAATGCTGTTCAGACAATAAAATGTTGCATTCTTCATTACTACTCTTAAAAAGTGAGTGTTGACTTTCCTGCATGTCCGTGTGCACGGATGTGCAGCTCAGCCCCAACCCCATACATGTTAACAATCGGCCTGCTAGCCACCATCTCTCTCCATGTCAATGCCCAACCCTGCCTCCACAGCCCGCTCGCTGGGCATCACGGCCAGTTTATGCCGTGTGGGGACCCAGCCCAAGGCTTCATGTGTGCTAGGCAGGAACTCTACAGATCAAGCCATATCCCCAGCTGCACTCTTTTCTTTAAAAGCCAAAATCCCACACCTAAGGCTCAATTGGGGGGGGGGGGGGAGCACAAGTCTTAATTCCAACACCTGGAAGAGGAAGGAGAATTTGTCAGCTCAAGGTCAGCCCAATCTGCATATAGAATTCTAGGGCTATACATCGAGACCCGATCTCAAAAACAAACAAACAAACAAAACAAAACAAAACCAAAAAACAAACAGGTCTGGGGAGATGGAGTATCAGCTGCTCTAAGGACCCAGGATCAATTCCTAGCACCCACATGGTAGCTCACAATTGTTTGTAACTCCAGTTTCAAGGACATGATATCATCACACAGACATACAATACATCATGTGGGCAAAATACCAATTAATTCTCATGAAAATAAAAATTAAAAAAAAAAAATCAACAAAAAACCCTCACTAAAAAACTAAAACCTACACCCAAATTAGCTGCTTCCTTAGCTTCTCTTCTATCTCCAAAGACACACCCAGGATTAGCCTAGTGTCTGCAGAACAAAGGCCTTGTCTCACTGAGCCCTGCCCCAGCGTGAGCCACTTTCTTGGGCACCCTGCCCTTGCACATTTGCCCCTGAAGCTTGGCTCCACCTCAAGAAAGTAGAAGCGGTCAGGGCCCCCCTGTGAATAATCCTGGATGGTCTCGAGTAGGTCTTCCCCGTACTCCACGGTACAGCGGCCCTGCACGTCGCTGAAGTTCACCACAGCTTCCTCGTCACTCCAGTAAAGCAGGTTGATGTCGGCATGATGGACTACATTGAGCTTGTGGGTATTCTCAGGCCTGTGAGGAGGATACCAGGTGAATACTACTTTACCACAGATTTATAATCCAGGCGGAGCACCCTCCTCTGAAATGCCTGGAACCAGCAGCTGAGTGTGGAGTCTGAGAAGACGGATCTTATACACCTCACACCACCGCTTCAAGGCCTTTTATTTGTTGAGTCAGTGTCTTGAGCTGCTGTCCAGGCTGACCTCCAACTCAGTGATCCTCCTGCCACAGGACTTCAACTACCAGCATCACAGACATCAGCTACCATCCCAGTCACCGAGGTCACTTCAGGCAGCATTTAAAATATATTTATTCACTTTTATTTAATGTGTATGGGTAATTTCCCTCCGGGTATGTATGGCTACAGGCGTGTACAATGCCCAAGGAGGGCAGAGAATGGCAGCAAGTCCTGTGGAATTTGGAGTTACAGATAACTGTGGCCACCATCTATCTGGGTGCTAGAAAAACAAACATCAAATCTTAAGCACTGAGCCATCTCTCTGGTCTCTATGTAGCATTAAGTATACCTGTGGCAGCCTGTAAGAAGAGATCAGCTGTAGTTTCAGTATTTTGGTTTGAGGATGCGCAACCAAACTGCACCATAGAAAAGATCACATCCCAGTCCAGTCAGCTTGGCGGCCACCAACCCTCACTTGGCCCCAAATACCACAGCAGGAATAGGATTCCTGGGCACCATCAGGGACTGGTCTGCTCTGCCTTCATCCTGCCCATCAATGCTGGGTGCCCTACTCTTTTGTTAACCATGCTGATTATTACAAAGACTCTAGGAAAATCAGGTGTAGTAGCAGGTGCCTGCTATCCAATCACTTGGGATGCTGAGACAAGGATCTCAAGCTCCAGCTGTGCTGGCTGGTCCATCTGGTACAGTTTTCTTTCACAAAAGCCCCTCATCACTTCCAGCTACAGGATTGTTATAAGGGAAAGAGTGAGGGCTGAGGCAGGGGGATCAGTACTGATCAATATGGTATCGAGGCAGGAGTGGACCACAGAGTATGTTTCAGGGGAGCCTGAACTTCAGAATGAAACCCAGTTCTGTTTTGTTTCAAAGAGGGGGTTTCTCTGTGTAGCTTTGGCTAGCCTTGAACTCACTATGTAAACCAAGCTAGCCTCAAACCCTAGAGATCGAACTGCCTTTGTCAACCAGTTAAAACCCATTCACAAAGAAGCAGACAGCACCCACAAATGCACAAAGGTGTAAGATGTGTGTGTGTGTTCGTGTGCATATAGGGGAGTGTTGAGTTAAGCCAAGGGCTGGAAAACAAACTCCAGAACCAGCAAGGAAGGTGCAAAGCAGGCCCAGGGAGGGAGGTGTAGAAGCAGAGGAAGGGACTGTAGTTTGGGAAGGAGGACCCAGACAAATCAGGACACGGTCATTGACACCAGCTTTTGGTCCTTGTCAGACATTAGGTTCCCCACTGGTCTACAACTAGGAATGCCTGAAAAGCTCCAACTCTGCAAATACACTTGTACCCTCAGGATAACCAGAAGCAGCCACCTCCAGCAGCAGAGCCTTCTGGAAAGGTCTCTGGCAGGCAGAGCCATGCCCACCTGTAGAACTTGTTGAGCCTGATCTTGATGTCCGCCTCGTTAACCTTGCCTTTCTTCTTGCCACAGTGGATCTCTTTTATCCGACCGATGCGGTAGGGTTCTGGGGCATCGAGGTTGCTCCCCTTGATGTAGTCAGAATACTTGCGGTAGTGCTCAGGGTACACAGTCTCGTCCACAGGATCCTTCTTTGGGCGTTTCACCGGGCTAGCCACTTTGATGCTGCAGAGAGGAATAGTGAAGGGTACAGCTGAGCTTGGGGCTAGAGTCTAGATGATTGGTTGGAGTGAGGCGATTCCTCGACACATCCAAGTACCATCAAGGAAAGATAACGAAAATAAAATCTCACGCCACCCAATTCCCAGAGCTCAGGTGGGTGTGGATGCTTTCGCTTGGACACGACTTTCACTTCCTGGAATATGGAGAATGGCTGTAAGGCTGTAAATGTGATGGTGAAGGATGGACCCTGTGAAAGCCTGAATTTGGTCTAACTCATGACAAAGCTGGCTGCCTACTCTGGCTAGCAGTTGCCTTGACTTTCTTATCTGGGTTCTACAGTCTGCTCTAGTCCCAGAGGCCCCTCTGAGAACCTGTGTGTGACCTCCATGCTGTGCCTCTACCTGGCACAGGACACCACAGGGGGCAACCTATAGAGGGCACCAGAGACAAGCAGTACTAGCTGGTAAAAGAGCTAACACCAGTAGCACAGAGGCACCCACCCAATGCCTCAGTTCCATGGGTCAAAACAACTAAGCTGAATTTGGGGATTAAGGTCCCACTGGGCACTAGGGAAATGGGTCCTCAAGTCTAGATCTTGAGGTATGGTTTGGTAAACACAAACTGCAATTCCAACTTTTGCTAGTGCTGAGGACACAGGGGATGGAGAGTGAAGGGGATGATGTCCCAGCATCCAACATATGGAATCTGGGGAATCCTGTTCACAGTAAAAGATCTCATTCGCCAGACCATGGGTAGAGCACTGCATTTTCAACAGGCTTCGTTCGAATACTGGCAGACAAGACCGCATCAGCTTCAGAAGAAAGACTGCAGGGAGAAACCCAAGCCCAAGGCCTCCCAGCTGCTGAGGCGCAGAGCTGACGTAGGAACAGACTGTCCGGCATTGTGGGTCTCACCCAGGCTCGCGACACTCACAGCTCAGATAAAGGTTCCTGAGGCAGTGTGCTAAAGGCCCCCAGGTCCCCAGGGCTGCGCTATCAGCAAGTGATAGAGCATTTACAAGGCTAGGAATGTCCCTGGAGGTACGCCCTCAAGGGGGACAGTGGCAACAGAACCTCTTCTCTCCTTCACTTCCTAGCCAGATGACATGCGCTCGGTCACCCTCAGGCTTAGAGTGGTATCTGCCCAACCTTGTGCTGGAACTTCCAAAATGAGCCAGAATATGGCTTCCATATCACAACTCAGCTACATCAGGTACTTTGTTATAGTAATAAAGCTAACAGCTCTAAAACTGTCATTAGGTTATTGGCTTCACAACTAGAAACCAGAATGATGATCTAACACTGGCTTAAAGGATTGGCTGGGATATCACAAAGCCAGATGACTGGTGTGGGACATGGGGCACTCACTTGAACGTAAAGGCCTCGGGAGGAAGGTACACACTGTCACCCAGTCGGTAGACAACGCCGTTCTTGGTGATGGAGCTGCAGTAGACACGGCCATCCACCTCCTCAACTTGTTCCAGGACCTTGGGCATTTCTTTTTGTCTCAGCTCAGCCAGCCGGATACAAGATAGGCAGAACCTGCAGAAGCCAAGGCAAGAGCAGAAGCTCCAGGCTCTGAAGTGGCAGGATGGTGCCAGTAGCAGCCACTGAAACCCAAGAACATCTAGAGAACTGTCCCCCTTCTTTATGTCTGCACTTTGAAGACAGCTCTTGGGGACCACAGCTCAAAGACAGAGATCAACACTAGAAACAAGGCCGAGGCTGTGAACAGCAGCAGTGTGTTCAGCCAGTGTGTCCAAGGGCCAGGGCCACAACCCAGCACACCACAAATGAGGATTTTTAAACAAAAGGCCACACCTTGCTCAAGGTAACCACCAAGTGGTCCATACATTTTAAACATTTCCATATGTTAGAACTCTTTGGTTAGCAAAGAACACAACTGGGAAGTAACCCTTTCTTGACAGCAAAGAGCTGGGTGGGCAGGGGGAGGGACTGCGATTAGCTCCCACAGAGCAGGGTGGGCAGGGGCAGGGGCAGGGGCAGGGGCAGGGCCTGCGATTGGCTCCCACACTCACTTGTGCTTGTTGTCCTCGCTCGGCTGGGTCTTAGGTGGGGATTCAAACCTTGCGTACTCCTGGTTGTACCAGAGCTGGAAGAAGTAAGTCTTGCCATCCTCAGCCCCAGGCAGTGTGGTCTCAAGGTCTGTGCCTCCCTGTGGAGACAGACTTGTGTCAGCCTGAGCTCTAACAGTGGAACAGAGCATAGGGACAAGAGGAGGCACTCACCTCCATGGCCCAGTTTTCGGAAGGGACTTTGTAGATGACCTTGACCTTGCTGTGGATGTAGGAAAGCTGCATGTTCTCACACTCGCCCACCAGGAACAGTTCCAGGGGGTCAGAGGTGGCTCCCAGGACTGTGTCTGACCCAGCGCAGAACCAGTGTGCGTGGAACATCATCTGCCCATTCTTGTCTTCCCACAGAGCTGTGACCCTGCAGTCATAAAACAGGACAGAGAACAGACGTCTCATGTAACCAGCAGAACCTGGGTCTGTTCTGACAAGATTGGACTTTAGGTGTTCAAGAGAAAAGGCAGACACGCATACCTGGCTAGATATAGTGGCTTGGAGGAATCATCTGGAATGACCGAGACGCAGTCGCCCACCTCTAGCGTCTCCTCGTCGATGCTCACCTTCTGATAGTAAGTTCTATTTTCTTCAATCTGAAAGCAAGTGATGGAGCCCAGGTGATATTCACATCCAAGGCTTCTACTAGATTTAACCTGGGTGGCAGCTCTCCCCGACTTCCTATAAAAATTATTTGGGACTAAGGGTGTACATACCAGGCTCTGGGCTCCATCCCTAGCAACCCTAAATAAACAAACAGACAAAGCAACCAACCATGACTTTTGATTTACTAAGTCATGGAGGATGGGATGGCTAAGTGGATGAAGAAAGAAGCTCGCTTCCAGGGCAGACGACCAACAGGGGAGATAGAGATTGGCAACTTACAAGACCTGTCCTGCCACACCATGCTGCGGCATCCATGAGTAAATGTAATCAAATTGAAAAAAAGCCAGGTGTCATGGCACACATCTTTAATTCCAGCACTCTGGAGGCAGAGGCAGGCCTACCTAATCTGCATTGACTTCCAGGCCAGCCAGAGCTACACAGTAAAAAACCTTGACTCAAAGAAAAGGCATGAGCCGCTGGGATTGGTAGCACATGCCTGTAATCCTCACATTAGAAAGGCTAAAAAAGGACCAGGCTAAAAAGAAAGCAACTCCACAGAGAAGAGCACTCACTGCTCTTACAGGGAACCTGGATTCGGTTCCTGGCACCCATAGTGGCTCACAACCAACCTTAACTGCAGGTCTAGATGGTTCCATATCTTCTTCTAACCCGTTATCTACATGTGATAAATCAATCTAAGAAACTAATGAAAACAGAAGTTCCAACTTATACAGTAAGATCCTATCTCCAAACCAAACCAAACAAAAAAACAAGGCTTCTGACCTTTCCCCAGTCTTGAAACATGCTGTCTTGGAATATGCTGTGTAGACCAGGGTAGCCCAGAACTCAAGCTATGCCTCTGCCTCCTGAGTGCTGAGATGAAAGGCTGTGTGCCACTACCATCAGGCTTGGTTTTTATAACAACGAAACAAACCCAGTCTGACAGGGCAGCACATGGCTTAGCGCCTGGGAGGTGGCGATGGAGCAGTGCACCACAATGGGTACAAGCGGATGGATGGGCTACCAGTACGGCAGACTTGACTCAGGGTCCACCGGTGAGGACTGAGGCACGGCTCAGGTACAGAGCTCTAGTCCAGCATGCCTGGGGCCTTGCATTCCACCTCCAGTATCAGGAACGAGGGAGAGAAAGGGGATAGCAGTTGGATGACAGTCCTCCTCTCTCAGGCCGCCAGCAGTTTCCTGGCTGCATGGCTGGGCTCAGAGACTCAGCAGCATGAAGAGGAAGGGGCCTCACCTTCATAGGCTGCCCAAGCCAGGAGATGCGATCTTTATTCTGCTTCTTCTTCTTCCCTTGATGCAACTTTTTGGGTGATGGCATCTCTGGCACATCATCATCAGCTTCTTCATCGTCGTCTGCCTCCTTCACCGCCAAGTTAGGACACCTGCAGAACACATGCTACAGTCAACCTCAGCAAAGTGCATGTCAGATCCATACCACATCCCTGCAGCACTCCATGGCACCCTGGCCTTGGCCACCCCGGCTGCTCTGCCTACCTCCTCTTGAGGCAAGCCTGCTTACTCCGTCCGGTGCCACCAAACTTCACCATATCTTTGCACGCCTTGCACTTCCCACACTCAGGCTGCTGACAGACCTGAAAAACAGCAAACGAGTCGTCAATCAGCTTCTTACCCAGGAACTTTCATTGTGTTTGCCTTTTGGGTTTGGTTTTGGAGACATGGTCTCTCTACAAAACTCTGGCTGTCGTGGAACTATATAGGCCAGGCTGATCTCGAACTCAGATACTCCTACCTCTGCAGCTGAATGCTGGGATTAGAGGTGTGTGCCATCACACCCAGGCCCAGGAACTTTTAATTATAACTTTCAAAAATATGCATGTTCAGGGCCAGTGGGTAAAGGCACTTGGTGCCAAGCCTTATAACCCAAGTTCAATATCCAAGGCCCACAGAAAGGCAGAAAACCAACTCTACAGAGTTTCTTCTGACCTTCATATGCATACTGTGGCCCATGCAGATAGCTCTCTAATGAAAACTGTTAAAGTGTGAAAACATATTGGCCTTGTGATGAACGGAGTTTTTTGACCCTTCCCCTGAGCAATAGCATGGCAGCCATACATGGCCTTAACCTGTATTGGGTACCAGGTCATCCAACTGTTCACAAAGGACATGTACATGCATCTGAGAACTTGGAGTTGAACAAGGTACTGATGGCACATTTCAAGCTCACAAGCAGCTCTGCTGAGGTATCACAGAGCTACCAGAGTCCCCACCAGTCAGTGGGGACAGCCCCTAACAAAAACAAACCATGAAACCGGTGTGGTGGCACACGCCTTTAATCCCAGCACTCAGGAGGCAGAGGCAGGCGGATTTCTGAGTATGAGACCAGCCTGGTCTACAAAGAGAGTTCCAGGACAGCCAGGGCTACATAGAGAAACTCTCTGTCTCGAAAAACCAAAAAAACAAAAACAAACAAAAAAAAAAAAAGAGCCATGAGAACAAGGTAACCAAACAGGACCATCAAGTACCGACTCCACTTAAAAAAACCACCACCACCACCACCGCAGCCACACACACCACCGCAGCCACACACACCACCGCAGCCACACTCCAACACCACCACCAAAAAAAAAAAAGTTACCTTTAAAACAAACATCAGATACAAGGACAGTGAGAAAAGGCAAGGCACCGTGAGGACAGGGCATCCTCATGAGGGCTGCCAAGAGAGAAGAGGACATGCTACTGTGGTGTGTGGAAACCAGCCAGGCTCTACCCAGGGAAAGTCAAAACAGTAAATTGCAAAAGGTGACTTTCTCTGAAGAAAATAAACCCCCAGCTGCCCCCTGGATGCTAAGAACAGCACATGAAGGAGTCTCCTCATCCATTCAAAGCCACAGGATACCCAAGTCGCTGTACAGCCTGGGCCAAGGCGAGCCCTGTAAACTGCTGTCAGGCAGGACACACTGACGTCACAGGTCTGGGCACGGCAGTGCATACCTGGATGCCCAGTGCACATGGGGAGTTTCAGTCAGCCTTGGACACAGAAGTGCCTCAGAACATACGTGCACGTGTAGGCTATGGTTTAGGATAAACTCATTCTCTAATTTTTGAAACAGAGCAGCCCAGGCTGACCTCAAACTCACTATAAAACTGAGAATGGCCAGGCAGTGGTGGCACACGCCTTTAATCCCAGCACTTGGGAGGCAGAGGCAGGCGCATCTCTGTTTGAGGCCAGCCTGCTCTACAGAGTGAGTTCCAGGACAACCAGAGCTACACAAAGAAACCCTGCCTCAAAACAAACAAACAAAAACTGAAAATGACCTTGAAATCTTGAGCCTCCTGCCTCCACTTCTCAGTCTGTGCCAGGATCACAGGCCTGCGCCTCCATATGTAACTTTACCACATTATTTAAAGTTTGTGTTTGCTTGTTTAATGTGATGTAGGCTGACTCCAAGGCTATCTATACGAAAAGGATTTATAATTCACAAGATCCAGGCATGGTGGCACAGGTGTGTAAGCCCAGCTCTTGGAGGTCAAAGCAAGAGGCTTCTGCAGCCATAAATCTAAACTAAGAGAAATGTGCACTTTCAGTTCTAGATGGAATCCCAGGAAATGTGCCTGGGGTTGGGGGTGGAGGGGACAGCTTGGGCTCCTGGGGTCATCTGTCTGCTCTCTCAACACCCACAGGAAACAGAAGCAGAGCTAGTATCTCTCAGGAACCCCAGGATCTGTAGTCAATAGCATCAGAGACCAAAGGCCTTGGACACTCCGACTTCAACCCTCTGTCCATCTGGCCCTACCGTAGATGGACAGAGAGGGTCAGGAGGCTACTATCCTTCCCACCGGCCAGCTCACCTCACAGACGCCACAGCGGCGGCGCTTCATGGCGTTCTCTTTGTCCTCCTTGTCATACTTCTCAATCTGCTCTGAGAAGAAAGTGTCAAAGATCTGATAGACCAGCTTGGTGGTGGTGGCTTTTGTGGGTGTTTTGTCCTTCTCCTTGGTAGAACCCATGACGCGCCTTGTTGCTCGCCTGAGGGAGATGGCCACCGTTTTAGAGAACCAAACACACAGGAGATTGCCTCCTCTGGTCTCAAGCCTCCAATCTGATTCTTGCTACATCCTTACCTCTGTCCCAGGGAGACACCAGCCAAATGGATCAGGGCTCTCATACAGGGAGACAAGAAGATGGGGGTCTCATCATCGTCCTTGGCTTCGTCGTAACTCTCTACCTGGCTCACTACAAACTGGGCATGGCGTAGGAGGGAGTCCTCTGTGAACCGGTTCACATTAATGGTAGAAGGAGGAACAGTGGTCTTTAGGGAGAAGAAAAGAAGATCAGATGTTTCGAATATTTTGCTTCCTTGTACTGCTGGGGAGGGAAATCTAGTACTTCACACATGCTAGGCAAGCAATGTACCACTAAGCCGAAGTGTACCTCAGCCCTCACTGGGAAGTTCTAGGCAGGAGTTCTACAAGTGTGTCGTGCCCTAAGGCCTGCTTCATTCATCTATAGCAAAGCTCTTCGAGTGTTAGCAGAAGATTGTGCACATTCTTATATGTGGATCCAAATCCAAAGGGAAGGCAAAACTCTCACCTCAATCTTATTGATCAGGTCTTCATATACAGCATCAGGATTGTTTTGCAGGAACTCAACAACAATCTTGCTGATGTAAATTTTCTCCTGCATCAGCTCAAATATTGGTGCATACTCTTTGCTGGGCTCCATCAAAATGTATTCAGCAAATGCTAGGAAGAAAGCATGACTTGTCTTTTAAAGAATATGGAGGAATGATCAATCCAGTTAGGCTGACTAGCATTTCCATCTCCCACAACTGACATTTATGCAGACAGCTGCTTGGTTTAAGTAATGAGCTCTTGTCATGTTGCCTAGGCTGGCCCTGAATTCCTCACCTCCTGAGTAGCTAGGACAATAGGTATCTGCTTTGTCCAGCAGGTAATACATTTTAAAAAGCTGTTTTAAGGCCAATGAGATGGCTCACCAGTAAGAGCACTGATTTACAAGCTTGACAACCTGAGTTTGAGCCTAGGGACTGACATGGTAGAGGAAGAGAATCAACTACAAGTTGTCCTAGATGACCCCACAGGCATGGTGTGGTGCACAACATTCACAGGAAGTGTAGAGAAAGAAACTTAAGGCCATCTAAAAACTGACGGCCTCCAGGCTGAACACAGGGCAAGTATGAATCTTCCGAGTGTCCAGAACAGTCTAGACTTTATCCTACAACCTTAAAAAAAAACCAAAGCAAACAAAAAACCCACAACCAAACCCCAACAGCCCAACTTCTCCATTAGCTAGAACCACTTGGGCCAGAAGAAAAGGGAACTTAGCTAAGTTTTGGACCCATTCAAATTGTAAGCATTTGACTGTCGTGTGTGTGTGTGTGTGTGTGTGTGTGTGTGTGTGTGTGTGTGTGTAAGACCTGCTTCCAAGCCAGTTATGATCAACACTAGGCACCAGCAGCTCCCCCAGCCCCAGCAGACACTCACCAGTGGAGAAGCCGATGAGCACCTTCTCGCCACCATCAAAGCCGCTGAGCCACCACTGATTGATTGGCCCGAGGTTTTTGCCATTAATACCACCTGTAGGAAAGATGTCTTTCTATAAGAAACAAGGCTAAAAACATGGTGACTCACAACTTATATCCCCGCCAGAGACCCAGACACAGCATGCTGCCTCTCCAAGGTCATTTTGCTCAGTTAGTGGCAGAACTCCAAGCTCTTCCTTGAAGCAGTACCTCCCATGGGAGGGATATTTCGCCTCCTAAATGTGCTTGCTTCTTGAAACAACCCTTGTTTGAACACTTCACGTACCTTCCATGGATGGATTTTCATCATGAATTGCTTTGGCACAACCAGAAAAGTAGAGTTCAACGTTCTTCTCAATAAGACCGGTGTCGACAGGACACAGGTGCCCCCGACTGCAGTACACACTGAATAGGCAACAAACATCCCTTTACCACCAAACCCAACACCAAGAGCCAACCCCGCCCTTCACCCACCCCTCTCACTCCTCCTGTACTATAAGCACACACACCAAGGTCAGAGGGTTCCTACATAGCTATCAGGAACCAAACTGGAGTTTACTCTCCAGACTAAAAAGAACATTGTAGTATATCTTCTGGGCCTGATCCTGCCCAGGGTTTGTTTCTACTAGTCACTCAGTGAACGCAGAGTCCCTTATGGCTCCCAGCTTCTAGCACAAGGGCTGCGTGCTCTCAGACCCTGCCCCACCAGGAAGGTGGCTATAACTCACTGAAGGAAGCCTGGCCTCAGCCTCGAGGGTACCACAGTGAGACCACTGCTGACTGCTATCACAGGGCAGGCTTCAACAGGCCTTCAGAGCCCTCTAGATTACTGGCAGACAGTATCCTTTATGGGAATCAGTGTCCCAGCAGCAGGGAAGGGATAACAGTGACCAGCCACCTGGTGGGGAGGACAGCCACAGCCACACTCAGGGATCTCCACACAAATGGCTCTAAGTATTTCAGCCCATAGTGGGTTCAACCCAGGAATAATGCCTACTGCAATGCCTACCAATGGGCGCTTCCTGAGGGGATCCTTCTACCACATACAGCCCAGGACTTGTGTGTCCCAGCCTGGTCACGACTTAGGCCTGCTTCTCCACCAGCCACTATGGCCTCTGCATTTACTGTGGCCCAGTCAGATCAAGCCCAGCCCAAGCCTTCAGACAAACCAAGCACAGCCAAGGGCCTCGGCCCCCTCTCTGTGCCCCACTGGCCTTCATGATAAGGCCTTTCTTCATGTCAAACCTCCATTCCGACTGCAACTTTGCTGCCATTTCTCTCCCCTTTAGGCTCTCCTCACTACCTGGAACTGTTAGGCTGAGGATTAACCCAGTCTCCACAAGCCCATATTGAGCACATAGGAATTGTCATTCTGAGCCTTCCAAACAAAGCCTTCAAGTCAAACCGCTAGTGCACTAAAGAGATACTGTCTGAGCTACAGATGGCGTGCATGCCTGGAACTCCAGCACTTGAAAGGAGGTAGGAGGACAACCAAAAACTCAGAGCTAGCCTGGCCTGGATCCACAGCAGGTGGTGAACCCGAGCCCTGGGGAGCCCCATCTCTAGATGTGGATCCCAGTATACCTTGTGAGATACACACAGATATTGCAAAACAAGGCAAATCCAAAGTGCTTTTGGGTTGCAAGTATTAACAAATCATTTGAGAGCACTCAATGGTTTTCTGTGACAGGAAGGCAAGGCTCTGAGTGCTACGTCTGTGGACTTGGCTCCCTGCACAGAGCTGGTTCTTGTGTGAGCACAGGAATGAGCTTCAGAATGGCACAGACTAAAGATTTAACTTACAGAGTTTCACCAACCTCAAAGTGGCAAACAAACCTGAGGGGGGCGGGGGGCTTGGGAGATGATCACTGCCTAGAGCGTAGAAGGACTTAGGCTCCAGCACAGTGAAAAGGCATTAGAACAGTAACAAAGCTAGACTTTGTAGCCAGGCACAGTGGTGCACACCTTTAGTGCCAGTACTCAGGAGGCAGAGGCTGGCAGATTCAAGTTGAGTCTAGTCTGATCAATTTCAAGAGTTCTAGCCAGGGCTATATAGTGAGTCCTGGTTTCAAAAAGGAAATAGAGGAAAGGAGGGGAGAAGAAAACTGAAGCTCTGTGTGGTGGCACACCTGGAATTCAACACTTGGGATCAAAGAGAGCTGAAAGACAGTCCAGTGACATAGTTAAAGACTAAAGACCCTGGGTCTCAAAAGACAAAAGCTGGTCTGGAGGTGGTAGCATACACCTTAACCCTAGCACCCAGGAGGCAGAGGTGGACAGATCTCAGGGAGTTCAAAGCCAGCCTGGTCTACAGAGTGAGTTCTAGGACAGCCAGGACTACAGAGAAACCCTGTCTCGAAAAACAAAACAGAAAACAAGAACAAAAACAAAAGCCAGGGCTGGAAATGTCGCTCAGCTGGTGAAGTGCCTGCCTAGCCTAAGTGAGCTCTGGCTCCCCAGTAGAACTGCACAAAAGTGGCAGGAGGCCAAGGTCATCACGACCGCCTATCAAGTTGGAGGGCAGGCTGGGCTGTTTAAGTGAAACCCTGGCTCATGTGGCTGATGTCTACTCAAACTTAATCGGCCTCTTGGCTCTTTAAAGGGTGAGCATCTCCAGAAGCCCTGTGGTTAGGATGAAAGACAGACTGGATGCCCCGAATAGGGGCACCTACCAGTAGGACATTATCACAGGCGGCCAAGCATGGCCATTACCTGAAGGAAGTGAACCTATGCATGGGAGAATCTTCATAGGCATCAAACCAAGTGGAGGTGGAGTCGTAGATGGACAGTCTCTCACTGGTCAACATCTGGGGTTCATCCACCTGAAGGACAGGGGACAGTGAGACATGGGCACCAGGGGACAGGGGTAAAGGGTGAGGGCAGAAAGGGACTCACAGCGTCCTCGGGGTGCTGCTGGTACTTCAGGTTAGGGTCGTCTAGGTGCTGGCCACACTCGGGGCACTTTGGCGGGTTGACCTGTAGGAAGGAACAGGCATGGCCTGAGGGCAGCCCCCACCATCTGCTGTAGGCCTCACTGTCCGCCAAGCTCCCGCAGATGCCCTTACCTTCGGGATCACACTTTTGCTTTGAGCGGCTTTTCTCTCCGATCTGGAAGGAAGCACAAGGTTGTTGGTCATTTCATCAGCTTGAAATACACCAGCAGCAGCCTTGCACCCCCCCCCCCAAGCCACCCCATGCACGTCAGTGACTGTCAGGACGAGGAGGTCTAAGTGACCCTCTACCAACGTGCCAAGCAGAAGCCAAATATCCTGGTCTGCACTCCCACCGGAAGCTAAGGCTGCTGTGGCAGTTCACTAACCATCTCTCACCCCACTTTCTGGAACTATTAAACACCATCACCTGCTCTGTACGGGAACGGTGAGTGACTCCAGTTTTTTACGTGTTGTTTTTCGTCTCTTCTCCTCCTAAACAAAGGGAGCAAGAGGAACAGAGGGTCAGGACATCTCTTGGCTTAGACAGCACTTTAGGGTTAAGAACTTTCTCAGGAAGGAAGGTAGTTAAGGTCAGGTAATGAGGCCCAAATTATACCAATGCCCAGACTTCTCAGAAGCCTAGAACGGTGAGTTAGAAGTCAGCCTGTGATACCTGGTGAGACCCTACTCAAATTTTATTTATTTTTATATATAAAAAAGCCGGGCAGTGTTGGCACACACCTTTATCCCAGCACTTGAGAGGCAGAGGCAGAAGCAGAGAATCTGAGTTTGAGGTCAGCCTGGCTTAGAGAGTGAGTTCCAGGACAGAGAAACCCCACCTCAAAAATCAAACAGAAAAAGACCGAGCAAGCACCCCCAGCATGGGCACATTAGGAGCCAGGGCACTTAGGGATGTAGCAAGGCTTAACAAAGTCCCAACAGAGAGGCCCTGGTACAAAAGCTGTACCTTTTTTGTTTTAGTTTTGGAAACGGGGTTTCTCTGGGCTGCTGTCTGTCCTAGAACTCACTCTATAGACCACGCTGGCCTCGAACTCAGAGATTGGCCTTCCTCTGCCTCAGGAATACTAGGATTAAAGACGTGCACCACAACTGCCAGCTAAAATAAGCCATTTTTGTGGAAAGGAGGATATCAGAGCCCAGTCTCTCCTTATGCCATGCACAGCTACATGAGGGCACAACATGGGCATGGTCTGGGAGCCAGAGGCAGCCTCCCAGTAGCTAACTGTAGGCTCTCCTAAACAAGGACCTCTTAAAATCACGAAGTTCAAAGAACTGAACAGGTGATGGAGAGAATCAGTTCAGTACGAACTGAAAAGAGAAGTCAGGTTGCTACTTTGAGAGTCTCAAATTACACAGACAAGGCCAGCCTCAAATCAAGAGATCTGCCTGCCTCTTGCCCTTTGGATGTGGGATTGCAGCTGCTTTCGCCCAACTTTTCCCCTTTGCAATGCTGGGTGATGGAATCCAGAGCCTTGCACAGGTTAGATGTCCAGAGTGGCCTCACCAGCAATGATCCATGGAGGTCTGTGTCTGTTGTCTCCAGACACCCACTACTTCAAGCAGCAGGAAATAAATAGGGGCTCAAGTTTCAAACAGAGGCTACACACAGGCAGCGGTTTTAAATGAATTCCCACAAACAAGCAAAGGAGAGACCAAGTTTCTTGCCGTCGGCAGCTTCCAGTCAGTTTTAGGTAAAAGCACTAAAGACATTAGGCGAGGCAGGTATGGTGGCTCAGGTCACGTCCCAGTGAGGGATGCAGGTAAACCTGGACTATGGAGAAAGACCTTACTTCAAAAAACCAACAGTGAAGAACAACAACACTGAGTTAGAACCGATGTTGGGGCTCAGTAGCAGAGGACTTGGCTCTCACCCCCATTCTTAAAGACAAATGATACAAGCAGCTGGACAGACAGGTGCCCAAGCCCCATCGCTTGGGATAAAACCTAAGCGCTTGCTCACCACCTCCAGAATCCCTAAAGAGGACCAACAGCAAGAAACACGCCAGAGAAGCGACAATTGAGCTGGAAAACAACAGGACATCTTCCACAAATTACAGCCCACGCTGAGTAGACCGTCTACATTATTTGTACCAAATCTGAAACAAATACAATCACGAGCCAGAACCCTGCTGCTCTTTCAGAGGACAAGTTCAAGTCCCACACCCACAGCCAGTTCCATGTCACCTACACTCTCCTCCATGGGCTCTGCACAAATGTGGTATACAGACATACACGCAGACAAGACACTCATACACATCCAATCTTTTTAAAGAAAAAGTTAAGAAAGAAAAGGAAGGGGCAGAGCACTTACTCTTTCATCCTCGTCCTTGTCCTCAGGAGTCTCTGGAGCTACCTGCTCTGGCCCTGCTTCCTTGGGTCTCCGTTTGGCAGCTCTACAAACAAGTAACACACCAAATGTTAGCTCTGAAAACCAGCTCCAGCATGCCCACTTCTGAAGGACACGGGCAGCTGAGGCAGCCTAAGATGCCTTACAAGCGTACGGACCAGCTTTGATCATCAGCATCCAAAGCCAGCACGAGAGGCACACGGCCGGAATCCCAGTGCTGGAGAGGGAGAGAAGGGAGGATCCACAGGATTTACTGGCTAGCTAATATAAGCACATCCATGAGTTTCAGGTTCAGTGAGAAACCCTGTGTCAACCTTGTGACTATACACAAACACACTCAAGCAAGCACTGCCATATATGGTAGTTCACACTTGCAGCCCTAATGCTTAGAAGGCTAAAAGCAGAATCATGAGTTCCAGGTTAGCCTGGGCAACACATGGGACTTCTTGGTAGCATTAGTTTCTCAGTAGTAACAAAGACAAAAACAAAACAAACATAAACCAAGAGACTGGGGAAACGGCTCAACAGCCGAGTACCTGCTGCTCTTCTAGAGGACCCAAGCTCAGTTCCCAGCACCCATGACAAGTCAGCTCACACTAGCCTGTGACTTCAGTTCCAAGAAATCCAACAACTGCTTGGGGCCTCTGAGAGCACTTCATGCATCTAGCCAATTCTAACATGTATATATAAATAAAATATTTAATTCTTTAAGATCCAGGGGTCTGAAGAATGGCACGTATGTGGCCATAATGCCTGTACACATAAACCTGTAAGGTCACAGTGGTGCACACCTATAATCTCAGCCCAGGGAAAGTAGAGGCAGTGAGTGGATCAGGAACTCAAGGTCACCATGGGCTCCATAAGACAGTTCAACATTTTCACCCCTAAACCAAAAATCATAAAGACTCTGAAGGCAGAAATCCCTCTGAAAGGTGTATAGGTGGCCCAGCAGACCCTCACAGGCTCCCCAACTAGGGCCCCAGATGCCCTGTTCTCCCTGTCTACTCAGACTCTCCCTAGTAGAGCCTTTAAGAGTTAACAGTTAGCAAGGTGCAAGCACTTTTGACACTTACAGATCTCTGGGCTGGCTTCTGGGTCTGGAACTTCTTTTATCCTGACAGCAAACAATGGAGAGAAAACAACAACGTTATTTCAGAGGCCAAGCAGGGTGAATGCAAAAAGAGCATAGGTTCAACATCTTGGTTCTGAACACAAGACAGATTCTCTCCTGAGCCAAAACAGGGAAACAAGAGGCTTCAAGATTGTACTTCCTATTTCTCACAGATCAACAGGCACTACAGAACTTTCTAGTCATGGTGGTCATGCTATAACCTAGCACTTGGGAAGATGAAGCCTGAGACCTTGCCTTAAAATACAAGCCAGGTGCCGGGAGTAGTGGCGCATGCCTTTAATCCCAGCACTCAGGAGGCAGAGGCAGGCGGATTTCTGAGTTCAAGGCCAGCCTGGTCTACAGAGTGAGTTCCAGGACAGCCAGGGCTATACAGAGAAACCCTGTCTCAGGGAAAAAAAAAAAAAAAAAAAAAAAAAAAAACCACCAGCCAGGCAGTGGTGGCACATGCTTTTAATCTCAGCACTTGGGAAGCAGAAGCAGGCGGATTTCTGAGTTCGAGGCCAGCCTGGTCTACAGAGTGAATTCCAGGACAGCCAGGGCTATACAGAGAAACCCTGTCTCAAAAAAATGAAAAACAAAGACAAAACCACAGCTGAGCACGGTGACACCCACCACTAATTTTCACTTGGGAGGGAGAGGCAGGTGGAGCTCTGAATTTGAAGCCAGCCACAACTACACAGTGAGACACTGTCTCAAAACCAAACAGTGGACTCAGTGGACAGAGTGCCTGCCGAGCATGCGTGAGGTCTTGGGGGGAGGTGGCACAGACCTGGGATCGCAACAGTGGGGATGGAGTGAGGGGCAGGAAAGCCAGGATGACAAGGGGATTCTTGGCTACACAGTTGTGTTCCAAACAGACACTAACCAGCCAGTGTAACATTTCTGAGCTTGTAAATGAGGAGTCCTTTACTAATACCCATCTGGTATGAGTGGGTCTATACATATCAACAACTTGAGTATTACTCTCAGTCCTCCGATTCCACCACTAGGCAGCTGTGAGGCATGGTAGGATAGGTGACAAGCTTTAGGCCATCCGGGTCCCAGAGTGAGAACTTATCCCAAACCAAGAGCTAGCCAACAAGATGACTAAGCACCAGCAAACGAGCCTGACCACTGCAGGGATGCCTATGGTGGGCAAGAACCAGTTCCCACCAGCAAACGAGCCTGACCACTGCAGGGATCCCTATGGTGGGCAAGAACCAGTTCTCACCAGCAAACGAGCCTGACCACTGCAGGGGTCCCTATGGTGGGCAAGAACCAGTTCCCACCAGCAAACGAGCCTGACCACTGCAGGGATTCCTATGGTGGACAAGAACCAGTTCCCACAAGCTATCCTCTTGATGTCCACACATACCCCCCCCACACACACACACACATACATGAAAATAAAACAGGATACAGACAAAAACTCCCTGCTTTCAGGCAAGTACCCACAGTGATCCACTGGCATCCAGGCAAAGAGGGAGACACAGAAATATTACTACACCTGAGGCGACTATGAGAGCTACTGTTGCAATCTCTTAGTCAAACAGTGAGAACACTCACAAGCCTGCTCGCCTGGGCTCAAGCTCCACTCTATAAATCTCTATGAGAAGGAAACCAGGTAGCTATTTCAGGCTTCTCCTAAGGGGGACACCTGAGACATGAGTCTGTGGCCTCACCCACTGCCCTAGAGATCCAGAGCGAGCACTGTACCCGATCAGAGGCCTTGGCACTTAAGGCAATCAATCAGTCTTCCATGTCCCTGAAGATTCACTGACCGTAGATGCAAGAGGCTCAGAAACCTGTCCTCAGCCCACACAGACTGTCCTTTTCTATTCCCTAAACAGTACCATACCAGCAAAGCAAACAGCACAGACAGGGTGCTAGGTAACACACATGCACTAGAGGGGTTTACGGAGGACGTCAGTGCTCAGGCAAACACTGGGCTGTTCAATCTCCATACAGTTTACTGAGAGAATCCTTGCACTGACGTCTAACTGCATGCTCTAGCTTTGCAGGAAGGACTTTGGTTGTTCTGAAACAGTTTTTAACTCAGGCTGGCCGGGATTCTTGTGTTTAGGATCATGCTCCTGCCTCTACCCTACTGCTGAGATTACAGGTGTGTTCCATTTGCCAGCCCTGTTTAGGATGCGAGGATGCTCAGCTGAGTAAGCAGAGGAGAGAAAGATGGAGAGTCAAGAACTGAACTTAGGACTTAAAGGAGCAGACAGGCTTGCTGAACTGACAGGCTCAGACATGCAGTGACAACACCCAAAGGAGACCAGGGAAACCTGCCCGAGGACTGAGGAGCAGAAGCTGTGCCCAGACCCCTGCCCAGCACTGTCTCTGCCAATTCAGTGAAGCTCAGCACGACACACTTAGATAGATAAGGACGTTGCCTTTTTTCCGTCATCGTCCTCGTCCAAGTGAGTTCCTGGTCTTGCTTCTCTGTCTGGTTCCTCCTTTGATTTCTGCCTCAATGATCTGCCAAATAAAAAAGCAATTAAAAAAAAAAAAAATCACACATGGACCCTGCACATCAATGCTCTGGGCAACATCCAAGCAGTCAAATGCAGGTTTAAATATGTCCTCTCAGTTCGAGAACAGGTCACCCTTCCTAACCGCCACCTGCTTATCCTTTATGATTTTATGCACTTGTGCAGAATTGGGGCTCAAGCCTACAGCATCATGAACTGGTGACAAGTACTCAGCTGGGACCCACCCGACGTCTGAACAGATGAAAGATTTTACCACGGAAGCCTGATGATCTGAGTTCCAGCCCCACTCCCCACAATAGGAGGAGTGAGGTGAATCCTCAGAGTTCTCGTCTTACTTCTGCAGGCGAGATGGAGCACGGGTTTATACTCTCAGATACACACACTGGCATGCGCCCATGCACACTCTGAGTCTATCAACAACACCACTCAGCTCTTCAAATGAACGAGAATCAGAGAAGCCAAAGGATAGGACAAGCCACCAGAAGGCCTTGGCTGGCAGTCTGGAGGCTGGCAGGACTGTTGTGATGAAATGAGAAGCGAGGCCAGCATCAGCAGGCACAGGCTAGCCTCCGTCCCACAGGAGCCTGACCGTCTTACTCTTCTGCACCCTAACCTCCACACTGAGCATCTGTGGAACAGGCACCAGGCTGTCCTCTGCACTTGGGCCTTCAATATTTGCATGGGTCAAGTGGGTGTTGACAGAAGCTTTAAAAACAAACAAAAAACAACAACAAAAAAACCGAAAACAACCATCACCACCACCACCATCATCTGAGGCTGGGGATTAGCTCAGAAAAGGACTGGAGTTCAGACTGCCCAGCACCTACTGAAGCACTGGCTAGGCAGGCCTGGCATGGCAATCCACCTGTGACTCCAGTGCTTAAGAGGTGTGAGGCTAGCCCTAGTGTGACCTCCAGAGTCAATTGGGACTCCCATCTGAATGAACAGATGCATGCCAGTAAGAAATCCCCTCTGTCAGGCTCTGGATTCGAGACACCCATGTGTTAAGACATGTCAAGAGGATCATCTCTATCTGGATGTGATAGGACGGACAGGCCTGAAATTTTTGTATTCCTAATCCTGTGGCAGAGATCAAGTCTGAATTACATAGGAGATCCTATCTTTTAAACACCTCCAAATAAGCCAGGCAGTGGCGCACAGCATTATCACTAGCACTTGGGAAGCAGAGGCAAGCAAATCTCTAAGTTCAAAGCCAGTCTGGTCTACAGAATGAGTTCCAGGGCAGCCAGGACTACATAGAGAAACCCTGTCTCAAAAACAAAAAGTAGCCGGGCGTGGTGGCACACGCCTTTAATCCCAGCACTCGGGAGGCAGAGGCAGGCGGATTTCTGAGTTCGAGGCCAGCCTGGTCTACAAAGTGAGTTCCAGGACAGCCAGGGCTACACAGAGAAACCCTGTCACAAAAAACAAACAAACAAACAAAAAAAACGAAATATATACAAACACCAGAATCAAAATTAGTATTGAAGGCCAGCACTAGTTGCTTGTGCCCTTCCACGGACATAAAGATGTGCTCATGTGGACTAAGTGGTGGACAATTAGGTTAGCCCACTGTCAGCCAGAATCAGCTGCCAGGTGCAAGCCTCAATGGTGAGCTCAGTGGCTGCTAAGCCAGCCAGCACACTTGGAGTACAAGCTCACTAACAGCCACTAGCAACGCGATGGACGGATGGCAGCATGACTGCCGAGGCAGTCCGAGTAAGGAGAAGGTCACAGGCTAGAAACAATGTCAGCCTTTACTAGGGTAGGCAGACTACCTTTTGTTGTTGAAGCAGGGTTGTCTCTAGTCCTGGCTGGCCTAAAACCTGGTTGACTCAGAACTTAGAAATACACCTGTGTCCTGAGTAGCTAGGATTAAGGGTGTGCACCACAATGCTCTTATTTCTTACAACCCTTCTTGCAAGACAGGGTTTCTCTGTGTAGCCCTGGATGTCCTGAAACTCATTCTGTAGACCCGGCTGGCCTCAAACTCAGAAATCCACCTTCCTCTGCCTCCCGAGTGCTGGGATTAAAGGCGTGTGCCACCAAAGCCCAGCGCTCTTATTTCTTAATGGTTTTTCTTCTCATTTCTTTTTGAAACAGTGGCTCACTCTAACTCAGGCTGGCCTTGAACTCATGAGAAGCTTCCTGTCTTAGCCTCCAACACAAGGTGAGGTTCCAGATGTGTCCCACCATGGCCAGCTTGGTTGGACTTTAGTTATCTTTATGTATGAGTATAGACACATATGGAAGTCAGAAGATAGCCTTCAACATGCAGGGTCCAGGGCTGAGCTCAACTGTCAGACTTCTGGGGTCTGTTCTTCAGCTATTCGTATTTTATGTATATGGGTGTTCTGCCAGCATGTTATCTGTATACATGTGCCAAAAGAGTAACTCCCTGGGATCTAGAGTTACAGGCAATAGTTGGCTTCCACGTGCCAGGAACAAAACCCAGCATCTTTTAGAAAAGCAGCTAGTGTTCTCAACTGCTGAGCCATCTCTCGAGCCCACCTTGGTCTGGGTTTTCTCAGTGGAACTTCGCAGACTACAAAATACACTAGTGCTCGGTCCCAGGACCCTGTTCACAGCAGCGACACTGTAAGCAAGGACCATTGTAGGGCACAGAAGCATGACAGCTGCACTTACTGCTCTCTGGTGTGACGTCGAAGACTCCTGTTGTCATCTTCCTAAGAGAGGAAATAAGTTAATAGAAAGCCAGTCTGGTCTACATATTCAGTTTGACATCAGCCACATATACATACATACAGAGACTCTGGCACCACCACTAAGAAAAGTCAATTACCCAATTTGGAATTAACAGACACGCAATAACTCTACTAGGTTCTAGTTAGCAAGATTGGTAAGTGAATGCTATCATTAGGACAACTGTTTTGGGTGGCTCTTCCTGGAGCCCGGACCACACTTAGTTTTGTCTTACTTTGATTCTGGGGGAGCCACACCCAGTCTCTACGAGGTTGCCTTTCTCAACTCACACATAAGCTTACATTAAAGTATCTATTAAATCCCAACTTTGCTTCTTTAAAAAACTTTAAAAAGCCCAGCAGTGGTGCCATAGGCCTTTTATCCCAGCACTCAGGAGGCCAGTCTAAAACTACTGAGCTAGTTCTGGGACAGACAAGTTTTTTCCTACACAAAAGAAACCCCGTCTCAGGGGAAAATAAATAAGTAAATAACAAAACTGTCTTCTGGTGGAGTCAGCAGATAGCAAAGGCATCCTTATGAGACAAACCCTGGGGACAGGGGAGGTGCTACAGTTCACACACACAAAAGATTTTTTTGTTTTTTTAAAGATTTATTTATTTATTATATGTAAGTACACTGTAGCAGTCTTCAGACACTCCAGAAGAGGGCGCCAGATCTCCTTACGGATGGTTGTGAGCCACCATGTGGATGCTGGGATTTGAACTTATCACCTTCGGAAGAGCAGTCGGGCGCTCTTACCCGCTGAACCATCTCACCAGCCCAAAAGTAAAGATTTTTAAAGGGCTAGGGAAATAGCTTGGCAAGCACAAAGGCCCGCCATACACGTCTAATGATCCAAGTTAGTCTCCTGAACAGAAAAGGAGACATCTAGGGCCAGGGAGATGTTCTGTGGCTGAAGGCACTTGCTGTCTAGACTGATGACCCAAGTTTCCTGGGCTCCATGATAAAAAAGAACACCTAAAAGCGGTTTCTCACATCCACATGTATGGACCTTAACAGACACAATAAATGTAGTAATTTTTGGGTGCCTTTTGAGATAAGTCTCAAGCAGCCCAGGCTGATCTTGAACTTGCTATGTAGAAAAGGATGACCTCCGGCTGTGAGATGGCTCAGCAGCTAAGAGTACTGACTGATCTTCCAAAGGTCCCAAGTTCAAATCCCAACAACCACCTGTAATGAGATCTGACACCTTCTGGTGCTGTCTGAAGACAGCTACAGTGTACTTTTTTTTGGTTGGTTGGTTTTTTTCAAGACAGGGTTTCTCTTTGTAGTCCTGGCTGTTCTGGAACTCACTCTATAGGTCAGGCTGCCCTTGAACTGAGAAATCTGCCTGCCTCTGCCTCCTGAGTGATAGGATTAAAGACGTGCACGGCTGCCACCTGTGGTGCTTTTAAACGTTTATTAAAATTTGATACCGGTGCTGGGTGTGCCGAGCGTGGTGGTGCATGCCTTTAATCCCAGCACTCAGGAGGCAGAGGCAGGCAGATTTCTGAGTTCGAGGCCAGCCTGGTCTACAGAGTGAGTTCCAGGACAGCCAGGGCTATAGAGAGAAACCCTGTCTCAAAAAAAAAAAAAAATTGATACCTGTTACTGCTGCCTACTGTGTCTTAGGGTTCTTTGATTTTTATTTTTTATTTTTTGCTTGTTTGTTTGGTTTGGTTTTTTGAGACAGGGTTTCTCTGTGTAGCCCTTGCTGTCCTGGAACTCACTCTGTAGACCAGGCTGGCCTCGAACTCAGAAATCCGCCTGCCTCTGCCTCCCAAGTGCAGGGACTAAAGGTGTGCACCACCACTGCCCAGCATAGCTACAGTGTACTTATGTATAATAATAAATCAATCTTTGGGCTGGAGCGAGCAGGGACTGAGCCAGTGGAGTTGACCTGAGCAAGTGGGGCTGACCAGAGCAAGCAAGTCCTAAAAATTCAATTCCCAACAAGCACAAGAAGGCTCACAACCAGCTGCTCAAATACAGTGTGCCCATATACATAAAATAAATCAAGAAAGAAAGAAAGAAAGAAAGAAAGAAAGAAAGAAAGAAAGAAAGAAAGAAAGAAAGAAAGGAAGGAAGAAAAAAAAGGATGACCTCTATTTCCCAAGTACAGGACTAAGTGGCCTGGAAATTTTTTATTGTTCCTGGAAAGGATAAAAGCCAAGGCTGCATATGCATGCCAGGCAAGTGCTCCACCAACTAAGTGACACTGTGCAGCTCAGAACCTTCACCTTCGCCCCCACCCCCCAGTGGCTTGAAGGAAAGAGCTGACCTCATCCCAGCCAAGGAGGCAATGCTAGGTAGGGAGAGTTCTTTCTGGTGAGGATACTGGTGATGGAACGGGAGCTTCAAGCATGCTATGCAAACCCTCTGCCCTGATCTAGAGCCCAGCCCTGAAGGCACCTTTGTGCGAGGATGCTGCTACTGAAGAACTAAGCCCCACCTCTATGCTCACAGCGGAGCCCTCCTTGGAGGCTTTCAGTCAAGGCTTCCTACGCCAACTGTCACGCACCCTCCTCTGCTCTCCCCACCTCCACCAGAGATGTGCTCAAGGAAAGAAGCAGGGGAGGGCTTTACCTGTTCACATGGCTCTTCCGGACCCAGCTGGGTTCCTGGTGTTACCCCTTCCAGTTTCTCCACAGCAGCTCCAGCACCACTGTCAGGTAAAGTAGAATATTACATAGGCAGGCCCCAAGCAGTTCGAGCCCCAGAAGCAGCTTCATGAACCTAACTTCCTACACCAACAGAAGTTGCCACGCCAGAACTCAGCCAAATGCTCTCTTACCAACTCAGGCCTCATGACACCAGGAGACCTTATCTCCTTTTGTGAGGAGGAAGGAATTGAAAGATTAATAATCTGGCCCCAAGCCAGGCAGTGGTGGCACACGCCTTTAATCCCAGCACTTGGGAGGCAAAGGCAGAGGCAGAGGCATTTCCGAGTTCAAGGCCAGCCTAGGCCGGGCGTGGTGGCGCACGCCTTTAATCCCAGCACTCGCGAGGCAGAGGCAGGCGGATCTCTGAGTTCGAGTTCAGCCTGGTCTACAAAGTGAGTTCCAGGACAGCCAGGGCTATACAGAGAAACCCTGTCTCGAAAAGCCAAAAAAAAAAAAAAAAAAAAAAAAGGCCAGCCTAGTCTACAGAGTGAGTTCTAGGACAGCCAGAGCTACACAGAGAAACCCTGTCTTGAAACAAAACAAAAAAGCAAAACAAAACAAAAAAACTAAAAACAAAAAAGCAAAACAAAACAAAAATAATAATTTGGCCCCAAATTCAGCACCATGAACAGGTTTATAGTTACTACAGAACTCTTTTCAACTATTCAGAAGGCAATTCCTGTAAGTGAGACAAATCAGAGAGGAGACTACATGGATTCTTACCTCTCTGTGTCTGCAACTCTGCGTTTCTTATCCTGGCAGAAGGATGAAGAGAAGACAATGTTGGTTCAAAAAGCAGACCAACAACAAACACAAATTAAACAAGTGGGGAGAGCCAGGCGTGCTAACCCACACCTGTAACTCGGTATTCAAGCAGCTGAGGCAGGAGGACCACCATAAGATCGTGTCCAACCTAAGCTACAGCTTCAGGGCAGCCTGAATTACAAAGGGACATCCTGTGTCAAAGAGGAGCAGAGTGTATGGAGAGATGGCTCAGTCACTAGAGTGCATGCTGCTCTTCTAGAGCAGCAGACTTCAGTTCCCAGTACCCATCTCACATGGCTCATAACTCCCTCTAACTCTGGCTCCAGGTACTAGTCATCTCTGGCTTCTTGCGCACCTGCACACATGTGCACAAACCCACACACAAAACCCAAAATATACATAGAAATCCCAACCAGCTGGTGATGGCGGTCACACTTTGAACCTAGTACTTAGGAGGCGGAGACAGGAAGATTGAGAGTTCAAGCCCAGGCTGGGCTACATAATACTGTCAATATATTTGTATATATCCAACACTGGGGCCCAAAATGAGTTCAATGGCACAGTGCTTACCTAGGATGAGTGAGGCCCAACACTGGAAAAAATAAACTAAGTGGAACTGCCTCCTAATGTCGTCAGATCAGATCCATGTCAGCTGTCCCAGCACTCAGCCTGCTGGGCTACTATTTTCAAACCCACCAGGGTCCACCACCATGTAAACACACTCCATTAACAGGTTGCCCCTCCCCCTCCTCTAGCCACATACTCTGAAACAGCCCTACTATAAGGAGACTGTTCAGATAGACCACCTTTGCTCACTCTGCCAGCAAATAAATCAAAGTGTCCAGAGTCGACAGGGCTGGCCCACCTGGTCTCTTTCCTCTGCAACAGACTCATCTGAGTTTCTGTCTTCAGATTCTTCCTTGGGCTTCCGTTTAGTGGGGCTGTCACACCGCGAGAAGATTGTTAGTTCCGTTAGTTCCGAGACACACACACAGCTGTCCGGTGGTTCTCAATGACTTCCCTTCTCTCACAGAAGAACCTTTTTTTGAGGGGGGGTGTGGGGGGGTTCGAGACAGGGTTTCTCTGTATAGCTCTGACTGTCCTGGAACTCACTCTGTAGACCAGGCTGGCCTTGAACTCAGAAATCCTCCTGCCTCTGCCTCCCGAGTGCTGGGATCAAAGGCATGCGCCACCACACCCAGCTACAGAAGAACCTCTTAAACGTCCCAGTATCTTCCCTGCCAGGAGGGCCCATCTATCTAGGACTGAAGGGTTTTAATAATTACTTGTATTATTTGAGTATATATGTACATGTGCTTTGGGAGACCAGGAGAGTTAGGACCCCTAGAACTGGGGTTACAGGCAGTTGTGAGCACAGTGCTCATACCCATATAGTTGTTTTTAAACAAAAAAGTTTAGCTTTAGTTTCCTGTGCATGAGTGCTTTGCCTGTATGTAAGTTGACTATGCACCACATTGTACAGGGCCTGTGGGAGTCAGAGGGTGTTGGGTCCCCTCGAACTGGAGGTGCCAGTGGCTGTGAGGCACCGTGGGTGCTGGGCCCTGAACCCAGGTCCTCTGCAAGAGGAGCAGGTGCTCTTAAGAACTGAGCCACCACCGGGTGTGGTGGCGCACGCCTTTAATCCCAGCACTTGGGAGGCAGAGGCAGGCAGATTTCTGAGTTCGAGGCCAGCATGGTCTACAGAGTGAGTTCCAGAACAGCCAGGGCTATACAAGAGAAACCCTGTCTCGAAAAACCAAAAACCAAAAAAAAAAAAAAAAACTGAGCTGAGTGAAGCTGCCTTTTTTTTTTCTTTTCTTTTCTTGAGACAAGGTTTCTCTGTAGCCCTGGCTGTCCTGGAATTCTTGTAGACCAGGTTAGCCTTGAACTCCAGAGATCCACCTGCCTCTGCCTCTTAAGTGCTGGGATCAAAGATGTGTGCCACCACTGCCCATCCCTTTATTTTTTGAGACAGTTGTCTCTCACTGATCCTGGAACTCACTGGCTTGGCTACACTACCTAGCCAGCCAGGGCACAGGATCTGCCTGTGTCCACCCCACCCATGCTAAGACTGCAAACAAGCACTGGCATTCCTGGCTTTTAACATGTGTTGGGGATCAGAACACAGGTTCTTGTGCTTGCAAAACAAGCAAACACTTTGCCTACTATATCATCTCCCCTTTTCCAGCTCTAAGGGTTTGCATGTGTATCTATGAACTGTGTGCCTGGTGCCTGCACAGGCCAGAAGAGGACATCAGATCCCTGAGTTACAGGTGGTTGTGAACCACCATGTAGGTTCTGGAAATTAAAACCAGGTCTTCTTTAAAAGAGCTACCCAGCTTCATACTTTGAGGCTGACTCAAAGAACAGTTATCTCTGTCAAAAATCTGTTCTCTTAATAAGAAGCTATTACAGTCTAGATCCACTTGAGACTTGCCAAAATGGCCGGCAAGGCTCTAACGTTTCAGAGAAACATTGTGTTCTGGAGAGCTGGCTCGGTGATGAAGGGCACCCAGTGCTCTCAAAGACCCAAGTTCCACCTAGGCCATGGCTGGCCAGATGGGTGATCACATTGCACAAATGCATACACGTGCCATATACACGCTATGTATGTATATATGTATGCACGTGCGCACGTACGCACGTAACGTATGCATGCATGCATGCACAGGAACAGATGTGTGCAGCTGGAGAGACGGCTTGGTGCTTAAGAGCACTTTCTCCTCTGGCAGAGAACCTGGGCTCAGGGCCCAGCATTGGTAACTCCAGTTCCAGGGGATCCAATACTCTGATTTCTACAGGCACTGTACAATGTGGTACACACACATGCAAGCAAAACACCTATATGCATGAGATTAAATCTTTAAAGAAAAAACCCACAATATATGTTTTGCCTTAAGTTTATGTGGCTATGAAGTTGGATGGTATAACTTTATGCAGCAAGGTTCCATTACAAAAGTAGTTCATAAAGGCATGAGAGAAGCATTGTGTCTAATTTTTCTACTACCCAGTGGCCAGTATGAGGGTTCTTTGTTTTGTTCAAGCTTCGTGTGTATGTGTTTTGCCTGCGTGTGCGTCTGTGCACCGTATGCACACAATGCCAAAGGACTCTGGAAGAGGGCAGCAGATAGCCAGGACTAGAGTTACAGATGGTCGTTAACTACCATGTGCTGGGAGAGAATCAAACCTGGGTCCTCTGCAAGTGCAGTCAGTGCTCTTAACTGCTGAGACATCTCTCTGACTCAGCATAAGGGTTCTTGGACTGTATTCAAAGCTATAGCTTTGTATATGTATGCTTTAAGTTTTCTCACAAGGTGAAAAATGAACAAAACCCTACAAAATGAATGTCTATGCGAGGCCACCATGTGGTTCAGTGGGGAATAATCTGCCTAGAATCCCCCAGGCAGAGGGTAGGGGCATGGCCCAGTGGGAAAGGCCCTGCCTAAAACCCCTGATGAGGGGGTAGGGCATGGCTTAGTGGTAGAGGCCCTAATATAAACCAGACCCTGGGTTCTAGCCTCAGTACAAAACAAAGGCAAGAAATACAAAACTTATGAATTATGAAAGGCAAGGACATCCGCTCGGACTTGTTTTCTCCCCAAGGTTATCAGGTCCAGCCACCCGTTACTACTCACCCCTTCGTGAAGTGAGCTGTGATGGTGGTCTGCCTGGTGGTTCTCCTTGTAGCCACGGAACTAGACGAAGTTTCAACTGCTTAAAAACAAAGAGAAAGTGACATGGAATACTTCAAGAACAAGTGACTGCAGGTAGCAGGCATTGCAAGGATGCACATTTCTTGTCTCTCAGCTGGACTATAAACTGCATAGCAGTTTACACGGGTCAGGAGGCAGACCCTTAGAACTGCCATTGCTTAGTATCCAGCAACAGCAGCATACATCCCAGAATCCAAGAATGGTTCACAGTGACCACGTACCATGTCTACATCATTATAAACCTCAAAACCCTAAACTGAAACCTCAAGTAGGGACCATCTGTGGGAGTCCAAGCTCGGTAGAAGTGCACAGAAACTAAGCCAGAGGCCAGTACAGCTCTGTGGCAATACACCTGCACACCCACACTCCATCTCCAGCACCAGTGCTCCTCCCTCCCCTGAAAAAGACAGCCAGGGCTCGGCTTGGCAGATAGATGTGCCCTTCCCTAGCACACCCAGGTCCTGGGTTACAGCATTAGCACTCCAGAGGCAGGGCAGACAGACACACAGCCGAGTGTCAGCTGAGTATCAGCTGAGTGTCAGCATGGGCTTAGTGTTCCCAAGGCCTTAGGCTTCCTTCTCAGCACCAGAAACAACTAGAATACATGTGGTATGTGCCATGGTTCAAGTGGCCTGACTCTTCAAATGAGCCACAGCCTCCAAGATGCAAACAAGTCAATTGAGACCTGTGAGACAGCATAGGCCTATCACACCAGCACTCAGGGGGCTGAAGCAGGACAGACTTCTAAGGCCAGGCTGAGCTATACTGACAGGTACCGTCTTAAAAACTAGACCCTGGCGTGGTGACGCACACCTTTAATCCCAGCACTCAGGAGGCAGAGGCAGGCAGATTTCTGAGTTTGAGGCCAGCCTGGTCTACAAAGTGAGTTCTAGGACAGCCAGGGCTATACAGAGAAACCCTGTCTTGAAAAACCAAAAAAAAAAAAAAAAAAAAAAAAAAAAAAAAAAAAAAAAAAGACACAACTAAAAAACCCAAAACAACCAACAAACCACTATGTCACATGTCCTTACAAAGGGTGTCACTGTCCGACTTGCTTCTCCTGGGTCCCCGAGGCTTGGGCCTGGATCGTGGGGATCTGTTTGAGTCTGCCATTTCTGCTCTCCAGGTTGGCCGGCTCCCGTTGGCAGGACAACCGTTGGCTTTTTGAGTGAGAGAGTGTGTTCCGTTCTCCAAGGACAAATCCTTACTTAAGAGGGACTTGACTTTAGCCAGGTAGCCTTCCTACAACATGAAAGGATATCTTAGTAGGAAGACATCACAGTAGGACACACAGGGGCCTCTGCCTCTGGTCACAGAGTGTTGAAGCAGGCAGCTTTCTGGAAACTGGGAGAAGAACAGGCTCACCTCAGACAATTCCTCTTTATGTAATTTGGTTTCCAAATCACACAACTGGCTCTTTATTTCTGTTTGCAGGAATTCATGCAGTAAGTTTAATTTCTCCTTCACACACTCCTGTAGGAAGAACAGAGCTGAGGAACCCCAAACTTCCAAGCTAGCAATTAACAAACTAACACAGAACTAAGATGCCTAACTGCCCCAGCAGCTGGGATGAAAGGCAGCCCTGGCTCTGCTAAAAACTAAATACAGGTCAGGCACGCATGGTGTAGGATGCCCAAGATCTCAACACTCAGGAAGCTTAGACAAGGAGGGTTGCTGTAAATTTAAAGCCAGTCTGAACTACCTACTAAGTTCCAGGTCAGCCCAAGCTATGATCAAAACCCTGCCTCAAAACAAAACAAACAACAACAAAAACCTAACCAACAACAGAGGCCTCGGGCCATAGCTCGGACACTCAGACACCTGCTATTTAAGCATGAAGCCAAGGGCTCAGACGCCCAGGTCTAGCATAAAAGCTTGGCAGACAGAATAGCCACCTACAATCTCAGCACTTGGGCAGATAGGATTCCCAGACCAAGGTTAGACTAGCTGAACCCATAAGTTTCAGACTCAGTGGGTGTCTACCTTAGTAAATAAAGTGCACAGTGACCCAATGTCAATCCCTGGCCTCTGTACCCACCTAATTGCATATAGGTACTCACATACACATGAACACATGCAAAAGCACACAAAGTACATACAGGAAGAGCAGTTACCTTTTCTGTTAAGCCATCTCTTTCCAAGTCTTTGAGCCTGGGCAAAGGAAATAAATAAGCAACTTCATTTACCTCTGAAAATCAACCTAAAACAAAAAATTGGGGGGTGTGGGGGGTGGTATGGCATTAGCCTCCTGCTGAGGCTGGAGGATCACTCAAGCCTGTAACTTTGCAGCCAACTTGGGTAACACAGTGAGAATTGTATCCTCAAAAAGAAAAGGGAAAGAAAAAGGAGAAAGAGGAACGAACATAATGTTTGAGTGTTGGGGCAACACAGCACCCTCTTCTGCCCCTGCACCTGGTGTCTAGCAACCACCTTTTTGGCTGATTTATAGTCTCACAGCTGGGTGGCCAAGAATGTCTTCATCTCCTACTCCTCCTGCCTCCACCCCCCAAGTGCTAATACTACAATCATGCCCCACCACACCTGAATTTCTAGTATGTTCTGCTACGCCTTCCCAAGATGTCCTTAGTAACCTGAGCGAGTGCACACATCATTCTACCAGAAAGGGGTAAGGTCAGCCCAGGAGCTATATTGACTCCTCACACCGCCAGATTGGCACACAGATTATGGCCTGAATTACATAGCGAGACTGTCCCTCAAACAACAGGACTGGAGATAGGGCTCAGCCAATAGAGTGCTTGCGGAGCACGCATGAGGCACTGGGTTCCAGCCCTAGCTCTTCATAAATTGGGTATTGTGGTACTTCCTATAATTCCAGGACTCAGCATGAAGGGGGTGGTTCAAAAATTCAGAGTCACCCTTGGTTGTACTGTGAGTTTGAGGCTAGCTTGACTACAGGAGACTCTGTATCCAAGCAAAGGGAAAATATACAAGAAAAGACGTGAGGAGCTGTCAGTCAGGGTCCTTCTCTAACCTGGATGACCTAACAAAGTCAGCTGCTAAAAGGCCTGCCACAGCATGCATGATGTCAGCAGGTGTCATGGCTGCATTGTAGAACCAGCTGATGGCTCCTCAAGGCCGTGTAGGGCTTAGCAGCCCTCTCCTGCAGAACTGAATAAATGGGAAATGAGATGCAGGTCATCGGGCTTGCCCACAGCCACACACAGAGGAGCTAGAGGTGAACTGGCAAGCTGAGAATGCAGCTCAGGAGTAAGAGTGGCAGCTGCCATGCAGGCATGTGGAGGCCGGAGATTCCATGCATAAGCACTGCACAGGGAGGGACAATACTGTAGGCCAGGATCTCAAAGCTCAGCCTCCAGAATGTGTACCTAAGCACAGCCACACAGCATTCTATTGGGCTTGTCTGAAAAGAATTGGTCACGACTGCTGAAGAGTCTCTTACCTCTCTGGTCAGGGGAGAAAGACAAGAAGGAAAAGGCACAGAAGAGGCCACCTGTTACTCAGCCTGGGCGCCTGGGGGCAGTGGAGGGTGA
>LR750121.1:724719-781608 GCA_902729485.2 Mus minutoides
GGGGGGCATTGCATGCATGCTAGACCCCTGAGAGAGGAACACACTGGGTAAACTAGACTCATTAGCAGATAGGGACCTGCCCACCAGCCTGGCAGTCAGCCCTGGGACACCCTGCAGCTGGACCATGGCTAGCTACAGTAGAGCAGAGACTTAGCTCCTGGCAGCTGGGGCCTTGAGAATGCTTGCCGGGTAAGCACATTTTGGGTTCCATCCCCAGCACCCAGTAACCCAGGTGTGGTAACGCACACCTGTGAGCCCAGCTCTTGGGAGTTGGGGCGGGGGGGGGGGGGGGGGGGCGGGGGCAGGGGGGTATACAAGAGTACAAGGCCTATCTGGACTATAATGAGCTTAAGGCTAGCCTGGCTCCATGTAAATAACTAAAATAAGGTGATTGTTTTAGCTCAGGCTAGAGTATGGCAGAGCACACTGCCTAACCCACACAAGGCCAGGAGGAGTTCTATCCCAGCACCCAGATGAAAAGAAAACTCTTCCAGGAGCTCAGGTCAGCCTGGCAACAGTCATCCCTACAGTAAGTAACCCTACAGTTCTTAGCCAAAGGCAAGACTCAAAGAAAGGCAGCTGCAGAAGTGGACCTTTGTAGCCAGAGGCATAAACACAGCTGCTACAACAGCCCATGTGACTGTCTTGTCCCTTTTATGCCCCACCTGAGCTCGGACGAAATCAGAAACTCTTATGTATTGGGCAAGAGGCCCACTACTGAGTCACACTCCCAAACCCAGTTATGTACCCTTAAAATCGTGGTGGGACACAGCTACTGTGATCACCGCTCAGCAGTCTCTAGATCCCGAGATTCCTCCAAGACAGACTCAGCCAGGTGTGGTAGTACAGGCCTGGATCCTAGCACTCAGAATGGGGAGTTCACGGGCTAGCCTGGGCTACAAAAAGCAAACAAAGTGAATGACAAAGTCCAGTTCTCCAGTAGAGAACTCAAAACATCCTTAGCCCCATGAGGACCTTACAGGCTATGATTCATTTGTAACTACTTCCAACAAGCTAGTCATCTAAGGAAGATAAACTACACATAAACCTTGAAAAGGTAGGCAAACATAGCCAGGTGCAGCAGCACCGCACACCTTTACTCCCAGCACTCGGGAGGCAGAGGCAGGCGGGTTTCTGAGTTTGAGGCCAGCCTGGTCTACAAAGTGAGTTTCAGGACAGCCAGGGCTATACAGAGACACCCTGTCTCGAAAAACAGCAGAGACTTAGCTGTTCTTAACAACAAAAAAGAAAAACGGAATGCCAACACTCAAAGAGGTAGAAGCAGGAGGATGACAAGTTCCAGACCAGCCTGGATTGTATGGCTCCATCCTATCTCAAGATAGGGTTCCGGAGAGAGAACAGCCAGTGTTGAGGTAAAGGCACCTCCCACCAAGCCTGACCAAAGTGCAACCAAGGGGGTGGGAAGGACCTCCTACTGCAGCCCTGACCCTCCACATACATGCCTTACACGCACACAACAGACCCAATCTCAACACACCTAAGGAAGATGAACAGTTAAAACTCGAGCTCTTCAGCGGGGCCACAGTGGCACGTGCCTTTAACCCCAGCACTCAGGAGACAGAGGCAGGCAGATGGGAGCTCAAGGCCAGCCTGGTTTACAGAGCAAGTTCTAAGGACAACCAGGGCTACACAGAAACCCTGTCTCAAGAGGAAAAACAACAAAACATAAAACACTTGAGCTTTTCCCTGGAGGGGACAAGCCCTACAGCATGTAGGGGTGACCTAGGTGGAGGAAGCCTCCCCAGCAGAGCCCCAGGGTGGAAGCTGCTTCTAAGATACCCCGAAAACAGCCCTAACAGTGTCTGACAGAAAAGGTAAGTCCAGAGAGGGGCCAGCAACTGTGGGAGAAGCTCACTATAGTCATCTTGTTGCAAGGCCATCAAAAGAACCACATGAGAGGAAAGACCACACCATCAGAGCCATACTTTTAGGGAAAATTTGTCTGACAGAAACATGAACTAGAGAGATTGCAAAGGTTAAGTTATTTCAACATCCTAAACCAGAAATGCTGGTCTGAAACCCAACTTGGCAGCACAACAGGGCCCGTTCTAGAGCCCTGCCTTTTCTGTCTGCTGCTGGGGTGGAAGTCGGGGCCTTAAATATGCTAAAGGCACACTCTTCCACCCAGCTACACCCGGCCCCCTGCCTCAGACTAGGCAGATGGGGTGAGGCCAGCTGATGAATCAGATAATATCTTGGGTAGCAAAATGAAGTAATCCCTTCTCACAAGATGCTGTTGCTCTGACCCCAGGACTCGTGACTCTAACTTATTTGGCAACAACGACTCTGCAAATGTGACTAAGATTCCAGCATTTTCGAATGAAAGATGGGAAGCTTATCAGGGACAATCAGCATGGGACTAATCACTTCGCTCCATCGGCACAGAGCCTTCAAGCTGCATTGCAAAGGGTACTAAAACATGGAGGAAGGGTCAGAGACAGGGACTTGGCCTAAGAGGCTGGCTCTAAAGTGGAGGTGGTGGCAGGAAAAGAATGAGGGGTAGGAGTCACTCTGTCAGACAGTTTCAGAAGCCAGAGACTACTCAGTTTGGCCTTAGCCAGACACAGTGGCGCACACCCCAACTCCAACACTCAAGAGGCCGAGGCGGGAACATTACGAGGCTCAGGTCACCCTCAGTTACATAACAAGTCTGAAGCCACAATGAAGAGGGACGGGAAGATGCCTCAGCAGGGCCCAAGTGAGGATTCCTGGACCCACGTAAAAGCTGGAGGCCAGAGAAAACAATCCCAGGCATCAATAGCTAGCCAACCTGATCAAAGAAGAGCTCTAGGCTCACCAAGAAGATTTTTTTTTAATGTATATGAGTACACTATAGCTGTCTTCAGACAAACCAGAAGAGGGCATAAGATCCCATTTCAGATGGTTGTGAGCCACCATGTAGTTGCTGGAAATTGAACTCAGGACCTCTGGAAGAGCAGTCCGCGCTCTTAACCACTGAGCCATCTCTCCAGCCCCCAAGAAGATTTTTTTAAAAAGATTATTTATATATACAGCATGCATGCCTGCAGGCCAGAAGAGAGTACCAGATCTCATTAGAGATGGTTGTAAGCCACCATGTGGTTGCTGGAAATTAAACTTGGGACCTCTGGAAGAGAAGGCAGCCCTCTTAAGCTCTGAGCCATTTCTCCAGCCCATGTGAGAAAGATCTCAAAAAATAAAAGAGACAATTTTGGAAGACAATCAACAGTGACCTCTGGCCTGGCAACACATGCACACACACACACTAAATATACTAATAAATGTACTGTGTGTGTGTGTGTGTATGTGTGTGTGTGTGTGTGTAGAGAGAGACAGAGAGACAGAGAGCTAGCTCAGTCGTTAAGAGTTTACCGTACCCAGCCTGGTCTACAGAGTGAGTTCCAGGACAACCAGGGCTACACAGAGAAACCTGTCTCGGGGAAAAAAAAAAAAAAAGAGTTTACCGTACAAGTCCAAAAACTTAAATCTGATCCCCAGAATCCACACAAAGATGAAAGTGTGTCAATGTCAACAATCTAACCTCTGACCTTCACACACACCACAGTACCCCCCCCAGTGTAGTAACTACAATTTTTTTTTTTCGGGTTTTTCGAGACAGGGTTTCTCTGTGTAGCCCTGGCTGTCCTCGAACTCAGAAATCCACCTGCCTCTGCCTCCCAAGTGCTGGGATTAAAGGCATGCGCCACCACGCCCGACTTGTAACTATATTTTTTTTTTTTAAGATTTTATTTTATTTATTATATGTAAGTACACTGTAGCTGTCTTCAGACACTCCAGAAGAGGGCGCCAGATCTCATTACGGATGGTTGTGAGCCACCATGTGGACGCTGGGAAAAAAAAAAAAAAAAAAGAAAGAAAAGGGCTGCGAGCCGGGCATGGTGGCGCACACCTTTAATCCCAGCACTCGGGAGGCAGAGGCAGGTGGATTTCTGAGTTCGAGGCCAGCCTGGTTTACAAAGTGAGTTCCAAGACAGCCAGGGCTACACAGAGAAACCCTGTCTCAAAAAACAAAAAACAAAAAAAAAACAAGAAAAGGGCTGCGGAGGTCACTGAAGTGACTGTCACACAAGGACAGGAGTTTGGATCTCAAAGACAGGCATGGACCTACAAAAGGTCCCCTCAGCTTGCTGGCCAGGCAGACTAACTAAATCGAGTGCTGCAAGGTTATAAGCAAATGGTCTCAAAGCAAAGGTTATCAGTCTCCTACTCAGAGGCACAGGTAGGAGAAGGATTTGTTAGCTCCGGGCCAGCCCAGTTTACATATCAAGTTCTAGAACAGCTGGGGTTCTATAGTGAAACCTTGTCTCAAACAAACAAAATCCAAACAGCAAGTAAGGTTGAAAGTGAAAATCCATTTGCAGGGCTCCAATGCCCTCTTCTGTGGTGCACAGATACACTCACTGCAAACCACCTACACAAATAATCAACCCGCCTCCCTCCACCACCACCTCAGCGTAAGGTAGAAGGCAAGAAACCACCTCCAAAAAGTTCAAATGTAATTTAAAAATAAATAAATAAGCTTTTTAAGCTAGCCATAATGGCACATGCCTCTAAGCCCAGTATTCAAGAGGCAAAGGCAGGTGGATATTTGAATTCAAGGGCAACCTCGTCTACAGAGTTTCAGGCTAGCTGAGGCTACATACATAGTAAGACCCTGTCTCAAAATGAAATAAATAAATGTTTACAGTCAGATGAAATGGCTCCACAGACAAAGACACAGGTTGCTACGTCCCATGACCTGAGATCCATGTCCAGGACCCCTAGGAACTGACTCAAGAAAGGTATTTTCTGCCGGGTGTGGTGGTGCACGCCTTTAATCCCAGCACTTGCGAGGCAGAGGCAGGTGGATTTCTGAGTTCGAGGCCAACCTGGTCTACAGAGTGAGCTCCAGGACAGCCAGGACTATACAGAGAAACCCTGTCTCGAATAACAAAAAAAAAAGAAAAAAGAACAAAAAGAAAGGTATTTTCTGACCCCATTATGTTTGACTCCATATTGTGTCCACTGCACAGACACAAATAGATAAACATAGTTAACATGGCTTGGTGAGATGGGCACTTGTTACACATTCTTGTCAACCTCAGTTTGATCTCAAATCCACATAAAGGTGGGAAAGAGTAATAAACACCACTAAAACCTCTGACTGCCGCTGTGGTACATATGCACAGAAAATTAAAAAGTCGTCCCCTAACACATACCTTCGTGTATATGTGTATATGCACATATATGTGTATATGTATATCTCACACACACCATTTAGACACAGGTTTAACAAAAAATAAAGAGCAAGCCAGGCATGTAACACACATCACTCAAGAGGCGCAAGAATGGCAAGATCAAGACCAGATTAACTACACAGAGACCGTGCCTGGAAAACAAGTTTTCATTTAAAAAAACTGAAAGAAATTAGAAACCCATGCCAACCAAGGAATCTCAGCTATGGAAAGGACGGCCCCTGCTCAGGAAAAGAAATCCTTCACCTTGCAAGGTGTGAATGTCTGAAATGAGGCCTTAGTTGAATTCTAACTTGTGACCCTCCTGCTCCTGCCTCCCAAAGGCTGATGTTACAGGCCATGGCCACCACATCTCACTAAAAAGCATGATTTGATTTCTGAGAGACACAAGGTTTACTAGATTTCAAGGAAACTGTCAGTCTGGGGCTGGCGAGATAAGAGGAATGCTACCAAGCCTGATGGTCTGAGCTCCCAATACCCAGAATCTTGTGGAAAGGCCAGTTCCTGCAAGGGGTCCTGACCAGCACACAAGCCGTAGCATAGACCCACATACACAATTAAAGACTTAAAATCCAAATGCTGAAAATACTATCTTTTATATTTAAGTATATAAATCCTCAGGCTATCTGAGGAACTATGCACACTTCTATTTAAACAAAACTGCCATTTAAATACAGAATAGCAGCATGGACGGAAGCTGCCACAAGGCCTAACTCAGGTCCGGGACTATCCTCCCAAACGCAAGTACCTCTCAAATCTCATTCAGTAGATATTTTGCTATTAAGTTTTTCTAAATCAAGAAAAGCTAAGCCAGGCGCGGTGTCACATTCCTGTAATCCCAGCACTTGCGTAGATACAAAAGATGAAGGCTAGCCTGGGCTAGCCAGCCAGCCAGAGGCTAGCCTGCTTGGCCTACAGGAATCCCTTCCTGAAAATGAAAACAAAGCATACAAAGGTAAACCAACCAACCCGAAGACAGGAAAGACAAAAGAGAGAAAGGCAGGCTACAGACTGTCTAACTTTAAAAAACCAAATACTTTAATTATGTATATATTTTGGTAGTAAATTGTAAAAGAAATCTGTTGAGGTGTCTCACAAAGGCTTCAGATTTTTATGCATATACAATCAAAAACAAGCATTCAAAAAACTAACCCAAACCATCATGGCACATGCCAGTAATCCCAGCACTGAGGTGACACAGGCAGGGAGACCGAGAATTCCAGGCCAGTCTCCAATGAAAGGGCTGGAGGTATAGCTCAGTGGTAGAACACCTAGAGCTTCAGGTCCAACCCTGGGGGCGAGCTGGGGGCAGGGAGTTTGACAAGGGGAATTCAGCCGCTTCTCCCACTTTATCCCCCAAAGCTCAAACAGGAATCGGCCTGGCATCACCCCAGTAAACTAACCCCTGGGATAGCAAAAGCAGACTCATAATCGGGTTGGGATATGTCCAGCACTAGCAGGGCACCTATGACTAATGCTCAATGACGCGCGGGACAAGCTTTCAGGAATGAACTGATTGATGTCCTTCTGGAACCTGAAGCAGGATCCAGAGTTCCCGCCAATCCTTGCATGCAGCCGTCCTCATGGAGGCATGGAAGGAACTAGTGGAGGGCCCATTACCCAGGTCCCTCGTTTCCAGTGACACAACTTTGGAAGCAGAAGAGCTTCCTTGATTGCTTGGGGAGTGGGGTAGTTCATATGCACTGAAATGGGGGACTTTACCTACCAACCCTTGAAAGAATAAAAAAAGAATTTCAAAGAATAGGGGCCTTACACCCTCACTCCGAAAATAAACACTGGACAATGTAAAAAGCTTCCTCGATGGCGCCAGGACCGAAAGAACTGGTTTACAGGGGCTAAAATAATAGGGCGGGGGCCGAGACATCTCACTACCATTCATCTTTCCTTCCCCCTGATAAACACTTTGGGTGATGGAGTTAAAGGTTTCCTCGACTGCTCTGGGATGTCAGGACACAGTTATGTCACTGCCAAAGTGGAGGGCCCATTCTGCAGCACCAGATCTTTCCAGGTAGAGTCTCTTTGATAGCTCCAGGATCGCAGGAGCTCCTTTACATTAGGATGAAAACAAAACAAAAACCCACGAGGGCTGCAAGCTGCCCAGGCCTGGCCCGACGTGGCTCGGCCCGGCCCGGCAGGATGAGAGAGAAAAGGTCCCAGGATTTGATAGCGGGGCTGGGAAGGAGGGCCCTTGTGAACCAGGGCCTCCAGGGGACCCGGCGGAGGGACCCTCGGGTGGGCGCGGTGGGATCCGTAAGGCACCGGAAGTGGAGGCTGGAGCGGGGTGGGGGCTTCAGGGTGTCCACAGGCCGGGAGAGGGGTACTTCCTGCACAACCAGGAGCCTGGCTGACCAAAGAAGGGAACCCCTGAGGGTGTCCCCAAGCTCGTTCTATTTCAGAGGGCTCCCTCGAGCTCCCAGTCAATGGGCTTGCCAGCACCCCGGCCCCCACCCATTTTGGCGCCAACAGCTAGGGGCACGCGCGACAGGAAGCACAGCCCGCGCCAAACGCTGCCCCGCGCATGCGCGCTCTGGCTGTCAGCGGCCGCAGGGCCACCGGGAGATACCCCAATATATGCCTCAGCATCGGTCCCGCACCTCACCCCCACCCTGCGTGGCACCTACCGCCTGCGGACATGGTCAGGGAGCGAGCCTGCCGGGGAGGCAAGCGCAGGCACTCGGGCTGGAGCTGTTCGCGCTGGCATCCTGCAGGTTGCAGACGACAGAACAGCTCTGAAAGAGACACGGGCTTTTTCGCGCGCGCGGAAACCAATTGGGTAGGGGGCGGCGCAAGCGGAAGCAGCATGTACCACACAGGGCAAGAGAGTGGGGGAAGACCATGCTATGCCCAAAGGGAGTGCGCATGCGCACAACGGAGGCGTCAACACCTCCTGGCTATAGTGGGCTCGTCCATACTGCGACTGGCTCCACCCACCTCCCTCTTGCCTGGAGAGGTGGATCTGCACTTGAGAGTAGTAGGTAGTGCTACCCTATCAGAGGACAACCCTGGTTTGCTTGCCAGCACCGCATCCAACCACTTGAAGCCCCTGTAATTCCACTTCCAGAAGGTCCTACACCCTCTACTGGCCCCCAAGGGCATTGCACTCACATGCACAAACACAACTTAAAAAAAAAATCTTTTAGCCGGGCGTGGTGGCGCACGCCTTTAATCCCAGCACTCCGGAGGCAGAGGCAGGCGGATTTCTGAGTTCGAGGCCAGCCTGGTCTACAAAGTGAGTTCCAGGACAGCCAGGGCTATACAGAGAAACCCTGTCTCGAAAAAAACCAAAAAAAAAAAAAATCTTTTGAGTCTGGCAGAGGCTGTGGCATGCATGCCTTTGATTCCAGCACTCAGAAAGCAAAAGCCAGAGTATCTCTGTGTGATGAGCCTGGTCTAAAAACAAAATCTTTAGAAAAAGGAAAAAGCTAGGCAGTGGTGGCACACACCTTCAGTCCCTTGCACTAAGGAGGCAGAGGCAGGCAGATCTCAGTTTGAGGCCAGCCAAGTCTATACAGTGAGTTCTAGGACAGCCAGGGCCACACAGAGAAAGCCTGTCTCAAAACAAAAGTGGGCTTGTCTGCACTGTGGCTAGCTTCCTTCCTGGAGAGCACCCACCCACATCTAGCCACTCGAAGCCCTGTAACTCCACTTCCAGGGAAAGGCCTCTGTGGGCACTGCTCTTAAATTCACCAACAATTTTTTAACCCAAATAGGCTTGACTTTACTATCTATACAATAGATAATATGGTTGATCTTGACGTTCAGATCCTCCTACCTCTCTCTGGACTTGAGTGATGGATTTGTGGGTATGCCCCACTGTAACCACCATCTTCACCGTTAAGATGAAATGTGTGGTTCTGTAGTGTCTAACTATATGGTCGTAATTGCACAACAGATTTCTGGAACTTTCCATCTTCGAAAGGAGAAACTGTAGGCATTGCTCTATCCCCTCCCCTTCTGCTCATCTTTTGTTACCATTTTGATAAGAAATACATGAACCCTTAAACAAAAGGCCTCACTCTAACCCCATGCTCACCACTTGTCTCTAAAAAGATCATGAGCACACCATCTGGACTCCTCCTCAGTGGCTTCATCTGTCAATCAGAGCTGAAATCACATCCTTAAAAAGGTAATTCAGGGGCTGGAGAGATGGCTCAGTGGTTAAGAGCACTGACCACTTTTCCAAAGGTCATGAGTTCAAATCCCAGCAACAACATGGTGGTACACAACCATCTGTAGTGAGATCCGATGTCCTCTTCTGGTGTATCTGAGGAGAGCAACAATGTACTCGCAACAATGTACTCACATACGTAAAATAAAGAGATCTTTTTAAAAAAAAAAGGTAATTCAGAAGAGAATTGGACCAATATACCAATGAAGTAGTATAGTGGAAAGGCGTATAGTGGAAAGGCAAGGAACCACTTCTGCCATCTGTATTGAATTAAAAAAAGCAGATCGCAAAAAAGTGATATTGTTCTATTTATCTTCCACATGGTATGGAAGGACTCAGAATATACAGTTCTGCCGGGCGTGGTGGCTCACGCCTTTAATCCCAGCACTAGGGAGGCAGAGGCAGGCGGATTTCTGAGTTCGAGGCCAGCCTGGTCTACAAAGTGAGTTCCAGGACAACCAGGGCTGTACAGAGAAACCCTGTCTCGAAAAACAAAAAAACAAACAAACAAAAAGAATATACAGTTCAACAGCAGAATGTTAACCTCACAGCAGAAGCCTTGGAAGTCATCCCTAGCACCGGATGAATAAATGAAGAATGACCGAGGACCAGAGAGACAGCCGAGAGACCCGAGCCAGAAGTTGTCTCCCTCTGACCATGTGTACACATTGATATCACATACCCATGCGCTTGTACACAAATGTGAAATTGTTAAAGAACTTTTCCCAACAAAGCTAACTTTAAAAATCCTGAGGCACTGGGACTGGAGAGATGGCTCAATGGCTGAGAGCACTGACTGCTCTTCCAGAGTTCCTGAGTTCAATTCCCAGCAACCATATGGTGGCTCACAACCATCTGTAATGGGATCTGATGCCCTCTTCTGGTGTGTCTGAAGACAGCAACAGTGTACTCACATGAAATATAAAAATAGATCTTTAAAAAAAATATGCTGGGGGGCTGGTGAGATGGCTCAGCGGGTAAGAGCACCGACTGCTCTTCCGAAGGTGATAAGTTCAAATCCCAGCATCCACATGGTGGCTCACAACCATCCATAACGAGATCTGGCGCCCTCTTCTGGAGTGTCTGAAGACAGCTACAGTGTACTTACATATAATAAATAAAATAAATCTTTAAAAAAAAAAAATGCCGGGCTGGTGAGATGGGTCAGCGGGTAAGAGCACCCAACTGCTCTTCCGAAGGTGATGAGTTCAAATCCCAGCAACAACATGGTGGCTTACAACCACCCGTAACAAGATCTGACACCCTCCTCTGGTGTGTCTGAAGTCAGCTACAGCGTACTTATGAATAATAATACATGAATCCTTGGACCGGAGAGAGCAGGAACTGAGCAAGTGGGACCGACTAGAGCGAGCAGGGTCGAACGGGGGTGGCAGGAGTGAGCAGGGCCGACCAGAGTGAGCGGGGCAGAGCAGAGCGAGGAAAAAATAAAAAATAAAAATAAATAAAATATGCTGAGGCAGGCATGACAAAAGACAGCTATTCTAGCACTTAGCAACTAATGCAGAAGATTGAGCCTTTGGAGCCAGCCTCATCACATAGTGAGATTCAGAACCTTGTCTAAAAGAGAGACAGAGGCGGACAGGCAGGCGGGTGGACGGGCGGACAGAGACAGACACACAGACAGGGAGAAGAAAGGAAAAGAAAGGAAAAAAAAAAAGAAAGGCGGGCATGGTGGTGCAAGCCTTTAATCCCAGCACTTGGGAGGCAGAGGCAGGCAAATTTGTGAGTTCAAGGCCAGCCTGGTCTACAGAGTGAGTTCCAGGACAGCCAGGGCTACACAGAGAAACCCTGTCTTGAAAAGAAAAAAAATACATTTTACAAAGGAAAACTGGGGCCCAAACTGGATCAAGATGTAAAAGTATGTTTACAGTCTACAGTCCATAGTCTACCCAACTTGGCCAATTGATGTGATACTTGAAATATCATACAAAAGGCTACATGTGGCTCAGTGATAAGAGCCTTTGTCTATTCTGCATTCTATGCCCAACACACCAATAAACACAAGTAAAACAGCATAAACTTCCAAACAAATGGTTTATTGTTTGGGTTTTTTGGGGAGCTTGGTTGGGTTTTTTGTTTTGTTTTGTTTGTTTGTTTGTTTTTTTTTTATAATTTATTTATTTTATTTTACTTATATAAGTATACTGTAGCTGTTTCCAGACACACCAGAAGAGGGCATCAGATCCCATTACAGATGGTTGTGAGCCACCATGTGGTTGCTGGGAATTGAACTCCGGACCTCTGGAAAAGCAGTCAGTGCTCTTAACCACTAAGCCATCTCTCCAGCCCGGTTTGTTTTTTCAAAATAAGGTTTCTCTGTGTAGCCTTGGCTGCCATGGAACTTCCCTCTGTAAACCAGGCTAGCTTTGAACTCAGAACTGAGTGCCTCTATTTCCAGAATGCTGGGATTAAAGGTGTTTGCCAGGACCACTTTGCTAACAAGTGTAATTTTGTTTTTTTGTTTTGTTTTGTTTTTCAAGACAGGGTTTCTCTGTATAGCACTGGCTGTCCTGGAACTAATTTTTAGACCAGGCTGGCCTCGAACTCAGAAATCCACCTGCCTCTGCCTCCCGAGTGCTGGGATTAAAGGCGTGTGCCACCACGCCCGGCTTACAAGTGTAATTTTTAAGAGAAACTTTCAATCTGAGTATGATGGCATATATACCAAACCTTCCTCCAGGCTCAAATAACTTGTCCAATTCAGGAATGCAGATATAGTCAAGTATGCTAGACAGCCACCTTCTTGAGAGCCCCCATCCAAGTAAAGCCCAGAACTCTGCCTGGCATAACAGGGACTGGCTCCAACACCTGCCTGTTTTACAGGCAGCTGGCAAACTGCCCCTCCAGGTGCCCTCCCTATCCCTAGGTTCCTGGCTTCCTCCTCTGATGCTAGCCTGGCTTCATCCCCAGGTACACAGAGGAAGCTGTGAGAAGGTTTACACATCAGAACACCTGGCCTTCCCTCACCACACCTGAATGGCTTCTCAGAGCTCATGGTGGTCCCCTCAAGCTTCCACAGCAATCAACTGGCCTAATAAAAAGCTAGCTATAGCTTACAGTCAGAACTCCAAATTCGAGGATGGGCCTATGTGGACAGTAAGGGATAGAAAGACCTTCACTCAGAACGATGGTGAAAGAAGTTGGCTAAGCTCAGTCATCACAACGACACAAATTAAAACCTCTATATCATTTCTCTCACACACACTCCTATCTATCTATCTATCTACCTATCTACCTATTTACAAGTACACTGTAGCTGTCTTCCGACACACCAGAAGAGGGCATCAGATCTTATTAGGGATGGTTGTGAGCCACCATGTGCTTGGTGGGATTTGAACTTAAGACCTCTGAAAGTACAGTCAGTGCTCTTAACCGCTGAGCCATCTCTCCAGTCCCTCTCTCACACACTCTTAACATGTAACACACCCCAGTATGGGTCAAATTTTAAAAAGAAAGAAAATTTTCAATGTCAGCAACATCAGAATACTTTCTTAGCACTACAAGAAGTAAAAAACTGGTGCAGCTGGTGTAATAAGCTGGCCCAGTAGGTAGGAGCACTTATCACAAAAACCTGACACCCTGCGTTTGAACTCTGGAACACAATTAGAGGTTGAAGAGAATCAACTTTTGAAAGTTGTCCTGACTTCCACAGGTTCCTGCCATGGCTCACACAACAATTGAAAAGCGAGGACCAGCCGGGCGTGGTGGCACACGCCTTTAATCCCAGCACTCGGGAGGCAGAGGCAGGTGGATTTCTGAGTTCGAGGCCAGCGGTCTACAAAGTGAGTTCCAGGACAGCCAGGGCTATACAGAGAAACCCTGTCTCGAAAAACAAAACAAAACAAAACAAAACAAAACAAAACAAAACAAAACAAAACAAAACAAAACAAAAAAGAAAGAAAGCGAGGACCAGTAGATGGTTCAGCAGGTAAAGGGGCTTGCTGCCAAGCCCAAAGATCTGAGTTAAATCCCTGGGTCCCACAAAGTGGAAGAAGAGACCCAACTCCTTCCAGCTAGTGTCCTGTGACTAAGACACACACATCATGACATATACTTACCCACACACATGCAGGCACACTCACAAAAGAAAGTGTGATAAATTTTTTTTCTTTTTTTTTTTTTTGGTTTTTCGAGACAGGGTTTCTCTGTGTAGCCCTGGCTGTCCTGGAACTCACTCTGTAGACCAGGCTGGCCTCGAACTCAGAAATCCACCTGCCTCTGCCTCCCGAGTGCTGGGATTAAAGGCGTGTGCCACCACGCCCGGCCTAAATTTTTTTTTTCTTAATTGAAAAATTTAATAAATTGCTTTGGAAGTTGTTTGGCAACATTTACTGACATGCAGTATATTCCCACCCTAGTACTCAGCAATTACTTAGAATACTTGCCTAGTAATTGAATGAAATATGCAAAAATGTTCAAAGCAGTTTCCTTCTAAGAACCCCAAATCCAAGCCAATTACTTGGCTCAATGGAATGTGGTATCTCAGGGTGGAGATAGTTCCTTCAGCTGCACAGGGAAAACCTGGAGCTCACTATGTAAAATGCTATACAGCCAAAGAGGACTTTAAACTCCCAATCCTCCTGCCTCCATCACCCCGGTGCATTGAGGACTTGCACGCACCACCATGCCTGGTGGGTACTGTTCTGGGGTAGAGCCCCAAGTTTTGTACATACTGGGCAAGTACCCTACCTACTGAACACTAACCCCATACAACTTTTTACAAAGTGACTGAACAGTAAGCCTTTTATAATGTGTGGTGCCCACAGGTACTGTTACAATTCGAATACCAACTCTGCCCATGAGGTCCCAAAGCCCCAGACAACCAGGGAGCGCTATGTGCTCATAGAGTTCATAAGCACACAAACCTGCCTTGAACGCTGTTCCCAGGAGTCATAAGCAGCTGTCAGATGCTGGTTGTTCTCCCAACTTAAAAAAAAAAAAAATGGAGCCGGGCGTGGTGGCACATGCCTTTAATCCCAGCACTCGGGAGGCAGAGGCAGGCAGATATCTGAGTTCAAAGCCAGCCTGATCTACAGAGTGAGTTCTAGGACAGCCAGGGCTACACAGAGAAACCCTGTCTCGAACCCCCCCCCCCAACAAAAAAAACAAGAAAAGAGAAAAAGAAGGAAAAGAGAAAAATGGAATAACCATCCGTGGTTTAATTTACTGTCCCTGTGGCAATAAACTGAAAGGGGTGGGGGTGCAGCTCAGTGAGGAGAGTGTTGGCCTAGCATGCAGGAAGCCCCAGGGTCCACCCAGAACCACGTAAGCCACGAGTGCAGAATCTCAGCACTGAAGGGGCTGTGGGAAACAGGAGAACTAGGAGGTGAAAGTTATTCTTGATTATATTGGGAGTTCTAGGCCAGTCTGGGCTACAAACCAACCAACCAACCAACCAAAGCTATAACCAAACCAAACCAAACCACAGATGGCAACTTGCCAATCCCCTTGAATGACTATGTTATAGCTTCAGTCAGAAGTACAGACAGTACTGGGTACATAGCTCTGTACCAGAGTGCTTACCTAGCACATAGGAAAGCCCAATAGCAGAAGTCAGAAAGACAGTTACAAAAGACAAAGTACAGAGGGGAGAAGCTGGGGCACAGGGCATACCCCTGAACTGTGTTGCTCTAAGTCTTCAGCACTGACCCCAATGCTTTTTCACTCACGTCAAGTGGGACCTTCCTTCCTACTTGCACAGGGCTGCCTTCCCATCACCTGGGCCACAGCCATGCCCCTCCCCCCACTTCTAGTCCTGGAGAAGAATAGCCATGAGCGCTCAGGGAGTGGCCCACCTTTTGGAAGACACAAGCCACCATAGCAGCAGCGTCGTCTCAAGCAGCAAAGAGTGGCTTAGTCTGAGAACAGGGGTGAGTAGATATAAAGGCTGGCCATCAAACAAGAGGGCTTCCACCTGATGGTTCCTTCCTCCAATGACCCTCAGTCAGGCCCAGCAGAGGAGCCAAAGGCAGTCACCAATCATTGAGAGTACCTGGCACAGAGCGGGCCATGCTTTCCAATCAGGGTATTGGAGATGTTTCTAGAAGTTTCCTCCACTGTTTTCCTCCACTGTCCCAGTCTTAGATTGGGAACCCTAAATTACAGGAGCAAACAGCAACAGAGTGGAAACTAGGGATGTAGGTCCTTTAAGGAGGACTTGCAGCCGGGCGTGGTGGTGCACGCCTTTAATCCCAACACTTGGGAGGCAGAAGCAGGCGGATATCTGAGTTCGAGGCCAGCCTGGTCTACTAAGTGAGTTCCAGGACAGCCAGGGCTATACAGAGAAACCCTGTCTCGAAAAACCAAAAAAAAAGGAGGACTTTAGGGACACCCAAGGCCATGTGTCACCCCAACACTGAGGAGGAGGAGACAGGCAGGTACAACGGGGAGGGCATGCAAGGTCAACCTGGGCTACATGCGAGCCTTGGTGTGGGGTGGGGGTTGGGGCTGATGAACTGGGGGCAGGGGACACAAGAAGCCAAGCTAAATGTGGCTTCTCCTAGTGTTTAGGAGGCTGAGCAGGAGGATTACAGGTTCAAGGCCAGCCAGCCTTAACAACACAGCTAGGGTGTATTGTTGTTTTGTTTTTTTGTTTTTAAAGGGAAAACAGCTGTGCACTGTCAGGTGGCCCGCCTGACACTGCTGGGCCGTGAAAGGCTGGAGGCCATCCTACACCACACGTGGCTGCTTGCAATGAATCACAGGAGACAAACTCCCTGACCCTCCCGATTCCATCTCCTGTGGGATGTCAGGGGTCCATGCCTCTCCAGGTTTATCTACTCAACTTTCTAAAAAGATTGAATTATTTTTATTCTATGTATATGAGGGTTTACCTGTCTGCTTACGGATGCCTGGTGCCCACAGGGGCCAGAAGGCCGCATAGATCCCCTAGAACCGAAAATACAAATGGTTGTGAGCTACCACGTGGGTTCTGGGAACCAAAGCTGGTTTGTCTACAAGAGCAGCAAATGCTCTTAACCATCTCTCCCGCGCCCAAACTTTAAAAAGAGTGCATTTATTTCTCACATGTGAGACGTGTGAGTTACACGTGCCATGGAGCACATGTGAAGGTCAGAGCACAACTTTGGGAGCTGGTTCTCTCCTTCCACCATGAAGAACCAAACATAAGTCCTCCTTGGTGGCTAGCTGCTTTACCACCTGGACAGCCACATGCAAGGTTTACTCAGTGCTGGGGATCGAAGCCAGAGCCTTGTACATTTAAGGCAAACTGCCGGGCATGGTGGCGCACGCCTTTAACCCCAGCACTCGGGAGGCAGAGGCAGGTGGATTTCTGAGTTCGAGGCCAGCCTGGTCTACAAAGTGAGTTCCAGGACAGCCAGAGCTACACAGAGAAACCCTGTCTCGAAAAACCAAAAGAAAAAAAAAAACATTCAAGGCAAACTCTCTACCAACTGGGCCATTGGACCATCCTGCCTCCACCTGCCAAGACCTGGGATTTCAGGTGTGTGACCGCCACGTCCAGCTCCATTTCCCCTTCATAAGAAATCCACATGGGGGGCTTTCAACTCTGATGCTTTAAAAAAAAAACATTTTAATTGGGACCAGAATGGTGACACACACCTTTAATCCCAGCACTCCAGAGGCAGTAAGATCTCTGTGAGTTCAGAACCAGCCTGGTCTACATAGAGAGCTTCAGGACAGCCAGGATTACACAGAGACCCTGTTTCACAGAACAAACAAACACTATTTTATCTAAGTTATCAATTGGGGGGGAATGGGTATCAGAGGACACCCCACCACAGTCAGTTCTTCCTTTCTAGCATGTGAGCTCTGAGAATGGAACAAGGCCATCTGCCTTGGATGCCCCGACCAGGAGATTCCCTTCTGATACCAACCATGATGCTGGTATTGTGGTTAAGCTTTTTTTTTTTTTACGCCTGTCAGTGTTGGCTGCCATTTAGAGAAATAAAACAAAATGTTGACAAGTTATTTCATTTCTCATGTTTTGTTTTGTTTTGTTGTTTTTTTTTTCTTCTAAATAATGAGTGAGAATACACCTTTTTTTTTTTTTTTTTGGTTTGGTTTGGTTTTGGTTTTGGTTTTTTCAAGACAGGGTTTCTCTGTGTAGCCCTGGCTGTCCTGGAACTCACTTTGTAGACTAGGCTGGCCTTGAACTCAGAAATCTGCCTGCCTCTGCCTCCTGAGTGCTGGGATTAAAGTTGTGTGCCACCACCGCCCTGCAAGAATAAGCCGAAGCTAGTGAGAATGGGCTGAGTCACACAGGAAGTTGCACTGTCAGGAGATCTCACCACAGGACCCTTCACAATTATGAATCAGGAAATAGCAGCTCCGAAGGAGAGAAGGCAGATACACTCAGACACTGGCTCAGCTGAGAGCTCGGAAGAAATTGGGTTTTCTGATGTAGGGGATTACAAAGGATAACAGCACACATGGTCAGTGAGTTCTAGGCCAGCCTGGGTTACAGAATAATGGTCGGCCTCCAGCATTTAAAAAGTTTAAAAAGTTAACTAATCACTGGGCGGTGGTGGCGCACGCCTTTAAACCCAGCACTTGGGAGGCAGAGGCAGACGGATTTCTGAGTTCGAGGCCAGCCTGGTCTATAAAGTGAGTTCCAGGACAGCCAGGGCTACACAGAGAAACCCTGTCTCGAAAAAACAAGAAAAACCAAAAAAAAATATATATATATATATACACTTGTTTTGTTTTGAGACATGGTTTCATGTAGCTCAGGGTAGCCTTGAACTCATTATGTAGCTGAGGCTGACCTTGACCTACTGATCCTCTTACCTCCAGTTCCTGAGTTCAGAGATAAGAGGTGTGGGCCAACATGGCCATATTTTGCAGTGCTGAGATGGAGCACAGGACTTTAGGTGTGCCAGCGAGCACTCTGCCAGGTGATCCAGACTCAGATCCTTCTGCTTGAACAACAGGACTTTTTTTTTTTTTTTTTTTTTTTTTTGAGACAGGGTTTCTCTGTGTAGCCCTGGCTGTTCTGGAACTCACTCTGTAGACCAGGCTGGCCTCGAACTCAGAAATCCGCCTGTCTCTGCCTCCCGAGTGCTGGGGTTAAAGGCGTGCGCCACCATGCCCGGCGCACAACAGTACTTTTTTAACCCATTGAGCCACCACCCAGCCCCTGCTGCTCATATTCCAATGGAGAGACAGGTGATGTGCAGAGGAGCCATGATGAGGATGTAGTCAGGGCATGCTCTCAGAGGAAGGGGCACCTAACCAGAGCCTAAATAGAAAGAGAAAACGTGGGTATTTGGGAAAAATATTAGTTAAACTCACTGTGTGTGTGTGTGTGTGTGTGTGTGTGTCTAGATAGTATGTGCAAAAGCCCTGGTCTTGATTCCAAGCACTAGATAGAGACCGTTGGTGAAGATTCTCGTTGGAGGCTGGAGGCTGGAGGCCCAACCATCACACAAAGGCAGCCACTGGAAGGAAACACAGCAAGTCACAGGCCTTTGCGACCTAAAAGGCTGTGTGCATCTTGCGTTAGCTATGAAAGTGGACCAACACAAAATCAGAGACAACTCAGGGGTTAAGAGAGCTTACTGCTGTTACACAGGACATGGGCTTGGTTCCCAACACCCACATCAGGCAGTTCACAACAACCACCTACAACTCGCTCCCACCAGATTCAATTCCTCTGACTTCCTGGACACCTATGCTCACATGCACACATGTGCATGCGTGCACACACACTTAAAACTTTAAAAAGAATAATTTTCAAAAATCAAATAATTAAAATAGATTTTGTGGGGTTCTTTATTTATTTATTTATGTGTGAGTGTTTGGGGTTTTTTTTTGGTTTTTTGTTTTGTTTTGGTTTTTGTTTTTTTTTTTTTTTCGAGACAGAGTTTCTCTTAGGTAGCCCTGGCTGTCCTGGAACTCACTCTGTAGACCAGGCTGGCCTCAAACTCAGAAATCCGCCTGCCTCTGCCTCCTGAGTGCTGAGATTAAAGGCATGCACCACTACGCCCGGCCTATGTGTGTGTTTTAATTTGTGGGCTTGACGTTAGTTCATGGACTCTATCTGTCTGATACTGCCTGTTGCAGGTTAGAGACATCTACAAGAGTACAGAGGCCACAGGCCTTCACCCTACTGGAATTTCCCTTCTCTGGACAGTTCAGAAATGACCACTGTTGGGTAACTTGAACCGTATCTGGGACTAGGATTGTGTTGGAGGCCAGGCTGGAAACACCCCAAGTGTACGTGTCTACAATAGCTGAATTCACAGATGCAAGTGCTTGTGTAGAGGTTGACTTCAGGTATCCCGCTCTATCCCTTTCTATTTATTGAAACAGGGTCTTTCTTGGTCTGCACGTGCTAACTTGTCCTTCCCCCAACCCCACAGGGAGATTGCTTGCCTTGACTTCCCCAGTGCAGAGATTGCACCAGCTTTTACAATATCATGTGGTTCCTACAGATGCAACTCTGGTCCTCACACTTTCACAGCAGGAGCTTCAGCCTCTGAGGTATAACCTCAGCCCTATAACAGGCTCTTAGACACCCTTGCCTCTGGGCAGCAGAGAGGCAGGGGTGTGGTGGTTGGGGGTGCTCAGCTGATAGAGCAATGGCCTAGCATGCAGGGAGCCCTGGGTTCCATCCTTAGTAGAACATAAACCTAGCTTGGTGGTGTAACTCCAGAACTTTGGAAGTGAACGCAGATGGAAGCTAGAGGACCTAAGTTCAAGGTCATCCCCAGCTGCTACAGATTGAATTTGAGGCCAGCCTGAATTGGTAAAACCCTGTGTGTATTGACACTCTAGGTTGAATCCTCAGTAACTGGGGAGGAGTGAGAGACATGAAAGGGGGCTGGAGAGATGGTTCCATGGTTAGGAGCACTTCCTGCTCTTCTGGAAGGCCTGTGTTCTGTTCCTAGCATGCACAACAGGCCAATTACAACCACCTACAACCCCAGCACCATAGAATCCAATGCCCCTGGCCTGCTCAGGCACTACAAGCACAGGCATACCAGAATCTTACACACACACACACACACACACACACACACACACACACACACACACACACAGAGTTGGGGGAGGGGCAATGTAAAATAAATCTTATAAAAGAAAGTATTGATGGTGGTCCCTGAGTTTGGGAAATAGTAACCCTGTAGGGGCGTCTGGGCTTGCTTGTCCTTCTAAGCCCACCTCTCCAACTCCCTAACTCCAGCATCCACACTGTGAACAGACTTGCGATAGAGAAGAGTAGAAACTCACCTGCTAAGGTGTATCTTTGAAGGAAAACACGGTGGCCCTGGGCCTAATGAGTCACTGGAAGGAGCCAGATGGCCTCCCAACAGGCCAGGGGAAAGGTCAAGGTTGACCAGTTATTTCTCAGAAGCCACAGCATGCAATTCCAGCTCAGGCAGAGCTAAGAGTGAAGGAGTGGGGGATGACTGGGGTGCCTTGGCAGGCCACAAATGGTCAGAAATGTCTGCCTTCAAAACACATACACACACACATACACACACACACACACACACACACACACACACCCATAACCACCAGCAGCAAGAGAAATTGAACTGTTTATTGGCCCAGATCTGGGTTTCTACCACAGGAGGACATCTGGGAAGCTATATGAGGGGAGACACACTCCCGACTGGCTCCTTGCCTCCCAAATCTCCCCTTCCTCAGCCTTTTCTTTCACATATTTCTTCAAGGCAGAGGTTTCTATGCATGGGAGAGATGAATCAGCAGGAGGCCTGACATGGCCAGACCCCTCCACACACACACACACACCCCTGTCTGTCTCTCTAGCAGTCTTGATATGGATGTGCACATAAGAGGTCAGACAGCACCCACACTGGGATAGGAGGTCACAGACCCCACATTGACACACAGACACATATAAATACAGTTTGTACCGTATTGGATTTTCTATTTCTCCACAGGATTTAGCAAAGTCCTTCAAGGGAAGATGCAGTAAGTACCCAGGAATGTCCTTGGCCACCCATGGCTATGTGAACTATGTCATTCATGGTAATTTTCAAGACAGGTGATGGTGGTACACCCCTGTGATACAGATACTGGCACTCCAGAAGTGGAGGCAGGAGGATCAGAAGTCCAAAGCCAGTCTTGGCTACACAGTGAGTTGGAGACCAGCCTGGGCTACATGAGACCCTGTCCCAATTTTAAAAAAAACAGCACAGACAAATTGCAAGCAGCCACATCCAGCTCAAGGCTGCCGTGCCTTAGGGGCCGTGGTACCTGGAATAGGATGAAGGGGTGATGAGCTCATGGGGAGAAAGGCTGGGTGTGGGGGGAACAGTTCCAGGAATGACCAATACCTCCCCAAAAGTGAGAGCCCAAAGACTCCTCAACAGCTGCCCCATACTGCCTCACCCAATCCCTCTCTGCTCCCCAATAAAGCAAGCAGCCAATGAGATCTGAGAATAAAGGCTGGGATGCCAGGACTCCTCCCTGCCCCCACAGTGGTTTCCTTTCCCGGAACATGAAAGGAAAGGGAAGAAGCAGCAGTTGATGAAATTGGGGAAGCTGTGGATTCAGGCCTCAGAGAGACAGGGAAGAAGCCTTGGGTCCGCTGGGGACAGTGTTTCCTCCAGTGGCCTAAGGTTGTTTATGGAAGGTGGCAGGAGCTGGGTGTGCTGGTACCCAGCCCTCAGAACACAGACAGGTAGATAGATATACTGCTGTAAGTTCCAGGTCAGCCTGGCCTGCATAGGAAGTTCTCGCCAGTCAGGGCTATAAGGAGAGGTCCTAAAAAGGAGGCAGCAGGATGGGAGCCAGGGGGGCTGGAAGATAGGACAGAAGAACGCTGACACCCTTTGTATGCCCTAAGCTCTAGTCTGCTGTCACCCTAGACAGTCACAGTACTACAATCTGATTAGTCAGTGCCTCTGTTGGCCACCTGACCTATGAGCTGTGGTCAGTTTCTCCAGACCTGCAGCACTGAGGGACGGCATGAGGGCACCTGTGGCTTGGTTAAATATCAGTTCACATTTTCCCTTCAGACCACTGTGTTACCCTCCAGAAACGTTGGCGATGTAGGCATATGCATGCCTCTCTCCAGGGAGCTGGAGCTGCGGAGGGGCAGGAGTCGGTGACCAGGGTTCCCACCTCTGCGTCCTGTCACTCCCTTCCCCCTCCGCCAGCACTGCAGGGGCCGTAGCACCTCCCTCCGAAGGTCCCGGCTACGCCACGTATAGATGACAGGATTAAGCAGTGAGTTAAGGGTGGCAAAGGCAAAAAAATAATGAGCTTTGTAGAGGACAGGGCAGGCCCGAACTGGACAGGTGGAGTCTAAGAGAAGGATGCTAAAAGCCGGCAGCCAGCAGATGATGAAAACACCCAGTACGATGGTGACCGTCTTGAGCAGGGCCAGAGTCTGAGGACCAGCAACATCCGCATGGCTGGAGCGGACTACAAAGTAGATTCGGACGTACAATGCCACGATAGCCAGTAAGATGACGGAGAAGATGGTGACCACGCAGAGCACATAGTGCTTAGCATAGAGGGGAAGCACGGTGGAGCATGCCTCCAGCTGGTCCAGACAATTCCAGCCCAGGATGGGCAAGCCACCCAGAATCAGTGATATCAGCCAAGAGGCCCCAATGAGCATCAGCATTCGGCAGCTTTTGTCACTGCCATAGAGCTTGACCTTGGCAAGGGCCACTTGTCTCTCGATGGCAATGGCCAGGAGGCTGAAGACCGAGGCGGAGAGCGTGATGAAGGCGGAACCCTCTCGGGCAAACCACTGCAAGGGAGTTAAGGACAGAGTGACGGGCCCTGAGAGTAAGGTATTGGCCACGAAGGCCACGCCTGCCAGCAGGTCGGAGGCTGCCAGGTTGCCAAGGAACAGGTACATTGCTGAGTGGAACTTGCTGTTCCTGGCTACTGCAATTAGCACCAGCAGATTCTCCACCACGATGGCGCAGCACAAGACGATGATGAAGGCTGAGGCCACCTTGCGGGAGGTGGTCTCCTGCATGTCCAGTGTCTCCTTGGTGTAATTGTAGTGTTCCAGAACCTTCTCAGGATTGAGGTACTCTGAGTATAAGCCGCCCATTGTGGGGCTCAATGGCCGGCTGGGGCCATGGGGCTGAGCACTGCAGAGGAGAGAGGGACAGAAAAAGGGACAGCAGGTCACAGTTGTAGCTTTTGCAAGGACTCTGAACTGGGACTGCAGAGCTACAGGGTCTAGCTCCAAGTTTGCATTGAGTGACCCCTGGGAAGCTACATTCATCACTGACCATTCACTGACAGGCAGAATGCTTAGAGAAGTTACCTCAGTTTTTCAAGATGACCAAGCTACCAAGTGATAGGGTAGGCAGCCAGTAAGCCCCAAGCAACAGTCGCCTGTTTTGTTGTTGTCTTTTGATGTTTTATTTGGTTTTAAGACAGAATCTCACTGTGTGGCCCCGATGGCCTGGAACTCACAGAGTTCTACCTGCTGCAGCCTCCCAAGTGTTGGGATCAAAGGCATGCTAAACCATGTGAGGGCTACACAGTGAGATTCTGTCTCAGAAACAAAATACAGAGTGCTAGGGCTGTAACTCACTGAGTAGAGAGCTTGCCTGGCATGCATGAAATCCAGGGTTCTGACCTCAGCAGGGTACACACAAGAGACATGGTGGTTCATATCTGTAACCCCATGTAACCTGGGAGGTAGAAGCAGGATTGAGGTCATGGTCATCTTGGCTATATAATGAAGCAAGTTGGAGAGGATGTCTGGACTATACATGATGTGCTAAAGCTCAGCAGTGGGAGTACAGAGGCAGGCAGGCGGGCGGGTGGGCGGGCAGGTCATGCTCCGTGAGTCTGAGGCCAGCCTGCCTCAGAAACAAACAAACACACAAATAAAACAAAATCCAATACCAAATGGTTAGCCCTGAAATCATATTTGTACAAGAAACATTGTATGAACTGAACAGGTGGTATTTATATGTTTAGGAATATATATAGAGAGGAACAGAGGCCATAAAGCTCAGAGAGAGAGCAGGACTTTACAAGGGATGGATGGAGAAAGGAGTGGGCAGAGGGGAAATGATATATTTTTTCTTTAAAGAAATAAAATTTTACCAAAAAAAAAAAAAAGAAAGAAATAAAATTCTTAGCCGGGCGTGGTGGCGCACGCCTTTAATCCCAGCACTCGGGAGGCAGAGGCAGGAGGATTTCTGAGTTTGAGGCCAGCCTGGTCTACAGAGTGAGTTGTGAGTTCCAGGACAGCCAGGGCTACACAGAGAAACCCTGTCTCAAAAAAAAAAAAACAAAAACAAAAACAAAAAAAACAAAACAGAAATAAAATTTTTTTGGTTGTCTTTTTTATTTTATTTTATTTTATTTATTTATTTAGGTTTTTTGAGACAGGGTTTCTCTGTGTAGCCCTGGCTGTCCTGGAACTCACTTTGTAGACCAGGCTGGGCTCGAACTCAGAAATCCACCTGCCTCTACCTCCCAAATGCTGGGATTAAAGGCATGCGCCACCACCGCCCGGCTATTTTATTTTATTACATATTTTCTTTATTTACATTTCAAATGCTATCCCAAAAGTTCCCTATACCCTCCCCCTGCCCTGCGCCCCTACCCACCCACTCTCACTAAAGAAATAAAAATTTATTTAAATTTTATTAAAAAAAAAAAAGTTAAGCCGGGCGTGGTGGCGCACGCCTTTAATCCCAGCACTCGGGAGGCAGAGGCAGGCGGATCTCTGAGTTCGAGCCCAGCCGGGTCTACAAAGTGAGTTCCAGGACAGCCAGGGCTATACAGAGAAACCCTGTCTCGAAAAAAAAACAAAAAAACAAACAAACAAAAAAGTTAGGCATAAGGCTGGAGAGATGGCTCAATGGTTAAGAACACAGACTGTTCTTCCAGAGGTCCTGAGTTCAATTCCCAGCAACCACACGGTGGCTCACAACCATCTGTAATGGGATCTGATGCCCTCTTCTGGTGTGTCTGAAGACAGCTTCAGTGTACTTACATAAAAATAAAATAAATAAATGTTTCTTTAAAAAAAGAAAAGGCTGGGGCTGGTGAGATGGCTCAGCGGGTTAGAGCACCCGACTGCTCTTCCGAAGGTGATGAGTTCAAATCCCAGCAACCACATGGTGGCTTACAACCACCCGTAACAAGATCTGACGCCGTCCTCTGGTGCGTCTGAAGTCAGCTACAGCGGACTTATGAAGAATAATAAGAAATGAATCCTTGGACAGGAGAGACCAACCAGAGCGAGCGAGGCTGTCCGGAGTGAGCGGAGCCGAACGGGGATGGTGGAGCCAGCCGATCAGAGCGAGCGGGGCCGACTGGAGCGAGTGGGGCTGGCTGGAACAAGCGGGGCCCGTACGGGGGGCGGCCGGGAGCGAGTGGGGCTGGCAGGAGCGAGCGGAGCCGGCGGAAGCGAGCGGGTTTGACCGGAACAAGGGAAAAGAAATTAAAAAAAAAAAGGCAGCCGGGCGTGGTAGAGTACGCCTTTAATCCCAGCCCTCAGGAGGCAGAGGCAGGCAGATTTCTGAGTTTGAGGCCAGCCTGGTCTACAAAGTGAGTTCTAGGACAGCCAGGGCTACACAGAGAAACCCTGACTCAAAAAAAAAAAAACCACCCCCCCCCAAAAAAAAGAAAAGGCTAGGCAAACTGGTTGGTGGTGGCCCACACCTTTAGTCCCAGCACTTGGGAGGATGAGGCAGGTGGATCTCTGTGAGTTTGAGGTCTGATTGGTCTACAGAGTGATTTCCAGGACAGCTAGGCTACACAGGAAAACCTTGTCTCAAAAAAAAAAAACAAACAAAATAGTCAGGCATAGTGGTGGCCTCAGAAGGCATAGTCAGAAAGGTTGCTACACATCCCAGGCAGCCTGAGCTGCACAGCAAGATCCTGTCTCAAGAAAAAAGGAACACTCAGAAGATCCTCTGGAGTCCTAGAAACCTACCTGCCTTCCCACAGAACAAGCCTCAAGTAGTGGTTGGACAGCCTGTCACTCTGTCCTACACACAGGAGCCTCAGGCTTCATGCTGTCTGCTGACCTGGGTCAGCAAGATTCTTATTACCACCAGCACCAACCCCTGTTCATTACCACCCACTGCCCTGATTCCTGGCTGGGACTAAGCCTTGGGGCCAGGGGCACACCCAAAGATAAGAACTTGGGGAGACACCAGGACGGCCCTAAGGTCCAAGCCTCCCAGAGCTGTACTATCCTGAAGGACATAGATCTTGGCAGCAGAGTTCCCACTCCAAATCTGACACCCAGAGAGTGAGCTACTGAAGCCTCAGCCTCTTAGTCCCAACATATCCATCTGGACAATGGGTACATATCCATCTGGACAATGGGTACATATCCATCTGGACAATGGGTACCAAAACGATATCTCCATAAGGGATGAGGAAATCTTTTTTCAAGGATGTGTGAGACCTCTGTGCACCTGTAATCACAGCACCCCAAGGTGTCGTGAACTTTGGCCCAAGAGTTCACGACCAGCCTGGAAAAGAGTGAGAGCAGAAAAAGACGGATGGAAAGGGCATGAGAGATGGCTGAATGGGTAAGCATACTTGCTGAGCAAGCCTGACACCACGAGTCCTCAAAGCTATGGTAGAAGTGGACTGGCTCTTCAGAACTGTCCTCTGACTTCCACATTGGGTGCCAGTGGCATGGGTGTGCCCACACTCACATACACATCATGCCTTCCCCCCATAATAATAAACATAATAAACTTTAAAAAGGGAAGGAGGGAGGACCAGGAGAAAGGAAGGGAATGGCTGCACAGAAGCTGGGGAGACAACTTGGTGGGTAAAGCACCTGCCTTCTCAATGTGAGAATCTGAGTTTGATCCCCACATCTAATAAGGCCAATAATGGTAACATGTGGGAGTTTCAGGCAGGTGGAACTCCCCAGAAGCTCAATGGAAAGAAATCTAAAAAGAAAAAGATATATGCAGGGCCTGTAGAGACAGGCTGGTAGAGACAGGCTGGTAGAAAGCTTGCCTTGTGAATATATACGACCTGAGTCTAATGCCCAGCACTTACACAAAAGGCCAAGGGTCAGCTGGGTGGTGGCAGTGCATGCCTTTAATCCCAGCACTGAGGAAGTAGAGCAGGCTGATCTCTGAGTTCAAGGCCAGCCTGGTCTACAGAGCTAATTCCAGTACGGTCAAGGCTACTCGGTCTCAAAACAAACAAGCCAAGGGTAAGGGCTCAAATCAGTGACCCCAACACTGGGCAAGCAGACAGGAGTATCTCCAGGCACATGGGTCTTTCAATCTAATCTTGGACAGTTTCAGGCAACTGAGATACCCAGTCCCAAAAAACAAAGCAAAACACAGATGGGATAGAATTTGAGGAGCAGTAGGTGAACATGTCCTTGGGCACACACACTCATGTGCACACACAGGTACATACACCAACATACACAACACACACAGAGAGCAGAGGAAATATCCAACAAGTATTAGCCAATGTCTTCAGTGCTCCCTTTATCAACACACACAAGCTTTGGGCTACCTCCATCCACTCCATCTTCTGGGAAAAGATGCTGACTTAGCCAAAAGAAAGAAAGAAAGAAAGAAAGAAAGAAAGAAAGGAAGGAAGGAAGGAAGGAAGGAAGGAAGGAAGGAAGGAAGAAAGAAAGAAAGAAAGAAAGAAAGAAAGAAAGAAAGAAAGAAAGAGAGAGAGAGAAACCCACTAACAGCTGGTTTCCATCCCCACCATCTCACACAAAGCAAGGGCACTGGGTGGGTGGAGGCAGGGCACTGGCACCCCCTCTAGTGCCAGGATGCAATCCAGATGTGTCAAGTCCCTGGAACAAACATGGCGGAGCCTCTGTCACATCCGGTGTGGGGGAAGTCTGGGGGTGGAAACAATGAGGAAGGTCACTAGTGACCTGGTCTGGGAGGTCCTGGCTGGGAAGACAAGGTAGCTGCTAAAGTCATATGAGCTGTGAAGGGGCCCGGATGGAGCAGCCTGTGCAGAGGGGCCAGGAGGAGGGTATATGAGCTGTGAAGGCCCCACCCCACCCCACCCCACCCCACCCCAGCAGTCTGAGCAGAGAGGCAGGCAGAGAGGCAAGAAATTTGTTTTCATGAAAGGTCTGAGTCACCCACCCCTCCTTTGCAAGGAAAACTGAGCTGAGTCCGGGGAGGGGATATGGGAGGATCTGTGTGGGCAGAGAACATGAGATGCTGAACACACCATGGCCAGCTAGAGTGGGGTAGGGGGAATCTCAGAGGGGCTGGAGCAGAGTAGAAGAGTCCTCCAGCGCTTGGTTACAGGGAGGGCCCACATGTTATGAAGTCTCCCCTGCCTGGGCTTGGAAAGAGGCCTGACAAGAGCCACGTGTTTCCCAGAAAGAAACCGGCTGGTTGAGCCGGTTCCTAGTGAGCACTGAGAATGATGGGGGGCTTCCGGGGTCGCCCAGACATCTCTTTTTCCGGATGTCCCCTCGGTTGGATACCCTAGCCTTTGAGGGGATTTACAGAGACAGCTGCTGCCCACCCCCTAGGCGAGGGGACATCCGTCCTACTTTGGGAACAGAGAAGAGCTTGTACGTGTCCTCAGGGACAGCTGCCCCACCCAGATCCTCACACAGAGGCTCCTTGTTTCCCTGCCTGGACAGAGCCCCAGGCGCCCCAATGCCCTCAGCTCTTGCAGCCGGTCCCAGGCCAGCTTGGCCTAGGCCACACATCCTTTTTACCAAGCCAGGTCTTCAAGCCGAAGTAGCCCGGAGCCTGATTGGCTCATTTTCCGTGCATCCTCCGCATCCGATTGGTCCAGCTGGGGGCACCCCCTTTGGAAGCTGCTCTTCAGGAGCAGTGTGATTGTCCCCGTGGGGCTGTTTGAATCACAGCCTGACTGCGGGGTCACCCTCCCTTAGATGCCTCCAGGCTGCCCAGATCATCTGGGCCCCTCTTGGGGTTCATTGAGAATCACCCCCCCTCCAATTCCAAGCCTGGTGGGTGAGAAGCTCAGGGTATGTCCCTTACCCACCCCCCTCAGAGGCTCCCACCTCTTCTCCAATCTGGCAGAGTAGAAGAGAAAGAATTATGGCCATTTCCTGCAGAAATGTGACCAGCCCCGCCAGAGCACCCCAGGGACTGACCAGAAAGTCTGTCTTCCAGGAGAGGGAAGACAGTGAATGTATCTATACTCACAGCTTATACCAAGGCTAAGACTCTGGGTGCGCGAATACACACAGACACCACACACACACATACCATACATATACACACCCAAACCACACACACACACTCCAAACACATACACCATACATATACACTCCCCCTCAAACACACACATTCCATACATATATACACAAACCACACACACACTACACACACCACATATCACACACACACTACACATACCACACAAACCACTCAGACACACACATACCACACACACAGAGACACACACTGTACACACATACTGCACACATACACTGTACACACACACAGACACACTGCACACACACACCACACATATGCTGCACACACACAGAAACACACATATCACACACACACACACACACACTGTCCTCCTAAGGAAGGGAAACTGGGGTCTAGGCTGTCTCTCCAGTCTCCTCTTCCCTCCTAGAACCTTTCTAGCCAAAGACAGGAGCTTAAGCGGTTTAAGAACTTCCAGAAAGAGGAAGTAGCCCAAAGAGTGGGACCTTGGAAGAGTCACTCTGCAGGCGGATAGAGGCGAGCCTCCTCCCTTTGTCCAGACTCCAAGACCTGTACCCCTCCACCACAGTGGTCCAGACTGCCTCTCAGAGGCAGGGGAAGTTGCCACTAGAGACTGGGCTCTGAACTAAAAATGAGCCTGACCTGTTCATACCTATGATCCCAGCTACACAGGAAGCTGAGGAAGGAAGATGGAAAGTTCAAGACCAGCCTAGGCTACATAATGAGTTGGAGGTTAGCCTGGGCAGCACAGGGAGAGCCTGACTCAAGCAAAGCTTAAACGGGAGGGCTGGGCGATGTTAAGATGGCTCATTGGCTAAAAGCACTTGTCACCAAGCTTGGAGACTTGATCCAGCCCCACTACCTACCCACAGAAAGAGAGAGAGAGAACTCTCTTTGACCTGTATACTCATGTCATGAAACACACATGCTCACACATATACACATGCCCACAAAATAGATAAATGTATGTATATATATATATATATATATATATATATATATATATATATATATATATATCCCATCCCTCGAAAGTGTGTTGGTGCACACCTTTAAATCTCAGGACTCAAAGTCAGACATGCAGAGCTCTGTGAATTTGAGACCAGCCTGATCTACACAGTTTCAGGACAGCTAGGGCTACATAGCGAGACCCTGTCTATAAATACATAAAATTAAGGATAACTTGGTGTAGCTTAGGGGCACAGCATCATGTTGAAGCCCTGGGTTCCCAAGACTGCAGAAAATACAGGAGGAAGAGGAGCAAATGAAAGGGTTTGGAGTGAGGGAAGAGAGATAGACCCGGACTTGACTGCTTTGCTAAAGATTAGTGGAGAGGAAGACTGAAGGAGCCTGGTGACTTCCCTCCACTCCCTCCCAGTTCCACAGAACTCCCCCATCCCTCGAAAGCAGCTGGCCGCCAAGCTCAGCCCTGCACGAACCTCCCCACCCAACCCCTTTGGTTGCCTGTGGTAGCCCCTCCTGCATGTCTGCTGCTCACCAAACTTGCAGGGGAGAACTGACCGAGCTCAGAACTTTTATCCTCACCTACCACCGCCACACTCTCTATAGCTCCCTAGGGCCCAGGCATACACTGCACTAACCTCCCAAGGCCCATTTGAATCTCTACCTCAGGGACCTGCTATAGTTGCCTCTGGTATATCCTACAGACCCCTCTCCCCACCCCCAAACCCTTTTACCGGCAGACTGTCTTTTGGGGGGGAGTTGGTTTTTCGAGACAGGGTTTCTCTGTGTAGCCCTGCCTGTCCTGGAACTCACTTTGTAAGACCAGGCTGGCCTCAGAAATCCGCCTGCCTCTGCCTCCCTAGTGCTGGGATTAAAGGTGTGCGCCACCTCGCCTGGCTCTTCCCGGCAGACTATCTTATCTTTGGATTTCATTTGACTGTCACTGTCTAGGCCTTCAGGAATTATTTTCTCTTTTTGTTTTGTTTTTGGGACAGGGTCTTACTTTGTAATCCAGGTTGACCAGAAACTCATTATGTAGATCAGGTTGGCCTTGAATTCACAAAGATGCCCCTTAACTCAGTTTCCTGAGCAGTGGGATTAAAGAAACAAGGAATCTTACCCAGCACAGCCCACCCCTAATTTCTATCAGAGCATCTGACTTTATCATCGGAAATGATCTTGTTTTCCACAGTATCGAGTGAGGCCAGCTACCAAGTTCACCTTCGGCCTCTCTTTGCTTGGTGCAAGCGAGGCAGGCGCGTGAATGAATGAAAGAGCCTGAAATTGGAGGGCTTGCTCGCATGCAAAGCATGGGGACATCTCAGTCTCCTGGAAGCACCCCTACTACCCAACCACTATACCAAGCTGAAGCCGGCGCGTCTCCTTGGCGACAGTAAGACCCGCCCGGCACAGGCAGCACTCTCCGGCTCCTTATCAGGCCGAGGAATGCGTGGTATCCACACTCGCTTGCGCTGGGGCGGCGCCATCTCTCTCTCCTGAGACCCCGACACGCGCGCAGGATGTCCCTACCGTGCACAAGGCAACAGGGGGTGGCCACACTTCTGCACCCCACCAGAGGACCCCTACATCCAGATTCCCTGGGGCACTGGAGAGAGTAACTACAGCTACTTCATTCCCTCCCCCCTCAGTGATGGTCCCACGTTGCCCCGCAGGGGATAGTAGGCTCTGCGGGTGTCGCCTCGGGCATCTAACAAGAATAGGGACGGGGGTGGGGAGGTGGAAATCCCCAGCTGAGTCAACCCATGCTCTAGAGGGGGCGAGGTCCCAACGCGACAACGCGGACTCCACGCCACGCGTGCATTTCTTCACTCCTACGCCCCATCCCTGAGCTAGGACGAGGAGACGCCTGGACTTTGCAGTTAATGTCCCTTTCCTTCGAAACAAAGTGATTCTTCCGAAAGGGAGAGTGGCAACTAACTGGAAACTGAGGCAAAAAACTAGTCTCACTGGCGGTGGGGCGATGGCTTTCGCCGGGGACCCCGCCCAATAACTCCGAGAGCATTCGCCGCTCGCTCGTACGTAGCACCTTACATCCTAGCCGGAGACAGAGAAGGGATGCTGCACCTCTCCCCAACAACCTCACTGCCCCAAACCCTGCTTCCTGAGAACCACCGTCCAGTCTTGCAAAGTCGCCAGCCCAAAGCGCTCGGATTCCGCCTTTCTCTTCAGCGCCAACTTCCTGCCCGAAGGAAGGCGGGGAGCTCAGTCTGGGGGTGCGCCACTGAGTAGGTGGCGAGCTGCCTGGAGTAGTGGGCAGGGGCGCACGGTAGATGATCCGTTCCCTCGGTGCAGCAGAGCTTGGAGCAGCGCGTGCAACGCCTGTACGAGCGCCTGACCCCAGGTCGGGGCCCCCAGCTAGGATCTCAGGGTCTTGGTGGACCGCGGCCGCCCAGATCAGAACCTCCCCTTTGCCCCGCGCGCTCACCTGGCTAGGCCGGCCGGGGTCCCTGCCCTGGCCTGAGTGGCCTTGGCGTCTGTGCCCCGGGACAGCCAGTGGTTGGTTTTGGAGACTATTGGCTGTGCTCGGTCTATGTCCCGGAGTTGGGGACCCAGGACAAGAGAGAGGCGGGCAGAGCCGCCGCCTCCGGCCCCAACTCCCTGCTCGCCCCGCCCTCCTCTCCTCCTCTTTCCGGCGGCGACTTGCAATGAATTCCAGATGTGGCCCGCCAGTTAGCCAGGGCGCGCTTGGAGGAAGAGCAGGGCCCCTTTGTCCGCACCCCCCCAACACACACACTCCCGCCCTGCTCCTCCCAACCCCCACTCGTGAGAATTGCCGTGGCATGATGTCACGGCCGCGTGACGTCACAGCTCTCTTAACCCAGGTGGCCTAGTACTGAAACAACTGTATTCCATTTGGCTTAGCTCCAGGCTGATGCCTGGGACCTGGAAATGGAGGAAATCACACTTACCTACTACGTGAGGACTCAGCAATTCAAGATTAAGCACCTACTATGTGTTTCTACAAGAAATAAATTCCTACACTGTATCACGCCCACCCCACCCCCAACAAAAGACTTGGTAGGAACTCCCAGATCCAACTGGTCCTTGTGGCACATATGCCTGTCATCCCAGCATCTGCCACCTGGGATCAGGAGTTCAGGGTGGTCCTAGCAACCTTAGCCACTGCCTGCTCAAGACCCTTTCTGAAAAACAACAGGCAGGGATGTGGATGCAGGTGGTTGAGTGTTTGCCTAGCATCCATCCTCAACACTGCAAAAATATGAAATGGTGGCTTGGGCCTCTAATTCCAAACTTGTGAAGTAGAAGCAGGAGGTTTGTTGTAGAGTTCAAGGCCAGTCTGGATCACATGATCCTGTTGGCTCCTTCCCTCCAAACAACTCAGAGTGAAAAAAAAGTCCAAAATTAGAGTGAGTAACAGAAGGTCAGCTGTCCAGCTCTACTAGGCAGGGAGGGGAAAGGGCTTGTCTGGAAGCCTGCCCTGAGGTCAGTCCCTGGAAGCACAGTTGGACTCTGACCTCCACAGGGCACACTGGCATTGCTGCACCCACATTCACTCACAGATACATGTACAGTAATAATAAACGCATTTTAAAAAGCATAACAGGCTGTGAGCTGTCAGTGGGGAAGGCCTTGCCTGTGACCTACACAGTGCAAATCGAGAACCAATTCCTGCAAGTTGTCCTGTGACCTCCCTCCAAGGCCTGCTGCTGTGGTACCTGCACACACCCACATACATGTATACACCCATGTGCATGCATGCACACAGATATAAAGTTAAAATTAATAAATTTTAAAAAGGTGCTAAAGAGGTACCTCGAATGATCAAGAGCACTTCCTGCTCTTGCAGAGAGCAGAACGTCCCAGCACCCACAGACCTGACAACTTCTGAGTCCAGCCCCAGGGGATCCAACCCTTTCAGCCTCAAGGGCCCGTGTACTCACATGCACATACCTACAATTACACATAATTTAAAAAAAAAAAAAGGGGGGCTGGTGAGATGGCTCAGCGGGTAAGAGCACCCGACTGCTCTTCCGAAGGTGATAAGTTCAAATCCCAGCATCCACATGGTGGCTCACAACCATCCGTAAAGAGATCTGGCGCCCTCTTCTGGAGTGTCTGAAGACAGCTACAGTGTGCTTACATATAATAAATAAAATAAAATAAAATAAAATAAAAAGTAAACACACAAAAGTGTAAATTGCACACCCAAACATAAGCTCCCTAAGAGCGAACAATGTTTCCCTTGGTGTGTTTAATACTGTGCCTTATGTCAGCACTGAGATGTTTGTGGTGGTTCAATGTTACAGTACTTCCTCTCATGCACAGGGCCCTGTGTTCTGTCTTCAACACCCCCAAAATAAATAAGTAAGTGGGTCACTGTTTGTAAGCCTAACATCCCTGCACTTCAGTGGGTGGAGGCAGGAGGATGGTGAGTCCAAAGCCATCTCCCATTACATAGCAAGTTGTAGGATTATGACTTGCTAAATAAATTAAGCCTTTCAGCAGGGTACCTGAAGTGGCAGGACAATGGATTAGAATCCCCTAGTTGAGGGGCTGAGGGTGTGGCTCAGGGGTAGAACACCTGCCTGTGGTGCATAAAGACCTGGATTCTGTCCCCAGCATGGAAAATAAGATGAAATGAAATAAATAGGTACCACTCGTGCATATGTGAGTGAAACAGTCCTTGCATTGGCCATCCAGCCACTCCATGCTTCAAACACTAAAGGCTGGAGGTAGTCAGTGCACAGCATGATACTCCCTTTCCCCATGGATCTGAGAGCTGTGTAAATGTTTAAGTGGGGAGAGTCCACATTGGGCAGGAAAAAGAAAGTACTCAGCTTCCTGGAAGAGGAACTGAGACGCTGGCGCTCGCTCACCCGCTCGCTCAGATGGGAGGGAGGCAGCTCTGCCTGCATTGTGGAAATCCTTTGTGTTGTTGGCTCTGCTGACAAGTGCATGCATGTTATATTCCAGGAACAAATTAAACTAAAGAGCTGAAGGCAGCCTGGGATCCAGGTAAAGAAATGAAAGACTCCCAAACGCTGGTGTAAAAAAGTAAAAAAAGTCTCTGAAGCTGGACTTGGCCACCTATGATCCCAGTGCTCAGCAGGAAGAGAGGAAGGTCAGGAGTTCAAGGTTAGCCTAGGCTACCTTCATTCCCTTTCTCAAACTGGATAGGGCCAGCTATATAGCTGAAGAGAGTACAGGGGCTTGCTCACCTGCTGCCAATCCTGATGACCTGAGTTCCAGTCCCAGGACCCACATGGTAAAAGGAGACAACTACTCCTGCAAGTGGTCCTCTGACCTTCAGAGCACGAGTATGTGTGAGGGGGGAGGGGAGGGAGAGAGATGGGGGAGGGGGGCTGGAAAGATGACTCAGGTGTCATCTGGCTGCTCTTGCAGAGGACATAGTTCAATTCCCATCGTCCATGGGCAGCTCACAACTATTAACTGCAGTTCTAAGGAATCCGATGTCTTCTTCGGTTTTTTTATTTTTTGGTTTTCTGAGACAGGGTTTCTCTGTGTAGCCCTGGCTGTCCTGGAACTCACTTTGTAGACCAGGCTGGCCTCGAACTCAGAAATCCACCTGCCTCTGCCTCCCGAGTGCTGGGATTAAAGGCGTGCACCACCACGTCCAGCCCCATGTCTTCTTCTGGCTTGCAAAGACACTTGCACACACATGGTACATACACATATATGTATGCAAGACATTTATAAAGTGAAAAAACAAATCTTTCAAAACAATAAAATGTTTTTTATTGGGAGGCAGATAAAGTCTAGTTAGGCAGCATGTGCTTGGCCTGTGTAGGGCCCTAGTTTCCATCCTCACGTGGACAAAAGGGTAAATAGTGAAGTGAAAGTGGCAGCGAGGACTATATCGGGAAAAGCGAGCTGTAAACTCATAGGCATTGTTTCTCCTTGCTTCAGAGAGTATTTATAAGGATGGTATAAATACATCCACATTTGCCTGTGAACCCATGCGAGAGAAAGCGCAACAGACACTTGCCACACTTGTCACCTTGCTGGGGACAGAAACCAGGAGAGAATGAGCAGCTTCTCCTGAGGACACGGTCACCTCTGTATACTAACTCCAAACTTCACAAACACAGGCTGACAGGATGACCCTGTGAGTAAAGGTGCTGTGACCAACCTCAGTTTGATCCCCAGGGCCCATGTGGTGGAAGGAAAGAGCTGGCTGCTGAAAACTGTCCTCTGACCTCCACCACTACGACACATACATGTGTGGGCATACACACATGCACAAGTAAGTAAATGAATGTAAAAAAAAATGTTTAACTACAAAAAAATTACAAAACCATAAAAGACAAAATGCAATTATAAAATATTTGTAGCAATCATGGTTAATAACCAACATTAATTAATTAATAGCTTGTTTGTAGTGCTGGAGGTGGAACCCAGGGTTCATGCACACACTAGGTCAGTGTTCTACCATTGAGCAACCCACCAGGCCTAGTAATACTGTTCATATGTTTTCATTTAACATATTGAGCATCATAAAGCTGAAAAGATGGCTCAGTGCTTGAGAGTATTTTCAGAGAACCTGAGTTCAGTGCCCAGCAACTATACCAGGAAGATCACAGCCACATGTGACTCTCATTCCAGGGAACCCAGTGGCCTCTTCTGACCTCTGAAGATACCAGCACACACTCACATGCACAGAAATTTTTTTTAATTGAATACCCATTTTCTGTATTTTTTAGACAGGGTCTTGCTATGTTAAGAATATTTTAATTCACTTGGGAGGCAGAGGCAGGTGGATTTCTGAGTTCGAGGCCAGCCTGGACTACAGAGTGAGTTCCAGGACAGCCAGAGCTATACAGAGAAACCCTGTCTCAGAAAAACCAAAAAAAAAAAAAAAAAGAATATTTTAATTAACGACGAAAGATCTGGGCTAAAGCTGACTTAGGACAGGAGAGGCCCTGAGTTCTGTCCATGGCATCACAAAATTAAACAAACAATCAGGAAATGGAATTAAGAAAAACAGGGCTAAGGCTGGGCATGGTGGTGCACGCCTTTAATCCCAGCACTTGGGAGGCAGAGGCAGGGGGATTTCTGAGTTCGAGGCCAGCCTGGTCTACAAAGTGAGTTCCAGGACAGCCAGGGCTGCACAGAGAAACCCTGTCCCCTGTCTCAAAAAACCAAAAAACAAAAACAAAAACAAAAACAAAAAAACAAAAACAGGGCTGAGGGAGATTTACCCAGGGAGTGGGGAGGGAGGACAACACAGAAGGAGAAGGAGGAAGGAGGATCAATACTCCTAAGGATATTTGAAAAAGCCATAGAAAATCAGACTATTTATGTTTACTTACAATTACATGTATGTATAGACGTGTCTGTGTGTGCCTATGTATATAATTTAAATGAAGGTACAGCACTAGACTAAGCCATAGACTTAAAAAAACAAAAACAGTACCAGATGAGGAAAACCTTGCTTCATGTTGTTGGTGTGGGGAGTCCAAAACTCCCAAAACTATACAGGCTATTGGCATGTCCCCTGGTGGGTGCCCAGACAAGGGAGGGAAGTCCTTATTGCACCATGCACTTCAGACATAGGCCCTGAAGGAATCAAGCTGGCTTGATCTAGAAGTTTCCTCCCAAGGACTGGCTTTTCACAGTACAGGAAGGTGATGTGCAAGCTGCCAAGGGGATGCAATCAAGAGTCCTCTCCTGCAGTAAAGCCTGAGAATAACAGCACAGCCCAGAATAGCAAGATAGTCCTCACGGCGCAATGGTGGCGCTTCTACCCTGGGCATGAGCAATACCTATCCAATTGGTCTTAAGAACCACTCAAGGGGGCTGGTGAGATGGCTCAGCGGGTAAGAGCACCCGACTGCTCTTCTGAAGGTGATAAGTTCAAATCCCAGCAACCACATGGTGGCTCACAACCATCCGTAACGAGATCTGGCTCCCTCTTCTGGAGTGTCTGAGGACAGCTACAGTGTACTTACATATAATAAAATAAAATAAATCTTTAAAAAAAAAAAAAAAGAACCACTCAACAACAGAGAATTCATGCTGGCACTATATCCTAATTTATCACCTGTGTTTGGTGTGTGACCTTAGAGGAGAAGCTATGACTGCCAGCCATCTCCACTTTCCTTAAACAGTGTAATTCCTACTGCTTGGTTGCCTCCTCTTCCTCCTCCCCCTCCTCCTCCTCCTCTTTTTCCTCCTTCATCTTCTTCAAGACAGGGTTTCTCTGTGTAGCCCTGGCTGCCCTGGAACTCACTCTGTAGACCAGGATGGCTTTGAACTCAGAGAAGCATCTGCCTTTACTTCCCAAGTGCCTGGATTAAGATGTGAGCCACATTGCCCAGCTCTAACTACTTTCTAAACATTTATCCTTCAACCCATGGAGAAGCTTTCACCCCTCTTCAAAGCTCCTTTTTGTAGCAGGCAGAGACCATCACAGAAAAGCACAGTGGGTTAAAAGGCAGAGAACAACTGACCTCAGGAGGCCCAGCTTCAATCCATGTACTTACAGTATACAATCCTACCTTGAAAGGTCTGGGAACATTTCAGAAGACAGGTGGAAAGACTGAGAGAGCCAGAGGACCAGGGCGTCTACTGAGAGAAAGTGTTGGCCACTTAGACAGGGAAACTGCACTCATGAGATCTCAGTGATACTGTTACTAACCAGCACAAGGACAGCCCCAGCTGATAGTATGGATCTGTGTCTCCCAGTAAGGAGCTGGGCACATGGCTCAGTGGGAGAACTCATGCCTAGAATCTTTCAGTTGAAGTGGGGGTGGGTGGGGAGGAAGAGTCTAGTGGCTCTAGACCCAGCATTCAGAGAGGCAGAGGCAGAAGGATGATGGATTTGAGGTCAGGTTGTTATGCACAGTAAGATCTTACTGCATGTAGGGCGGGGAGGGGAGAAGGGTAATGTAATCCTAGTACTCAGAAGGTGAAAGAATCAGAAATTAAGGTCCATTAGAATCAGCTCATTCCAGGCCAGACTGAGCTACTACACAGGACCCTGCCTGCCTCAAGAAAATAAAAACAGGGGGCTGGGAAGACGGCTGGCTCAGGGGTTAAGAGAACTTCCTGGACTTAGAGAGGAATCAGATTCAGTTCCCAGCACCCAGCTGGCAGCTCACAACGTCCCATAATTCCAGTTCTAGGGGATTTGATCCCCTTCTCTGGCCTCTGCAGGCCCAGGCATGTATGCAGTGGACAGACATACATGTGAACAAAACATCCACACACATTTTTAAAGGAAGGATAAAAAAATTAGAAAAAAACAAAACAGCCAGGCAGTGGTGGCGCACGCCTTTAATCCCAGCACTTGGAAGGCAGAGGCAGGCAGATTTCTGAGTTTGAGGCCAGCCTGGTCTACAAAGTGAGTTCCAGGACAACCAGAGCTACACAGAGAAACCCTGTCTCAAAAAAAAAATAATTTTTTTTTAATTTTAAAAAAGAAAAAGGGGCCGGGTGTGGTGGTACACGCCTTTAATCCCAGCACTTGGGAGGCAGAGGCAGGTGGATTTCTGAGTTCGAGGCCAGCCTGGTCTACAAAGTGAGTTCCAGGACAGCCAGGGCTATACAGAGAAACCCTGTCTTGAAAAAAACAAACAAACAAAAAAAAAAAAAAAAAAACAGGAGAAGTTAAACTCTCTCTTTTCAAAGTGTAAAGTATATTTATTTTCCTTTGTATGTGTGCATGTGTGCTGTGCATGTGTGCATGTGTATGTAGTTCAGCAAATATGCCTATGGCGTGCATGAGGTCAGATGACAGCTTGTGCATATTTTCATCTCCTTGGATGTGTACATCCCCTGTCAGTGCAGATGTGCTATCATGACACGGTTTTGGATCCAGGTGTTAACCAGAGGGAAAAGTATGCAAAGAAAAGAAAAAAACAAAACCCAAACAAACCTGATTTCTGTCATTGGAGGAAGAACAATTTGAACGGAAATATCATCTCGTATTCTGCGGGAACCGTAGCAGGGAGGAAATTCCATCCCCCTCCATTCCCCCCCTCCCCCAGTGCTACCCTCAGCTGGCTCAGCAACTTACTATCTATCTCCCTAGAGGCCTAGAGGGGGTAGGGGTGATGTCAAGGTTGCAGACACATCTGGCTGGTTGTCAGGAGACTTTCAGACAAAGGTGATGTCCTCAGGGGAAGACAGACACTTCCTCCAGTAACCTCCCCCACCTTTCAAGTAGCCTGTAGGTAACTCAAGGTGTCACACAGATCACCAGGAAGAGACATGAGGACTGAACTTCCGGTAGTTTAAGAAGGACACAGGGGGAGCTGGGTTCTTTCCAGGAGGTCGGAGTGAAGGAGAAGGAAGCCAGCAAGGCTCTGTCCATGAAGACTTTTCAGATGGAGCAATAAAAACCAAGAAGAGATCCCAGCACTCGGGAGGCAGAGACAGGCGGATTTCTGAGTTCGAGGCCAGCCTGGTCTACAAAGTGAGTTCCAGGACAGCCAGGGCTATACAGAGAAACCCTGTCTCGAAAAAAAAAAAAAAAACAAGAAGAGCTTCCAGAAACTTCTACTAATTAAGGGGTCACCAATGCTATTAGGAGGTAGGTTGCTGTGTATCTTAGGATGACCTCCATCTCCTGGGCTCACAGGCATACCACACCGTGCCCACTCTATGGGTGCTGACTACTGAATCCGGAGAGGTTTAAGTACTTCCCACTGGACCATGTTGGAAGCCCGCCTGCCCCATCACCTTTTTTTTGTTTGATTGATGTGGTAGTTTGTTTGTTAAATATGTGTTTATTTTAATTTTTGTGTACAAATATTTGCCTGCATATATATCTGTGCATCTCCTTAATGTCTAGTGTCCACAGAGGTCAGAGAGAATATGGGATTTCCCCAGAAATGAAATTAGAGGTAATTTTTAGCCACAATGTGGGTGCTGAAAAACCAAACCCTGGTCCTCTCTGAGAGCAGCCAGTGCTCTTGACCCCTGAAAATCTCTCCAGCACCCCTTTTAATGTTTTTTGACGTGAGCTCTTCCTATGTAGCCCATACTGGCCTCATACTCACAATGCTCTTGCCTCAGTCTTCCAAGTGCTGGGATTAAAGGTGTGGAATGCCCAGCTAAGGGGGTCTTATTTTTGTCTTTCCCCAATTTATTTATTTTATATTATTTATTTTGAGACAAGGTCTCTTCATAGCCCTGGCTTTTCTGGAATTCTCTATGTAAACCAGGCTGGCCTTAAACTCACAGAGGTCCACCTGCCTCTCTCTCAACAGTGGTGGGTTTAAAGACCTGAGCCGTCATCACCATGGCCAGCCTCTCGCCCTCGGTTTTTTTTCTGCCATCACTCCACTTTATAGATGAGGAAAGCAGGCTGGGCATGGTGGCACATCGTTAATCCCAGCATTGGCAGAAGCACGTGAGAGAGCAGCCTGGTCTAAAGAGCAGATCCAGGACAGCCAGGGTACCCAGAGAAACCTTATCTCAAGAGAAAAGAAACAAGGAGAGGAGAGGAGAGGAGAGGAGAGGAGAGGAGAGGAGAGGAGAGGAGAGGAGAAGAAAGATACTAAGGTAGGAATGTGGGGCAGGGTAAAGGTATTTACCTCAATCCTGACAACTAGAGTTCCATCATCAAAACCAAATTGATGAAAGGAAAAAAACAGACTCCCACAAGCTGTCCACTGATCCTCATGTGCACTGTGGCGGGCATGTGCCTGCATGGGGCTCTCTTTCTCTCTCTCTCTCTCTCTCTCTCTCTCTCTCTCTCTCTCTTTCTCTCTTTCTCTCTCTCTCTCTCTCTCTCTCACACACACACACACACACACACACACACACACACACACACACACGCATACTAATTAAGAATTAGCCGGGCGTGGTGGCGCACGCCTTTAATCCCAGCACTTGAGAGGCAGAGGCAGGCGGATTTCTGAGTTCAAGGCCAGCCTGGTCTACAGAGTGAGTTCCAGGACAGCCAGGGCTACACAGAGAAACCCTGTCTCAATAAATAAATAAATAAATAAATAAATAAATAAATAAATAAATAAATAAATAATAACAGAAAAGGCCAGGCAGTGGTGGCCCACGCCTTTAATCCCAGCACTCGGGAGGCAGAGGTAGGCAGATTTCTGAGTTTGAAGCCAGCCTGGTCTACAAAGTGAATTCCAGGACAGCTGGGGCTACACAGAGAAACCCTGTCTCGAAAAAAAACAAAAACAAACAAACAAAAAAACAATAGAAAAAGGGGGCTGGTGAGATGGCTCAGCGGGTAAGAGCACCCGACTGCTCTTCCAAAGGTGATAAGTTCAAATCCCAGCATCCACATGGTGGCTCACAACCATCTGTAACGAGATCTGGCGCCCTCTTCTGGAGTGTCTGAAGACAGCTACAGTGTACTTACATATAATAAATAAAATAAATCTTTAAAAAAAAAAAATAGAAAAAGAAGGCTACCATTCCATGTAGAGCCCTGGCCTTGAACCTGATTATGGGTCAGAGTGAGCCCCCTTTCTTGTGTGAAAGAACATCTACATTAAATGAACAAGGCCCTAAAAAAAGTCAGCCTGCCCCAGGTGATTTGTACAATGGGTACCACAGAGATGTTGGATTAGAAGAGCCACTAGGCTCTTTCTAACTTAGTATCGCTGGCTAGCTGGCTGCTGTCCTCCCGTCTTGCTTCCCTCCCTGGTTTCATGGCTCCTGTCCCTGTCTCCAGTAGATTGTGGAGAGTAGTGGTTAACATTCAGGATGTCTTGAGTTAACAAATTAACTTGTGGAATGTTCTTCGTAATCTAAGTTTTATGGCTACTAAATTTGTTTATTTATTTAGAGACCGGGTCTTACTGTGTATCCTTGGCTGTCCTGAAACTCACTATGTTGTTGAGTAAAAATGTTGCCTGGAAGAAACCACACACACACCCCACAACAGACCAAAGTACAGATACTGCCAAGTCAACTTGGTGAACCATGAGTTCTACTGGGGTTTCTTACAGGAATATGGGAAAGGGATATTTACAGGAGCAAAAATGATTCAAAGACAGCTGCATCACCAAGGCACACCCCAGCATGTGTTACATACAGCTCACAAAGCTGGGAATCTGGAGCACTCTGCATCGCCTGCAGACAGCTCTACAGGTTAAACAAAGTCCTTTCCAAGTGCCCAGTTTCTCTAACTCTCTTCTAGGTAGCTCAGCTAGTTTTTTGTTTTGTTTGTTTTTTTTTTTGTTTTTCCGAGCCAGGGTTTCTCTGTGTAGTTCTGGCTGTCCTGGAACTCACTTTGTAGACCAGGCTGGCCTCGAACTCAGAAATCCACCTGCCTCTGCCTCCCAAGTGCTGGGATTAAAGGTGTGCGCCACCACCGCCTGGCTAGTTTCTATTACTTACTCTGACCTAGTGAATCTGATCAGTTTTAGGGACTTCCTGAAGCTATTTTGAGTTGTTTACTTATGGATCTTCACTGCAATCTCAGAGGAACTCTTGCAGAAACCTGTATAAACTACTTTGGCCTTGAACTCCTACAGATGGGCCTGCCTTTGCTTCCTAGTGCTGGGATTATAGGTGTGTATCACCACTACCCAGCTTGTGGTTCATCTTGATTGCCAATTTGACAGGTCCTAGAATCACTTAGGAGACAAACCTCTGGGCTTGGCTGTGAGGTTTCTAGACTGGTTTAACGGAGGCAGGAAGATGCGGTGTAAGTAAATGTCAGTGTTAGCATCTTCTGGCTGAGGTCCTGAATCCATTGAAAAGCAAATAATACGCTGAGCACCGGCTCTGGCCTTTGCTTCCTGATTGTGGCTACTGCAGTCCCTGCTACCAAGCCTTACCTGACACCGGTGACCATATATCTGGGAGCCAAATTATACCCTTCCTTCTTCAGGTTGCTTTTGTCAGGCGTTTCTCCCCAGCACTAGTAAAGTAACTAATATACCAAATGATGGGGACCCCTTTGGCTCCTGAGGGCTCATCCTGAGCTCAGATATCATCACAAATTCTTCCAAATCATGAGGCCTAAGTCTGTTTTCCATCTGTGGGCCTCCACAGCACACACCCCCGCCCGCCCCTGCTTTCTGTTCTTTGGTGGGAGGAACCAGTTGGAGATGAGTCTGTGCTTGGTTTCCCCATCCCCAGCTTGGGGAGAGAGGCCCGGGGCTGCAGAGAAGCCTTCCAGATGTTGGTCTTGGCTGCTATAGAGCAGAAGACGGCTCTCTCAGCCGGCTGTGGGCTTGGTGCCCATTTTTGAGTGAAGAGTGGATGGAGGGGAGAATCCGGGTGGAGACTAGGCTGCCACGTCTGCACCAGATGTGATCTTGGCCCTGGAAGCCTGGAAAGCGTGGGATTTTGTGTTCAATCCCAGCGAGGCAGAGGCGGTGGAGGAAGCAGAGACATAGTTTCCAGTAAATCCCCACCATCCTTACCCAATAAAAACAACTGAGCTGAGAACAGCCACACATCAGCCCTGAGGAGGCTGAGGAAGGATTGTGAGTTTGAATACAGCCTGTACTACATACAGTATTCAAGTTCACACCTTATCTCAAAAATTGAAAAAAAAAAAAAAAAAAATGCCAGGCATGGTGGCACACACCTTTAATCCCAGCACTCGGGAGGCAGAGGCAGGTGGATTTCTGAGTTTGAGGCCAGCCTGGTCTACAGAGTGAGTTCCAGGACAGCCAGGGCTATACAGAGAAACCCTTTCTTGAAAAACCAAAAAAAAAAAAAAAAAAAAAAAAAAAAAGCTGAATTGGGCATAGTGATGTACCCCTTTAATCCTACCACTTGGGAGATAGGGGCAGCCTAGGCTATGGCTGCATAGTGAGTTCCAGATTGAGGCAGCCTGGGCTATGGCTACACAATGAGTTCCAGACAAGCCAGAACTACATGATGAGACCCTGTCTCAAAAAAAGTTAATGCGGGGGCTGGTGAGATGACTCAGCAGGTTAGAGCACCCGACTGCTCTTCCGAAGGTGATAAGTTCAAATCCCAGCAACCACATGGTGGCTCACAACCATCTGTAACGAGATCTGGCTCCCTCTTCTGGAGTGTCTGAGGACAGCTACAGTGTACTTACATGTAATAAAATTAAATCTTTAAAAAAAAAAAAAAGTTAATGCGCAGGGCGTGGTGGCGCACGCCTTTAATCCCAGCACTCGGGAGGCAGAGGCAGGCAAATTTCTGAGTTCGAGGCCAGCCTGGTCTACAAAGTGAGTTCCAGGACAGCCAGGGCTATACAGAGAAACCCTGTCTCGAAAAACCAAAAAAAAAAAAAAAAAAAAAAGTTAATGCATTTTAGAATTTTTACTTGTGTGTGTTTGTGTAGGTGTGTGGGCACTTGTACCACAGAACAACTTTTTGGAGCCTGTTCTCTCTTGCACTGGAAGGTTTCCAGGTTTGAAGGCAAGCATCTTCACCCACTGCATCATCCCGCCAGCCCAGGAAGGTCTGATTGTGTGCAGACACCTGGCTTCCCAAAACCGCAGAGCCTTTTCAAGTCCCCTCTCTCCTGCCAGTTGCTCAGACAACCGTAGCCAGTGGAAAGCATTATGCAAATAGGTGCCCCCAACTCCTGGGCCTGAAGGAGACTCCTCCTCCCCAGGTTTGGCAAGTTACCCACAAACTGAGCCCAGAACAAACCCACAGCAGGTGTTTCTTGTGACTGGTGGGGGAAGGGAGCTTTTAGGTCAAATTGTCTCCCATCAGACTCACACCTCCCTCCTAGTGACTGACCCCCCAGTGTCTCAACTCTGATATCTAGTGTTAATGAAGAGATACCGGGAGCTGGGAGAGGCCAGACGTTGGGAGATAGGGTCCCTCCATCTTCCATTTAGGACCCCTAAATTGCTGTGATGCCTACAGCCAGCACAGATGGGCACTCTCAGAAACCAGGTAGGTTCTGGCTCCACACCAACAGGAATAGAGGTCACCTGCATTTGAGTCTTCAGCCACAGGTCAGGTCTGGTTGCAACTGCCTTTAATCAACTTCCCCTCTACCAGGCTTGGACCCAAGTGGTCAAACTTTGAGCCAGTCTATCACTACCTCCTGTTGGTTTGTTGATCTGTTTCTCCATCCATCAGTTCACTCTGCTAGGCTGGCTGACTAGTGAGTCCCAGCGATCTTCCGATCTTCCTGTCTTCACCCTTTACCAACATGAGGATTTCAATCATGGACTGCCAAACCAGGCTTTTTAAGTGGATTCTGAGGATTCCCAAGAATCCACTTCAAACTCAGGTCCTGCTCGTGGATCAGGCATTTTACCTACAGAGGCATTGGTCCAGCCCTATTTAATGCTTGGTTTTATTTTATTCCTAGCTGTCCTAAAACTTACTATGTAGACCAGGCTGCCTTCAAACTCATAGAGATCCATCTGCCACTGGCTCCCAAATGCTGGAATTAAAGGTGTGCACTACCACACCTAATCATATTTATGACATTTTTGAGACAAGATCTCATGTAGCCCAGGGTGGACACACACAAAAAAATCACTATATAGCCAAGGATAGCTTGGAAGCTCCAATCTTTCTGCCTCTGGCGCCCATGTGCTGGGACCTCAGGACTTTGACACAGTATGCTGCAGCTCATGCCAGCAAGGCCAGTATTCTACCAGCTGAGACACAGACAGTCCTTGTTTATTACCATCCTGTATCTTTAGGTGACACTTGTCATTTTGCTTGATTTCTGAGAGTATTTATTTATTTACGAGTGTGCTGCCACAGTGCAGGTCTGGAGCTCAGAAGATAACTTGTAGCAGCTGCTTCTCTCCTCCTTCCCTCTAGGATCCCTCAGGGATCAAATGCAGGCCACCTAAATTGCTCAGTGTGCTCCCTAACCCCGGGGGACATGTCACTGGCCCTTATTTTGGTTTTGAGACAATGTCACAAGAACTCAGGTTGGCTTCAAACTCACTAGGTAGCCAAGGCTGGCCTGGAATTCCTTATCCTATCTTCATCCCCCAGCTGCAGGGCTACAGGTGTGCACCACCACACTTATTTTGTATTAAGCACATAATGGATGCCAAGCACCTGTCTTATCCACCAACTGTGGCCCAGTCCCGGAAGAAACAAAATACCCCGTCTTGGAGAGGCTAATTTCCTAGTGGCAGAAAAACAAATCAGAAACAGTAAAAGACCAGGCATCCAGCACTCCAGAGGCTGAGGCTGAGGTTAACAGTTCTTAGCTACCTAGTGAAAGTAAAAATAGGCTGGAAGATAGGGGAAAGGAGGTGAAGGCAGCGGGACGCTGAGTTTCATTCTTGGTATGGAAGAAGAAGAAAAGGTGGAGAGATGGCTCAACGGGTAAAGACTTGCTGCACAAGCTTGCCAGCCTGATCCATATGTGGTGGTACACACCTGTCACCCAGCACTTGGCAGGCGAACAAGGTGGATCTCCAGGGCTGGGTGACAAGCTTGTCTAGCCAAAAACAGGCTCTCCGGGTTCAGTGAGAGACTTAGTTGAAAAAAACAAGATGGGGTCAGGGCAGTGGCTCAGTGGGTAAAGTGTGTACTTAGCAAGCCTGATAACCTGGGTTTGGATCCTCAGAACCCACAGGAAAGCAGAACACATCAGGGGCCTACACACACACACACACACACACACACACACACACACACACAGAGTCAGGATCAGCAAGATGGCCCAATGGGTAAAAACACTTACCACCAAGTCTGACAACTTGAGACTTGGTTCCCACAAATTGGTCTCTGGCCTCCATATGCACAGCATGATACACACACTAAATAAATACAGTTTAAAAAATAATACAGTCGGGCAGTGGTCAAATAAGCCTTTAAACCCAGCACTCAGGAGGTAGAGAAAGGAGGATCTCTGTGGGTTCGAGACTAGCCTGGTCTACAGAGCTAGTACTAGGACAGCCAGGGCTACACAAAGAAACCCTGTCTTGAAAACCAAATAAACAAAATAATAAAAGCCTAGGCTGGCTCTGATGGCAAAGGTAGGAGAATATTTGTGAATTCTAGGACAGCCTGGTCTTCATAGAAAATTCCAGACAGTCAGGAATAGAGAGCCACTGTTTTAAAAAAAAAAAAAAAAAAAAAAAAAAAAGCATATCTGATTTTTTTTTTTTTTTTTTTTGGTTTTTCGAGACAGGGTTTCTCTGTGTAGCCCTGGCTGTCCTGGAACTCACTCTGTAGACCAGGCTGGCCTCGAACTCAGAAATCCGCCTGCCTCTACCTCCCGAGTGCTGGGATTAAAGGCATGCGCCACCACGCCCGGCTCCGCATATCTGATATTTAAAAAAATAAAAATAAAAAAAGTAATTCCAATTCCAAGACATCATTTGCTAAAAAGTAATGAAAATCCTCGAGAGAAATTAAGCACAGAAGGCAGTGAGAGATGTGGCAGGAAGAGAAGGGATGTCAGTCAAATTGGCCAGGTTCCAGCCATTAGGGAGCTTGAGAGTGGAGCTGATCCAGGTGGAAAGAACATGGTGCAAATACTAAGGTGGAAAAGTTAGCAGCAGAGGTGGGCGTGTCTTCAGCCAGCAATGCTGGCGCTAAAGAGAGGGAGGAGGCAGGGCCCAGCCGGGGCTGCAAAAGGAAACGTGACCTTGCAGGAGCATTTACCAGGGTAAGGGAGGTTCAGGGTGAGAAAAGAGGGACAGAGAGGCTCAGCAGGGCAGGCTTTGTGAGTAGACCTTTCCTGGATTAGAAAGCCAGGGAGATGGCTCAGTGGGTAAAATGATCACCAAGCAAAACTGAGGACCTGTGTCTGGGACCCCAGGAATCACACAAATGTGAAGTGGGCATGGAGACCTCAAAAAGCAGAAACTGAGCTTCCCCAGAGCAATCTGGCTAGGGAGACTAAGGTATCAAGGAACTATGGCTTTGCTTGACAGACTCTGCTCATGGTATAAGGTAGAAGAGCTGTGGGTATCATCCTCCACAGGCACCTCGTCACCACAACCCTCAGTCCACACCACACACCACATTACATACACACCACACACATACACACCACACACACACACAGAGCCCACCCTACACACACCACACACACCCACACTACACACACAGAGCCCCCCCACAAACCACACACACACACCATACACTCCATACACACACATACCATATACAGCACACACACATATACACACCATACACTACACACACACACACACACACTCACAAGTACCCGCCCACATGCAACCGTTCATAAACATATAAGAATAAATAAAACCAGCACAGCTCCAAGCTTACCACTCTGTCAGAGGCCTCCAGCCAACAAGTAGCAGCCCCCTGGGTTTGTGAGAGTCTAGAAAAATAAGGGCTGGATGGGCAGTGGTGGCACATGGTGGCACATGACTTTAATCTTAGTAGTTGGGTGACAGAGGCAGATGGATCTCTGAGTTCAAGGTCAGCCTTGTCTACAGAGAGGGTTCCAGGTTAGCCAAGACACACAGAGAAACCCTGTCATGAAAAACTAAAGAAAAACAACAAAACCCTTCAAGGCCAAAATTCATTTGGATGAGGGGATGGTTCAATCAGTTAAGCACCTCACAAAAAATGAGGACCTGAGTTTGAATTCCCCAAACCAATATGTGTTGGGGTGTTGGGGCTGGAGAGATAGCTCTGCGGTTAAAAGTGTTGGCTGCTCTTCTTGGGGACCCAGGTTCAAGTCCCGGATCACAAAGTGGTTCATAAACATTTGTTACTCTAGTTCCAGGGGATTTGACATCCTCTCCTGGCCTCCTAGGGTATTAGGCATGCACGTGGCATACATACATGCATATACATAATCTACCTATCTACCTATCTGTAAGATGGGTACAGTGGCTCATGTCTGTAATCCCATGATAATTCCATGATGAGAAACAGCAACAGGCAGGTCACTGGAAGTTCTCTGGCCTGCATGCCTAGCCTACATGGTGAAGTGCCAGGCCAATGAGCAAATGTGTCTCAAAAATGGGGTGCCTGAGCCGAGCGTGGTGGCGCATGCCTTTAATCCCAGCACTCGGGAGGCAGAAGCAGGTGGATTTCTGAGTTCGAGGCCAGTCTGGTCTACAAAGTGAGTTCCAGGACAGCCGGGGCTATACAGAGAAACCCTGTCTCGAAAAACCAAAAAAAAAAAAAAAAAAAAAAAAAAAAAGGGTGCCTGAAGTATGACATCCTAGACTGTCTTCTAACCATCACACACATGGCCACACATGTATGCAGTGGGCACACATTATGTGTGAAAAATAATTTATTCACATCTTATTTGCTTTGTTTGTTTGTTTGTTTTGTTTTTCAAGACAGGGTTTCTCTGTGTAGCCCTGGCTGTCCTGGAACTCACTTTGTAGACCAGGCTGGCCTCAAACTCAGAAATCCACCTGCCTCTACCTCCCAAGTGCTGGGATTAAAGGCGTACGCCACCACGACCGGCCACATCTTATTTGCTAAATGACCACAGAAAGTCAGACTATTGACGCAGTGAAAAGGCATAAGGTGCTTGTTACGGGAGCATGACCTGAGGTAGAGTCTCAGAACTCACGTGGTAGAAGCAAAGTACTGACTACAAAAGTCATCCTTTTACCTCCATTAAAAGTGGCCTTTGCCTTTTAGGAGAGTCCCAGGCTATTTATAGTTTGTTCCTCTCTACAATTATTTGAATGGTGTGTGTGTGTTTGTTGTGACCTGCTATATATACTAGATATACACAAACATACCCATGCACCCTCCCATGTGCCCACCTGCAGAGGCCAGAAAAGAACACTGAATGCCTTCCTCTGTCACTCTCTCTGCTCCATTTCCTTAGGACAAATTCCCTCACCAAATGGAATGGGAAGCTAAGCATTTCTGTTAGGCCAGCTGCCTGCCAAGAAGCTCTTGAGGGACCACTCATCTCTGCAATGCAGTGCTTGTGTTACAGGCGTGAGCTGCCACTCCCAGCTTTCTGTGTAGGTGCTGGGTATTTGAGCTCAGGTCTACCTATGGTAGGATAAGTGTTCTTACTAGCTGGGCCACCTCCCCAGCGCCTCCCCAGCCCCAGCTTCCACAGCTGTGCTTATTCCCCCAGCCAGGCATACATTTTATCTTCAGGTCAAAGTCCTCATGATGGACAGCTGGTGGGAGATCTGGGAATGGAACAGAAGCAGCTAGGGTCCATCCCCAATATTGCCAGGGACAGGAGAGGAGTCCTCACACAGATCCTTCCCTGGGCTGTCACCTGTGGCCCAGGGAAGGCTCCCTGCAGCCCTGTCCCCAGACTGAACTGACCCCTCACCCCATTCCCTGCAGGACACATCAGGTGGCAGGTAAGTCATTAAACGACTACTTGACATTCCTCTGCCTGCGGGACATAAAAGCAAGATTTCCCCAGCACAGGCAAACATGCCAATCTGCCTGGGAAACATCAACTAGGAACTGGGAGTAGTGACGCTGGTCTGTTATCCCAGAATATAGGAAGCTGATATAGGAGGATTCCTATGAGTTCAAGGCCAACCTGGATCAACTTGATCCCATTTCAAAAAAACAAAAGCCAACAACAACCAAATGAACCTGTGAACCAAGAAATGGGGAGGTAGAGGCAGGAGGATGAGGTGAGGCCTTTAAGGCCAGTGTAGGCCCTGTCTCAAAATAAAAGAACAGAAAAGGCTTGGCACAAGCATAATGAACCTGAGAACCACATAGTAGGAGAGAATCAACTCCCACAGATGACCTCTGACCTCCACAGGTGTGCTATGGTCTGCATATCTGCACACATAAGTAAATGTAATAAAACTATAAGGTTCATATATACACATGTATTATGTTAAGTATAGAGTGCCTACTTGTGAAACATGTGGTAATTTCTTTAATTTTTCACAAACTAGGGATGCAAGAGAAGGCACAATGGGTAAGGTACTAGCCACACAAGCAAGACCAAAGCTGGGTTTGGTGCCACACCCTTAACCCCAGCACTGAAGAGGCAGAGGCAAGAAGATTTCTTCGTTCCAGGACAGCCTGGTCTACAGAGTGAGTTCCAGGACAGCCAGGGCTACACAGAGAAACCTTGTCTCGAAAAACCAAAAAAAAAAAAAAAAAGTAAGCTGGGAGTGACTGAGGAAAGAGTGACTGAGGCAACAGTGAAGGGCAATCTCTGGCCTCTACGCACAGACACAGATGCATACCTCGTGCGCCTGAAGCTACACATACCTGCTCAACCACACAGATATTTCCTACAGCAGTTGGGAAAGAGACTCGTGGTTCTTTGTGGTGGACAAAGCACACTGTCCAAGAGACAGAGTTTTCATTCCCTCAGTAGTGCTGGGCTGGACCCTTGGCCAAGACCCTGTGTATGCTGGACTCCTGTTCTTTACACTTTATGTCTGCCCTATATTTGTTTGTTTGTTTGTTTGTTTGTTTTCGAAACAGGGTTTCTCTGTGTAGCCCTGGCTGTTCTGGAACTCACTCTGTAAACCAGGCTGGCCTCGAACTCAGAAATCCACCTGCCTCTGCCTCGCAAGTGCTGGGATTAAAAGTGTGTGCCACCATGCCCGGCTCCTATATTTGTTAATGTATGGGGAGCACACTGTGCATGCCACAGTGCACACATGAAGAGGTCAGAGGACAACCTGCAAGAGCTGGTTTTGTCCTTTCCACCAGTAAGTCTGAGGGACTGAATACAGGTCGACAGACTTGGCACTGGTACCTGCTGAGCCATCTTACCCTTCTCTCATTTCTGTTTTCTGAGACAGGCTCTCACACTGCAGCTCAGGCTGACAGACGACTCATTAGCTATGCCAGGCTGCCCTCAAACCTGAGGCAGTCCTCTGTCTCCTTAGTGATAGGGCCACAGGCTGGTACTACCACCTGCAGGTCCTTTTGTATTTGTGCACTGTTCTTTACCAGATGTGTCATAAAGCATGCTAGTGAACTCTTGTAAGCCCAGCACTAGGGAAGTAGAGGCAGGAGAATGTGGAGTTCAAGACCAACCTGAGCCAAACAAGACCAAACGACAAACAGATAACTACATACACATGAAGAATGGGAGAGAAACAGACAAGACCAGTGAAATTACATGAAATGAAGTGTTAAAAAGCTATTTGTTGGTTTTTTTGGGGTTTTTTTGTTTGTTTTTTTTCCGAGACAGGGTTTCTCTGTGCGGCCCTGGCTGTCCTATTATTTTTGTTTTTTGTTTTTTGTTTTTTTTAATTATTTTTAGCTGGGCAGTAGTGGCACATGCCTTTAATCCCAGCACTCAGGAGGCAGAGGCAGGTAGATTTCTGAGTTTGAGGCCAGCCTGGTCAAAAGAGTGAATTCCAGGACAGACAGGGCTACACAGAGAAACCCTGTCTCAAAAAACAAAAAAACAGGGCTGGTGAGATGGCTCCGTAGTTAAGAGCACCCACTGCTCTTCCTAAAGGTCCTGAGTTCAAATCCCAGCACCACAAGGTGGCTCACAACCATCCGTAACAAAAGCCTGATGCCCTCTTCTGGAGAGTCTGAAGACAGTTACAGTGTACACAAATATAATAAATATTTAAATAAATAAATAAATAAATAACCAAACCAAAACAACATCGCTGGGCATGGTGGCGCACACAGGAGGCAGAGGTAGGCGGATTTCTAAGTTCGAGGCCAGCCTGGTCTACAAAGTGAGTTCCAGGATAACCAGGGCTACACAGAGAAACCCTGTCTCGAAAAACCAAAAAAACAAAACAAAAACAAAAACAAAATACAAAAGAAAAAAAAAGAAGGAAGAAGAATATTATCTTTAGAGCTAGGTGGTAGTGGCGTGCACCTTTAGTCTCAGCACTTGTGAGGAAGACACAGGGGTTTCAGACTAGCCTGGTCTACAGAGGGAATTCCAGATAGCCAGGGCTACACAGAGAAACCCTGTCTTGAAAACACAAACGAGTGCTGGCGAGATGGCTCAGTGGTTAAAGGCGCAGACTGCTCTTCCGAAGGTCCCGAGTTCAAATACCAGCAACCATATGCCCTCTTCTGGAGTGTCTGAAGACAGCTACAATGTACTTACATATAATAAATAAATCTTAAAAAAAAAAAAGAAAGAAAGAAAAAAAACACAAACGAAAACATTTTAGGGGGCTAGAGAGATGACTCAGAGGTTAAGAGCCCTGGCTCTTCTTCCAAAGGACCCAGATTTAAATCCCAGTACCAACATGGCAGCTCACACTGTCTGTGGCTCCAGTTTCATGAGATCTGACACCCTCACAAAGACATATAAGTAGGCAAAGCACATAAAATAGAAATAAATTATGTATACAAAAATTAGGGCCGGGCGTGGTGGCGCACGCCTTTAATCCTAGCACTCGGGAGGCAGAGGCAGGCGGATTTCTGAGTTCGAGGCCAGTCTAGTCTACAAAGTGAGTTCCAGGACAGCCAGGGCTATACAGAGAAACCCTGTCTCGAAAAAAAAAAAATTAGGGGTTGTTTTGTTTTGGTTTTGTTTTTTGAGACAGGGTTTCTCTGTATAGCCCTGGATGTCCTAGAACTCACTCTGTAGACCAGGCTGGCCTCTAACTCAAAAATCTGCCTTTGTCTCCCAAAGTGCTTGGATTAAAGGTGTGCACCATCACTGCCCGGAAAAAATTAGATTTTTTTTCTTTCACATGCATGAGTGTTTTGCCCGCATGTATGTCTATGTACTATATTCATGAGATCCCTGTATGTCAGAAGAGGATGTCCTATCCTCTGGATCTAGAACTACAGATGATACCATGTAGGTGCTGGGAAATGAATCCTGGTCCTCTGGAAGAACAGCCAGTGTTGTTTGTTTGTTTGTTTTGTTTTGTTTTTGTTTTTTGAGACAGGGTTTCTATGTGTAGCCCTGGCTGTCCTGGAACTCACTCTGTAGACCAGGCTGGCCTCGAACTCAGAAATCCTCTGTCTTCCGAGTGCTGGGATTAAAGGCGTGCGCCACCACGCCCGGCACAGCCAGTGTTCTTGACAGCAGACTCATTTCTCTAGCTCCTAAAAGAACTTTTAAATCACAAAATATTGGGGCTGAAGAGAGAGACTCAAGGAGAAAGAAAGACTGCTTGCTGCTCTTCCAGAGTTTGTTGGATCCAAGTTTAGTACAGAGGCCCCACCGTAGGCGGCTCCCATCCATCCATAACCCCAGTACCTGGAGCTCCTTCGCCCTCTTCTGAGCTCTGTGCTCACTATACTCCTGTGTATAAAGAACCACACATACACACATAATTAATAAATAAAGATGGCCAGGTGTGGTGAGACACACCTTCAATCCTAGCACTCAAGAGGCAGAGACAGGCAGATCTCAGTGAGTCTGAGACCGGCTTGGTCTACATAGAAAGGAAAGCAATGCAAAGAAACTAAAAATATATTAAAATGAAATAAAAAACCACAAAGTAAGTGAACAATCAAATACAAGTCAAACACACAAGTCAAAACCACAAGGCATCACTGTTCAGATAAAGGGACTGTAGGAGAGGAGGCCAGAGTCGGGGAGCAGTTGAGGATGCAGAGAAAGGGGAAGTCACCACTGGGGAAAAGAAAAATGAGCAGGGTTTATATGGAAAACAGAAAGAAGGTTCCTCAAAACACTAAAAATAAAACAGACATATGACTTCGCTATCCTACACTGGGTACACGAGCAACACATATTAATTTGCTGTGTCAAGGAGATCTCTAAACGTCCATGGCTGTCTATCTTTAGTGCTCATCCTTAAATACATTTTACATTATTATATGCGTACATGATGTGAGAGAGGTACATGAATATTAAGGGATTCAGAAGACAGCGTTGTGAGGGTCGTCTTCTCTCTCCACATTTATGTAAGTTCTGATGAAGTCAGGCTGTGTCAGGCTTGTGTAGCAAGTGCCTTTATTCACTGAGCCGTTTTCTCAGCTTTGGATTTTTTTTTTTTTTTTTTTTTTTTGTGAGAAAGGGTCTCATGTGATCAAACTAGCCTGTAATTCACTATGTAGAGCCAAGGCTGGTCATTTTCCTTCTGCCTCTGGAATTAACAAGTCTGTATCAACACACCCAGTTAGTGTATAGTGCTGGGCACTGAACCCAGAGCTTCACGCATGCTAGGCAAGCACTCTAGCAACTGAACTACAAGCACTGTGACAACTAAGTGATAAGCACCATGTCAAAAAAGCTATAAGCACGACACCAACTAAGTTATATGCACTGGATCAACTGAACCACAAGCGCTGTGCCAACTGAGCTCTTTTCCCAGGTTCCTTTCATATGTATCCCAGCCAATAAGTGGGGTTAACTTTGACAGATGAAGGGATAAAGAAAATGTGCATTGGGTGTGGTGCTAGAGGCCCATAGTCTCTGTTATGCCAGAGAGTAATACAGGAGCAATATAATCAAGAGCCCCAGCCTGGAGGCTAGAGAGATGGCTCAGAGGTTAAGAGAACTGGCTGCTGCCAGGCTGTGGTGGCCCATGCCTTTAATCCCAGCACTTGGGAGGCAGAGGCAGGCAGA
>LR750121.1:781708-803753 GCA_902729485.2 Mus minutoides
AGAGAGAGAGAGAGAGAGAGAGAGAGAGAGAGAGAGAGAGAGAGAGAGAGAGAGAGAGAGAGAGAGAGAGAGAGAGAGAGAGAGAGAGAGAGAGAGAGAGAGAGAGAGAGAGAGAGAGAGAGAAAGAACAAGCTGGCTGTTCTTCCAGAGGTCCTTAGTTCAATTCCTAGCAACCACATGGTGGCTCTAATGAGATCTGGTGCCCTCTTCTGGCTTGCAAGCATACATGCAGGCAGACTGCATGTATACTTTTTTTTTTTTTAAATAAGATTTATTTAGGCCGGGCGTGGTGGTGGTGCACGCCTTTAATCCCAGCACTCGAGAGGCAGGCAGATTTCTGAGTTCGAGGCCAGCCTGGTCTACAAAGTGAGTTCCAGGACAGCCAAGGCTACACAGAGAAACCCTGTCTCGAAACCGCCCCCCTCCAAAAAAATAAAGATTTATTTATTATATGTAAGTACATTGTAGCTGACACTCCAGAAGAGGGCATCAGATTTTGTTACGGATGGTTGTCAGCCACCATGTGGTTGCTGGGATTTGAACTCAGGACCTTCGAAAGAGCAGTCGGTGCTCTTAACCACTGAGCCAGCCCTGGATGCTTTAATAAATATTTTATATAATAATATATATTATTTATATATATATATATTATATAATATATTATTATATCTTAAGTACACTGTAGCTGTCTTCAGACACACCAGAAGAGGGCATCAGATCTCATTATACGTGGTTGGGAGCCACCATGTGGTTGCTGGGATTTGAACTCAGAACCTTTGGAAGAGCAGTCAGTGCTCTTAACCATGAGCCATCTCTCCAGCCCCCTGGATGTATACTTAATAAATAAAACAAAGGGGGTTAAGATGCTGCATGGCTTCTTAAAAAAAAAAAGAGGCCAGCCTGGGCTACATAGTAAACCCTAAGTCCAGTCACAGTGGCAATGCTTGTAGTCCCAGCATTGGGGAAGCTGGCCAGCCAACCTGGAAGCCAAGACAAGACCCTTAGGTTCACTAGTCAGCCAGCCTGGCTGAATCCAAGAACTCCAGATTCACTGAGAGACCCGGTTTCATAAACTAAGGTAGAAAAAAAAAGTGGGCAATGGTGATGCATGCCTTTAATTCCGGCACTCAGGAGTCTGTGAGTTCAAGGCCAGCCTGGTCTACAGAGCAGTTCCAAGACAGAGAAACAATGCCTCAAAAACAAAAACAAACTAACTAAGGTGGAGAGGACAGAGGAGGACACTCACTTCAACCTTTGTACATAGGTTTCCTGTCCACCCTTGTACCCACTCACACACTAAGAATAGAAGGACTAGAGAAAGGATCCCAGCATCTGAGAGGCAGAGACAGAAGGGTCTCTCAGTAGATCACAGCCTGAAAGGAAAGGGAAAGGAAGGAGTGTTATTCAGCCCTGTTGTTATACATGGTGGGCGATATTAAATGTAAGTGACCAGACAGAAACACACATGTTCTCATTGGTAAGGAAAATAAAAGCTGAATACAGACAGGCATGGTGATGCATGCCTTTAATCCCAGCACTCAGGAGGCAGAGACAAGTGGATCTCTGTGAGTTTGAGATTGGCCAGCCAGAGCTATGTAGCAAGGCCCACTTTTTGCACATACAAAGACTTGGATTTCAGGTTGTCAGGACAACTCCACAGGTAAAAGTGTCTGCTGCCAAGCTTCAGATCTGACTTTAGACCTAGGACACTATGTTAGAAAGACAGAACCATTCCCATAAATGGTCTTTTGATCTCCATACCCATATGTGTGTCCCCCAACACAAATGAATGAATGAATGAATGAATAAAAAGATAAACAAACAAATACCAGTAAGAACAAACCCCCAAAACACTAGGTTCTTGGACCAATGAGATGGCTCAGTGGATAAAGGTGCCTGCTACCAAGTCTAACAACCCAAGATTGATCCCTGGAACTTATCTGGTGGAAGAAAAGGTCTAACAAGTCAACATCATCTTCTGGCCTCCACATCTGCAGCTTGGCATATGTATGCACATTCTCAACTACACATAGAAAAGACACTGTTGGTTAGAATAAATCCTTGTTTTCTTTGTGGTGCTAGAGATAGAACCAAGAACCTCATGCATACTAGTCCACCACTGTTTAATAGTTAATTAGTAAATTAAATAGTATATCCTAGAAATGTTCATAAAATATATCAGTGAGGCTGGGGCTGGGGCTCAGTGGATAGGGTGTTTACAAGAAGGAGGCCCTGGACTCCAGCCTCAGTACCACATGAACAGCACATAGTTCCACAAGACAATCATGTTAGCACGAGAAAGGCCAAGACAGAAGATCAGGGTTCATGGTTATTCTCAGCTACATAGTGAGTTCCAGGCTAGCCTGGATTACATAATACATGTCTGAAAATACATAAACTGATAACAAATGCAAAGAGAACAACAACAACAAAATTACATGCATTTAGCCCAATAATTAAATTCTCCAGGGTCTGCTCCACCAGTGAGTCATGGCACTGTATAGCCTGGAACTCACTCTGTAGACCAGGCTGGCCTCGAACTCAGAAATCCGCCTGCCTCTGCCTCCCAAGTGCTGGGATTAAAGGTGTGCGCCACTACCGCCCAGCCTGCCTTGGTCTTCTGTTGTTTCTTTGATCACAAGACTCCTTCAGTATTAGAATCCATAATGCTGGTTACTGAATTTTCATCTCATGCCAGGAATTCCATCCTTTGTATTCCTCATTTACTAAAGAATCACAATTTTCCCATTATCCAGGTGATGAAAAGGAGGTTGGCTCAGAAACCAGAGTCCAAGCTCTGTCCAGCCCTCGTAGTGGATGGCAGTGAGCCAGGTGTAAGCTCTCAGCACCCCCTGAAGGTCAAGAGTGGAACAGAGACAAACCAGAAACTCCAATTATCTCTGGAAAGGTTCTTAGTGAGGTAGGTGATCTGGATCTGTTCATGAGGTGATTTTTTTTCCCCCTCTGCCCTGGGAGAGTCCTAGAAGGTGTGAAGGGGCAGAATCCTGGATTAGATGTGAGTGGACGGACACAGGGCTGCTGGGAGGGATTTCAGAGGGACATAGCCAGCCCTGGAGACTCTAAGAAACACTGAAAGCTATCTGGCAGGACTCTCATTTAAAGAATCAAACACATCTGGAAAGAGGAGGCTGGAGGATTTCAAGGTTACTTACTGAAGTTCTGTCTTAAAAAAATAAATAAAACCCATAGAGGCTGGAGAGATTGCTCAGCTGCTAGAGTACCTAAACTACACAAACCTCTTGATCTTTAGCACTAAATAAACCAGCATGGTGGCACATACATATAATCCCAGGATTCTTGAGGTGGGGGGTAGGCAGAAGAATAAAAAATTCAAGGTTACTCTTGACTACACAGAGTTCAAGGCCAGCCAAGTCAGACCCCTTCACACACCAAAGAGGGGGGAAGGGAAGATCAGATAAAATTAGATTCACCTGGTCATAGCAGTGCAGACAATCCAGACCTCTGGAAGCCAGAGAGGGAGACTCTGAACTCAAGGTCGTCCTTGGTTAAACAGAGAAGCCTAGTTTACAAAAGAATAGGATGGCGTTTGAGATGGCTCAGCTCCTTAGGTGGCTTGCCACCAAACTGGAGGGCCTGAGTTCAATCCACATGGTGAAAGAAAATCGCTAACTCCCTTGAGTTGTCGTCTTACTTCCACACTAAAACACAAAAATAAATTAAGAAACCTAAAAAAAAGGAGCTGGAGAGATAGCTCTGTGGTTAAGAGCACTATCTGTTCTTCCCGAGTTCAATTCCCAGCAACTACACGGTGGCTCACAGCCACCTATAATGGGATCTGATGCTTTCTTCAGGCATGCAGGCATATATGCAAACAGAGCACTTATATGTATAAAATAAAATCTTTTTTTTTTTTTTTTGTTTTTGTTTTTCGAGACAGGGTTTCTCTGTGTAACCCTGGCTGTCCTGGAACTCACTTTGTAGACCAGGCTGGCCTCGAACTCAGAAATCTGCCTGCCTCTGCCTACCGAGTGCTGGGATTAAAGGCTTGCGCCACCACGCCCGGCCAAATAAAATCTTTCTTAAAAGTAAAAAATTAAAATACATATATATTGAAAAAGCGAAAAATAGCCACATGACATGGCACACACCTTTTTATTTTTATTTTTCTTAACTTCCAGACAGGGTCTCACTCTGAAGTCACTATGTACCATGTAGACCAGACTGGCCTTGAATTGCAGTGTTGCTTCCGAGTGCTAGAATTAAAATCATGCAACACCACGGCCCAGCCCGGCACACATCTTTAATCTCAGTACTCAGGAATCAGAATCAGGTGGATCTCTCTGAGTTCGAGGCCGCCCTGCGCTACATAGGGTGAGTCAGGAGTGAGACCCTTACTCTAAAAGACAAAAGTCAATTCATATCAATAATGGTAAAGGGAGAGAAAGACACAGAAAATAATGTAGGCAAAATATGCAGGAGGCTTGACCACGTTCAATAAAAAGATAAACGCTAATTAGCCAGGTACCGCCCAGGTATGGGCGGACCCTCCAGCAACGCTTGAGGTTCATTGGTTATAAGAGAAACGCGACTCTGGGGTTTGCTTCCGGCACCCGGCTCTCGCTCTGCGGTGTCGGGGCTTCCGGCTGTCAAGGAGCTGATCCACAGCCTCAGGCTTCGGGACCTGGCGCTGATGGAGGCGGAATCGCCTTCGTGACGAGCGCCGGCGCACATACGACGTCATCAGTCACCGCCGCGAGCGTCCGTAGCGCAGCGACCTCCCTCCCTGCGAGAGGTCCTCCGAAATGTTGCGGTTGTTGCAGGTCGCTTCCCGGGCGGGGCTTCGACCCCCTGGCTCCCGGGTAGGGCACTGAGCTGAGGTCAAGGCCGGAGGTCAAAGGTTGAGAACCTCGGAGTGCATCTCTAACTCCCGCCTGTCATTTTCCAGGTCATCACCTCTCTAGCGGAAGGCACGGGGCGGCCGGCCGAGATTTCCGAGCCGCGAGATAGCGCCGGTGAGACGACCGGGGCCTTGACACACAGAGTGGCGGGAGATGGCACCGAAGGTACTGAGCTTTGATCCTGACCCGTGGCCGCTCATTTCCCACCCCCCTCCAGGTCTCCTAGATCCTGTTTTGCGCAAGTGCGAGCTCCGGATCCCGGTGCACCGGCGCCCGGTGCAAGCCTGGGTCGAGTCTCTCCGAGGCTTTGAGCAGGAGCGCATCGGCCTGGCGGAGCTGCACCCCGACGTGTTTGCAACGGCGCCCCGGTGAGTGTGGGGTGCAATGGGAGGAATTTGCCGTGGTTTCTTAACGTGACAAAAGGGGTGATCAGTTTCCCTGCATCAGGGCTGGAAGGCGAAGGACACAACAACCCTGCTGCCACCCTGGCCTATTACATCCTGCCTTGCTCCCTTGTGCTTGGGTCTCCACAATGGAGACCTCAAGAAATTGGGAGACGGTTAGGTAGATTAATCCACCACACAGAAAATTCTCTAGAAGTGTTCTATATTAGGGCTGCGGATGTGCACAGTTAGAGGGCTTGCCTGCATGCACCTTGCCCTGGGTTCCCTTCTATAGCATATACATGTCCTGGTAACCCACACCTCTAATCCCACCAGCACTGTAGAGGTGGAAATAGGAGGACCAAGAAATTAATGGTCAAGGTTGCATAGTGAGTTCCAGACCAGCCTGGGCTACATTGACACCATAAGTAAATAAAAATATTAAATACTGGACTGGCGAGATGGCTCAGCGATTAAGAGCACTGACTGCTATCCAGAGGTACTGAGTTCTCCCAGCAACCAAATGGTGGCTCACAACCATCTGTAATGGAATCGGATGCTGTCTTCTGGTGTGTCTGAAGACAGCTACAGTGTACTCATATACATAAGATGAATAAATAATCCTTTAAAAAATAAGTAAGCCAGCCGGGCATGGTGGCGCACGCCTTTAATCCCAGCACTCGGAAGGCAGAGGCAGGTGGATTTCTGAGTTCGAGGACAGCCTGGTCTACAAAGTAAGTTCCAGGACAGCCAGGGCTGTACAGAGAAACCCTGTCTCGAAAAACCAAAATAAATAAATAAATAAATAAGTAACTTCTATTAACATGATTTTTTTTTTTTTTTAGTTTTGTTTTTTCAAGACGGGGTTTCACTGTGTAGCCCTGGCTGTCCTGGAGCTCATGTAGACTAAGACGGTCTTGAGCACACAGGGATCCTCCTGTCTGCCTCCTTAGTGCTGGGGTTAAAGGTGTGCACAATATCATGCCAGGCTGTAAGTTACTTTTTACCATCTCCATGATGAACTTGGGGTTTTTGTTTAATTTTTTAGCCTTTTGAGGGTGGGTTAAACTTGTATTTGTGGTAGTAAGGACAACTTGGAGCTGGTTTCCTCTTTACATGGTGTATGTATGCTTACTCGGTGTGTGGGCGTGTGTGCATGTGTGTTCATGTATAGGAGTATGCATGTGTGCATACACAAGTCTGGCTTTGCTGCAAGTGCCTTTACCTACTGAACCGTCTCATCGGCCCACAGGATTGCTTATATTTGACATACTGCCCCACACAGTAGGCCCTAGTAGCATTTGACCACTGTATACCTGCAACACAGCTAGTGTTGAATACTGAGGGGACAAAATATTTACATGTACTTGACTAAATATATTCTAAAGGGCTAAGGAGACAGCTCGGGGGTAAAGTACCTGCCACACGAGTATGAGTCCCGGAGTTTGGACCTTAGAACCCCCATAAAGCAAATGAGGTGGAGTGCATCTGTGATCATAGAAAATGCATGGAGAGGAGAGGGGAGGGAAAGGCAGGAGAGCCCCTAGAAGCTCCAAGGCTGGCCAGTAGAGCATCAGCAAGCAAGAGAACCTGTCTCAACTGAGGTAGAAATCCAGGACCACACCCAAGGTTGTCTTGTGACCCTACCCGATACTAGTCACTGTCACGTGTATTTATGTGTATGAGGATTTGCCTGAATGTGTCTGTACCATATCACATGTGTAATATGTGCAGTGCCCTCAGGAGCTGGAACAGGTTAGAAATGGAGTTAGAACCAGCTCTGAGCTGCTTGGGTGCTAGGAACTGAACCTGGGCATCTACAAGAGTAGCAAGGACTCTTAACCACTGACCCACCTCCCCAGCACTCCTGAGTGCTTTGAGATTGATCCAGCCAAGACAAGAGCATTTCAGAGAGAGAGAGAGAGAGAGAGAGAGAGAGAGAGAGAGAGAGAAGAACACCTCTATTCTTTGGTTTTTAAAGGTGGAGTCTTGGCTGGGCATGGTGGCGCACACCTTTAATCCCAGCACTCAGGAGGCAGAGGCAGGCGGATTTCTGAGTTCGAGGCCAGCCTGGTCTACATAGTGAGTTCCAGGACAGCCAGGGCTATACAGAGAAACCCTGTCTCGAAAAACCAAACAAACAAACAAACAAACAAAAAAGGTGGAGTCTTACCATGAAGTACAGCTAGGCCTTTAATTCTCCATCCTCCTGCCTCAGCCTCCTGAGTACCAGGATGATAGGCATAGCCACCAACCGTGCCTGAACTTCATGGTACAGAGACGAGCTTGAGTTGTGGTGTCACCTGTGGTTGGGGAAGAGTAGAGGACAGAGGGTCCTGAATGTCCAAAGGAAGAGCCATCCTTTACGAGGATGCAAGTGTGGGAAAGTTTCACCTGGGGTGTCCCTCTTAGGTCTCCCTTCCTTTTTCCAGGCTGGACATTGTACACCAGGTTGCCATCTGGCAGAGGAACTTCAGGAGAATCGTGAGTGTCCTGAGTAGCGTGGCAGAGCTTCCCACTGGTCTCAGCGGCCTGTGAGTGTGCTCTCTGGAAACAACCCAGCTCAAGCCTTGGCTGCCTGTTCCAGTCAGGCAGGTCCCTTCTCAGGTTGTAGTTTAGCACCCATCCCTGTAGCTGTTATGGTAGGGAAGCTGCAACCCACCAGATCCCTGCCCCACAGGACCAAGTCTAGTAGGAGAAGTGAATGAACATCAGCAGTCAGGGTGGCTCACATGCTTGGGAACAGTCTTCCCAGAGAGAGGTACTGAGTACAGGTGGACTGGGAAGTGGGCCCAGAACCTCAGTGGCTGGCCTCTTGCTTTGTTAATAAGCCACCACCATCCCACTTGGGACTTTCTACTACTGAGCCGGGTCACCAGTACTCACTAGACGGGTGCTCTACTGCCAGGCCATGCTCCAGCCAGAGAAACATTTCTCAAGGTGGAGGACTCTGGTCCCTAAGTTCCCCACACTGTCCCCTTGACAGCCTTCTCTGCTTCTTGCCTGAGCCCTACCTCATCCTCTTTGTGCCCACAGAGCTATGCTAAGACCAAGACCAGGGCTGAGGTGAGTGGTGGTGGCCGCAAGCCCTGGCAACAGAAAGGCAGTGGCCGTGCCCGGCATGGCAGTATTCGTTCTCCCATATGGCGAGGAGGTGAGTGGGCCACAAGGGAGATGGTTTCAGATGACCATTGCCATGCAGGTACCCACCACTGCCATGATAGGGGACACCTGAGTCCCCAGCTTATTAGCCCACTGGGGCATGAGAGCCCTGCACCACCAAGCTTGGTTTATGCACTGCTGGGGATGTTACCCCACAACCAAGAAGCCCGGAGCAAACTGGCACAGAGCCCACTGTTACTCTTTGCACGCTAGGCAAGCCCTAACCCCACCTTCCTTTTTCATATCTGTTTATTTTCCTTTGAAACTGGATCTTGCTGTATATCCCAGGCTGTTCTTGAACTTACTTTTTTACTTCAGGTTGTTGTACTAGAGTTGGATGGATGTACCTTCATGCCTATCCATCTCCACCCCTCCTCCTGTCTAGGCTTTCCTTGCCCACTCTTCCCATGGTACCTAGCAGGATCTTCTGGCCACTCCCACAACCCCAGCTACTGTACATCACCCATTCCAACACCTTGTGCCAGCCATCAAGCAAATTTCTGAGATCCCAGACCAGCGGTGACCAACACCTCATATACCACTGTCCCTGCAGGAGGTGTAGCCCATGGTCCCCGGGGTCCTACAAGTTACTACTACATGTTGCCCATGAAAGTGAGGGCACTGGGCCTCAAGGTGGCCTTGACTGTCAAGCTCATGCAGGTATGGCACAGTACAGCTGGGAGGGAACTTGGCTGGTGTCTGTGGGTCCTGGGCTCTGCAGTAGAGCCCAGAATCCTGTTTTCCTCCACAGGATGATCTACACATTGTGGATTCCCTGGAGCTACCCACAGCAGACCCCCAGTACCTGACAGAGTTGGCCCAGTACCGCCACTGGGGAAGTTCCGTGCTCCTTGTAGACTTGTGAGGGCACAGGGCAGGGTGGGGAAGGGGCCAAGTTCCCTGTGTCCTGCCAGGCTCACCTCTCAGCCTCCATCTGTTTCAGAACACATGAAGAGATGCCCAAGAATGTCATGGCAGCCACTTCAGGGCTCAACAGCTTCAACCTGATCCCCGCAGTTGGTGAGTGATGGGTCCAGTTGTTACCCCACAACCAAGAAGCCCGGAGCAAACTGGCACAGAGCCCACTGTTACTCTTGGCCAGTTCAAACCCTCCACCTGTCGCAGCAGGGCTGAATTGCTTGTCTAAGAGTTTACCATTTGATTGTGTTGTTGGGGTGGAAACCAAGGCCCAGCGCCTTATGTGCTAGGCATGTGCTCTACCCAGAGCCACTCCTCCAGCCTTCAGCTGCCCCAGTGGTACCATTCTGAAAGAAGCATCCCAAAGCCATGTTTCTGTTAAAGTCTGTTCTACATATAGCCTGAAGAGGGCAACTGTGAGTGCCGGGATGAGAACTGGTTTTACCTGCCTTCTAATCTTTCCTCCCCTCACACTGACTCCCACTGATTCTGGTCTTCCAGAGATCCACTGTGTTTTTATCCACTTGCTGGGTCCTCACTGGAATGTGGCATGGGGTCACAGTTAAACCCTGGGTAAATATGAAGGCAGCTGATGTGACTCTGAAAACAGTGTATCCCTGAGGAGGGCTGGGGCCCAGGCTTCAGGTACGATGCGATGAGCTCGGGCAGTCACACCCTCCCCTTTCTCTCCCATCCCAGGCCTAAATGTGTACAGCATGCTCAAGCACCAGACTTTGGTCCTTACCCTGCCTTCCGTCGCCTTCCTGGAGGACAAGCTACTCTGGCAGGACTCAAGATACACACCGCTCTACCCCTTCCGCTTGCCCTACAGTGACTTCCCCTAACCCTGCCCTGGTCACCTAGGGGTCTGCCCCACTTGGGGGCCAGGTCAGCACCCCAGCCATCCTGCAAAAGAAGAAAGCAGTTCCCTGGGAGCTGTAGTACCTTGTTGCAAGGAGAGGACAACTGCACAGAAGACACAGGGGACAACTGCACAGAGGAGGGGAGGGGACAACTGCACAGAACCAAGATGAATGCTGCCGGGGGTCTCTTGTCACATTAAAAATAAACCCTATTTTTTACAAGACTTGGAAATGTAGCTGGTCACTGCTGTGGGATCCTGTCAGCTCTTAGGCTGTTCATCCAGTGATAGGTAATCTTGATGCCTCTCTTCCAGGGCCCACCACCTGCTTTGATACAGACTGCCTGGGGGAATTTCTCCCTCCTGAGGCAGATGTTGGAGCTTGCATAGGTGCCAAGCCAGCAGCCTGTCCTCACCTCCAGGAGGGTCTGCCACCTGGATGCCAGACAGGCTTCCTTACAGCTTCCTCCAGGCTCAGAGCCAGCCAGTGTCTCATGTTCTTATAAAACAAACCTATACCGGGCGTGGTGGTGCACGCCTTTAATCCTAGCACTTGGGAGGCAGAGGCAGGTGGATTTCTGAGTTCGAGGCCAGCCTGGTCTACAGAGTGAGTTCTAGGACAGCCAGGGCTATACAGAGAAACCCTGTCTCGAAAAACCAACCAACCAAAGAAACCTATTTAAAGAGACCACCCCAATATTCTCATTTTGTTATAGTTGTGTATTCTTTTTTTTTTGAGTGCTGGGATTAAAGGCGTGTGCCACCACGCCCCACTGTAGTTGTGTATTCTTCCAGACAAGTTTTCTCTGTAGCCCAGCTGTCCTAGGACTTTCTCTGTAGACCAGGATGACCTGGAACTCACAGAGATCCACCTGCCTCTGCCTCCCAAGTGCTGGGATTAAAGGTGAGGTTCACTATCTCCCAGCTGTATTATTCTCAGTTTAAAAGAAAAAAAAAGGTGGGGGGGCTGGAGATAGTGTTCAGTGGTTAAGAGCACCGACTGCTCTTCCAGAGATCCTGAGTTCAATTCCCAGCAACCACTAGGCAGCTCACAACCATCTGTAGTGAGATCCAGTGCCCTCTTCTGGTGTGTCTGAAGACAGTGACTGTGTACCCACATACATGAAATAAATCTTGAAAAAAAAAGCAAAATCCCTACCATTAAAAAAAAAGGCCGGGCGTGATGGCGCACGCCTTTAATCCCAGCACTTTGGAGGCGAGAGGCAGGCAGATTTCTGAGTTCGAGGCCAGCCTGGTCTACAAAGTGAGTTCCAGGACACCCAGGGCTATACAGAGAAACCCTGTCTTGAAAAAAAAAAAAAAGAGAGAGAGAGAGAGAGAGGGCTGGTGAGATGGCTCAGCGGGTAAGAGCACCCGACTGCTCTTCCGAAGGTGATGAGTTCAAATCCCAGAAACCACATGGTGGCTTACAACCACCAGTAATGAGATCTGATGCCCTCCTCTGGTGTGCCCGAAGTCAGCTACAGCATACTTATGAAGAATAATAATAAAACGAATCCCTGGACCGGAGCGAGCGGGGCCTACCGGAGCGAGCAGGGCTGGCCAGAGCAAGCGGGGTCGAGCGGAGCGAGCGGGGTTGACCTGAACAAGGGGGAAAAAAAAGAGAATCTGGAAAGATGGATTAGCAGAGAAGAGCAGTGGCTGCTCTCTGAGAAACCTGGAGTTAGGATCTCAGCCACATGGCACGCAGCTCACAGCCATCTTCATCTCCAGTTCCAGGAGAGCCAGGTGTTCTCTTCTGACATCTGCTGTCACCAATACAAACATGGTACACAGACATGGCATATTCACAGAGTATAGAAAGTAGTTAAAAATGAAAGGTGCTTACAAGAAAAAATTTTTCCGGGGAGGCAGAAAGAAAAAAAAATTTTTTTTCCTGGATGGAGCCACTCAAACAAACCATGGGCTATACTACACTCCTAGAGAGTTTCTCTACAGGGGCTATATCCCCTGAGTACAGAGATTACAGGCATACACAGCTGTGTATGTCTTGTTTTATATGAATTTATCACAAAAGAACATATAAGAAAGAGTGAGGTGGTGGCGCACACCTTTAATCCCAGCACTTGGGAGGCAAAGACAGGCGGATTTCTGAGTTCGAGGCCAGCCTGGTCTACAAAGTGAGTTCCAGGACAGCCAGGGCTACACAGAGAAACCCTGTCTTGAAAAAAACAAGGGGGCTGGTGAGATGGCTCAGCGGGTAAGAGCACCCGACTGCTCTTCCGAAGGTGATAAGTTCAAATCCCAGCAACCACATGGTGGCTCACAACCATCCGTAATGAGATCTGGCTCCCTCTTCTGGAGTGTCTGAGGACAGCTACAGTGTACTTACATATAATAAAAATAAAATAAATCTTTTAAAAAAAAAAGAAAAAGAACAAAACAAAAACAAAAAAGAAAGAGGTTTTGTGTGTGTATATAGGGCTACACAGAAAAACCCTGTCTCAAAACAATCAAACTAAATACATTTTTTAAAATGAGGGAAATTGAGGAGTCTCCAGAGAGTGAGCTAGAGCTCCATAGACAACATCCAGCAGTGTCTCTAAAGCATTGCTGACCGTGACTTCGACTGCTTTCTGTTGGTGTACACACAGCCAGACAGCCTCAGCCACACCTGATGGCTGCCAGCTCTCTTTGGCTGAAAATATCCCTGGGACGTGTTGACATTACAACTAGAAAAACAAAAGCCACAGAAGCCCTGAGTGGCACGTGCTCTACTGCAATGCTTTGGAGGCAGAGGCTGGAGGACTGCAATTCTAAGGATAGCCTGGGCTACATAGTAAGACGAGGCAGGCATGGTGGTGCACACCTATCATTCTGGTACTTGAGGCAGAAGCATGAGGGAAGGTTGAAAAAGTTACCCTTGGCTACATAGCTTGAAGCCAGGTGGGACTGCCACAAACCCAATTTCAAAAGCACTAAACAAGTGTTCCTGTCTTGGACTCCACTCCCTTGGCAATTCTTTCTCATTATTCCTTAATAAACCTATGTTTCCTCTGCTTGGAAACAAGCCAGGCGCAGGTCTTTAATCCTAGCAACTCAGGAGACAGAGATAGGCACATTTCTGAGTTCAGGCCAACCTGGTCTACGAGTGTGTTCTAGGTCTGCCAGGCTACAAAAACACAAAAACAAAACAAAACAAAACAACAACAAACAAGCATACAAAACCACCAAAGAAGCCACCGGGGTAGCCTGGCGTGGTGGCGCACCCCTTTAAGCCCAGCACTCCAGAGGTAGAGGCAGGTGGATTTCTGAGTTCGAGGCCAGCCTGGGCCTGGTCTACAGAGTGAGTTCCAGGACAGCCAGGGCTATACAGAGAAATCCTGTCTCAAAAAAAAAAAAAAAAAAGAAGAAGCCACTGGGGTAAGTTGTAGGTGTGCTGATGCTAGCTGGGCTCTAGCTGTTACATGTCTCTGCTGTGCCTCTTGTGAAGCTAAAGATCATAAAGCCAGAGTCCCAGCCTAAAAAGACACACATGCAGGTCCACCTACATTAGAACTTAAAGGAAACCATGAGACCGACCATCACCACACACAGGGGTTTTATAAAAAGTCAGAACCTGTCCCTCCACACTGGAGACCCTCAGCCAGCTGGAGAAGGGAAAGGGTGTCCTAGGAAAGTGAGACTGTGTCTAGAATGTACTTTCAAGTTATTGGGATGGAGCCGGGCAAGGTGTTGAATGCATTTGGGAAGTTGAGGCAGGAGAATCAGGTCAACCTGGGCTCTGTAGTAAGTCTGAATCTAGTCTGAACTACATGAAACCTTGTCTCAAAAAGCAAAACAGTGAGGCTGGGGCTGGGGTTGGGGCTGGGGCTGGGGCTGGGGTCGGGGTCGGGGTCGGGGCTAGGGCTGCAGTGGATCAGCTGGCAGAATGCTCATCTACTACTCATTGAACTAGGGGAAATGTAAGCAGGGTGTGGTGGTGCTACCCCAGATCTTGAGTGTTGGAAGCAGAAGCTGGGGAGTTCCAGGCCAGCCTGGGCTATAGACCAAGAGCCTGTCTCAAAGTAAATACATAAAAACAAACGGAGGCAGCTCAGGCTGCAGGAAGGAGGCAAGAGGAAAGCTGTGTTGGGATGAGTGGGAAGGCATGGTGGGTGGAAGGAACTGCAAAATGTCCCCTCCAAAGAACACCGAGGTAATATCACAGACTGATTCGCAGAGCATTCCTTAGTCCTTGTGAGACCACTTGGCACCAGGGAGGAAGTCATGCCCTTCCTGCAGACTGAGGTACAGGGCAGGGGAGGAACTACAAAGGAATGTAACTCTAGAGTGTGCTCCGCCACAGTCTATTGCAGCCACTAACCTTCCCATTCCCGCTCAGCAAGGACCCTTCCAGGATTTCAGACCTCTTCCAAGGAACTACTCTTGACCCTGGCCCCAAGCCCCAACAGCTCCAATGGGTCTAGCCTGAGAATGGATTCAAGTCCAAGAGATAGCCAGTGGACCACGCAGGAAGGGTCTCATGTATTCCAGGTTAGCTTCTTCTAGCCTTTGTTTGCTGTTAATTTATATGTGTGATGCTCTGTCTACACACACCCATGCAGGCCAGAAGAGGGCATCAGATCCCATTACAGATGTTTGTGAGCCGCCATGTGTGGTTGCTAGGAATTGCACTCAGGACCTCTGGAAGAATAATCAGTCCTCTTACCTGTTGCACTCTTTCCAGTCCCCCACCCCAACCCCAAGGCGCTTCAGAGACAGGGCTTCTCTGTGTAGTCCTGCTAGTTTGAAACTTGCTGTGTAGACCAAACTGGCCTTGAACTCAGAGATCTGTGTGCCTCCCAAATGCTGGGATTAAAGGCATGTGCTGATACCTCCTTGTTCTCTTTTTTTTTTTTTGGTTTTTCGAGACAGGGTTTCTCTGTGTAGCCCTGGCTGTCCTGGAACTCACTTTGTAGACCAGGCTGGCCTCGAACTCAGAAATCCGCCTGCCTCTGCCTCCCAAGTGCTGGGATTAAAGATGTGTACCATCACTGCCTGGCTGCAGCAGCTATTCTTAACTGCTGAGCCATCTCTCTCCAGACCCTCCTTTAATTAAAAAAATGTGTGTGTGTGTGTGTGTGTGTGTGTGTTTGCCACATGTATGCAGATGTCTGAAGAAGCCAGAATAGTGCATGGGATCCCTGGAGCTTGAGTTACAAGCAAGTGTGAGCCTCTAAATGTACTGCATCCAGGCCCTCTGCTCTTAACCAATAGGCCATCCCTCCAAGATATGGGCACCACACCAGTTCTTTTTTTTTTTTAAGATTTATTTATTTTATGTATGTGAGTACACTGTAGCTGTCTTCAGACAGTAGAAGAGGGCATCAGATCTCATAGCAGATGGTTTTGAGCCACACATGGTTGCTGGGTTAAACTCAGGACCTCTGGAAGAGCAGTCAGTGCTCTTAACCACTGAGCCATCTCTCCAGCCCCCACACCAGTTCTTTTCAACCATCAAACTCTCTATCCCTGGCTCTACCAGTAATCACAAAATAATACCCCATACTTTTTATTTTTTGAGAAGCCCTAAGTGTAGCCCAGGCTAGCCTTAAAAATGTAGCAGAGGATAACCTTAAATTCCTGATCCTCTTTCCTCCACCTGGGCTTTGTGTTTGTTAAACAGGCACTCCACTAACTGAGCTCCAGCCCCAGAATGATTGTTTTTTTTTTTAAGATTTATTTTATTTTATTATATGTAAGTACACTGTAGCTGTCCTCAGACACTCCAGAAGAGGGAGCCAGATCTCATTACAGATGGTTGTGAGCCACCATATGGTTGCTGGGATTTGAACTTATCACCTTCAGAAGAGCAGTCGGGTGCTCTTACCTGCTGAGCCATCTCACCAGCCCCCCGATTGGTTTTTTTAATTACTATATTAGATTAATTTTATATGTGAACACTTAACACTTAGCTTGCTTGTGTGTGTGTGTGTGTGTGTGTGTGTGTACCACATGCATGCTGGCTGCTCGGCATGGGTGCTGGAAACTTAATTTCAGTCCTCTATAATAGCAGGATATATACTCAACCACTGGGCCACCTCTCCAGCCATAAGACTGGGGGAGAGGGGGGGGCGGCTGGAGAGATGGTTCAGTGGTTAATAAGAGCACTGACTGCTCTTCCAAAGGTCTTGAGTTCAGTTCCCAGCAACCACATGGTGGCTCACAACCATCTGTAATAAGTTCAGATGCCCTCTTCTGGTGTCTGAAGACAGCAACAGAGTACTCACATACATTAAATAAATAAATAAATAAATAAATAAATAAATAAATAAATAAATAAATACTCTGTGTGTGTGTGTGTGTGTGTGTGTGTGTGTGTGTGTGTGTGTGTCCAGAAGAAAACATCAGATCCCTAGAGCTGGAGTTACAGATGGTTGTCAGCTGCTGTGAGGGTGATGGGAATTGAACCTGTGTTCTCTGCAAGAGCACTTGCTCTGAACTGCTGACCCATCTCTCCAGCCCCCAGTTGATGGTTCTTGAAGAAATCATCTCTTGTGGAACTGGCCTTAAAACTCAACCAGTCAGTTGTCTGGTCTTGCTCCATCTTCTGAGTACACTTCCAAGCTGCTGCTGTATGCTCCTAGCTTCTCTGTTGAAGGAGAGTTATGTTCTGCTCATCAAAGCTCCACTGAGGATCAAAGCAGGATTTTCCAATATTCAGCTCTTGGACCTATGGTGCCCTCAACACAGAAGGTGCTGCTTTAAACAGTCACACTCTAAGGACTGCACATGGGACCTTAGGGCAACGGAGACTCAAACAGGTGAAATGGGGACCAAAAGACTCTCAGTGACACCACTAGAAAAATCCACTCCGAGGGGTTTCCCAGATTCCCTTGAGGTCACTCTGAAACTCCATCATAGTTGTCCTGGGGTAGAGATTGAGTGCCTGCTACCCAAACCCCCCCCAATCAAAACATCCCCGTGGAAATTCCTTAGGAATAACCAGGCTTCAGGCGTGGGTGTGGAGTGGCCTGGGAGCTATGGGCTCTGGAGGAAGAGCACGCGTGCATCTCAACCTCTCCCTTCCGCATCTGCAGCCTGACCTCTTGGCCCACCCAGGGCTGGTCTCCACAGCAACTATATAGGCGTCTTAAAACAGGAAGCCTCAGGCGTCTAACGGCCAGTAAGCAAGCCATTGGTTCTTGGAAGACTAGGGTTTAATATCTCTCTTTGTCCAACCTCCTTTGTCCATTGTTCAAGGTCTGCCTCTGTCTCCCTGCAGAAAGCAAGAGTAGTGGAGCACAAGGCAGGATCGGGAGTTCAAGGTCATCCTCAACTACAGGGCGTATGAGGTCACCCTGAGCTACTAAACACCTGACCTCAAGAAGTGACAGCAGGGGGAGAGATGAGAGGGGAAAGGGGAGAAACTAGAACGGGGCGGGACGAGAGGATGGAGAAAGTGGGGGAGAGGAGAGAGGAGGAGAGGTAACCCAGAGGGCGCGCTGGGGAGGGAAGAGGATGAGATCTCTGTTTTCTGAGAGGTGCCTCTCCTCTTCAGAGTTCTCAGTTTCTCATTCAGTCTAGGAAAGGGCGGTTCAGGGCTCCACGCCACAGGACCAGACTTCTTCCTTCCTTTTTGGGGAGCTGTCAAGACGTCCCAGCAGTCAAAGCAGAAAAGGGGAACCGAGGCCGCGGGGGCGGGAGCATTCGTGAGTGGGAGGAGGGACGTGAGGACTGCGCGATGCCTCTCAGGAAGGACTTTCACATAGCGGATCTGTCCAGGCCTGCTAGGATCGCTGCTCCATCTCTAGTGCCAAGTGGGTGGAGCATGGTCCTGGGGAGAGGGGCACCTCTGAATGGATGGCGTCCCCTAACGATTCCAGGGAACCCTTATCCCCGGCATGGGTTTGTCTGGTGGGTTAAAGAGGCTTGCAGTTTTTGGGGAAATCAGGACTTGATTTCGGATTCCTGCGAAATGCCCAGCCTCAGTTTATCCCTTTGAGGGAGGGGATGGCGGTCCTGATGTCGCAGGGGACTAGGGTAGTCAGTCAGTTGACCAGGAGGCATGACTCCTGGAGGCCCGGGGCCTTCTCTCCGGACTCACCTTCTGGTCTCTGACACCACCTCCCCCCACGTCATTACTTCAGTTTGGAAATTCCTAGATCGCAGGGGGCAGCGAGGCAGGACCACCCCTCTCTGCCAGGGCACAGTCTCCACCCGGAAATACCGAAGCCCTCGTTCCGGAGGGGAAGGCGCGAGGTTTCCCGGAAAGTGGCCCCGACAGCACCGCCCCTCGGCCCCCCGTGAGCCAAAGCCTATAAAAGCGGCGTCCGCCTCAGCCTGCACCCAGTACTAGTGCAGAGCTCCGCTGCTACCTGTACTTTGCCCTGGCCCTGCAATGGCTTCAACCCGTGCCAAGCCCACGCTGCCTCTGCTCCTGGTCCTGGTCGCCGTTGTGATCCCTGGTGAGTCCGTGGTGGGTCGCTTTGGGGGGCAAGTCTCCAAACTCCAGGTGGACCCAGAGCGCGGTGGAAATCCCTGCTCCCAGGCCAGCGGAACATTACATAAACTTAGCTGGGATTGGAAACCCAGGGTTGAAAACTAACAGCCCGGAGTTCGAATCCCACGTAGCATCAATCCATGGATGGGTTACAGAACCCAAATCTCAGTCTCTCTCTCTCTCTCTCTCTCTCTCTCTCTCTCTCTCTCTCTATCTATCTCAGTCTCTCTCTCTCTCTCTCTCTCCCTCCCTCCCTCCCTCCCTCCCAGTCCCTCCTTCCATCTCCCTCTCTCTGTCCTCTCTCCTCTCTCTCTTACCCTGTTCCCTCTTCCCCTCCCTTCCTTTCTTTCCTGTTTTGAGAATGATGCCTTGACAAGTTAGCTTAGGCTGGCCTTGAACTCAGTTCTCAAGGCCTCGCGGCTCTTCGGGTTACAGGCTCAAAACACACTACACTCCTATAAACGTGCACGTTTAGAACCTGGGCTCCTGGTCTGTGCAATGGGAACCGTGGTCACAGCCCTTGTCATGGGACAGTCAGAATATGGCCGAGGTGGGGAACAGATGGTCTGAAGGGCTGGCCCCTCCTAAGCTGAATCTTGAGGTCCGGTTCCCTCCCCCACAGACACCCGTTCCTCATCCTCACCCCTGGGGAAGTCCAGGCTGCTTCTGCGTTGGGGAATTCCAGGGTTGGTGTACCCTGGAGCCAGAGTGAGTCGGCTCAGGACTCCCCACCTTGCTGCAGCCTGGGGGCGGCGCCTGCTGTCCTCCCATGAGAGGAAGATTCAGAACTTGTTCAGCAGCTAACAGGAGGCTCCCGACCTGGATTCCAAGAATCCATAACTCCTAGCTGGATGAGTTCTTCTTGTCTCAGGGTTCTCCAAGGAGCCCGAATAATTCCAGAAGTATTGAGGAGATTCGCTAGCTGTATTACCTCCACCAGACCACCAATCATAGCACTGGGATCTTGGGGGGGGGGGGCTGAGCTCAGTTTTTTTGTTTTATTATTTTTTGTTGTTGTTGTTTGGTTGGTTGGTCTTTTTTTTTTTTTTTTTTTGGTTTTTCGAGACAGGGTTTCTCTGTGTAGCCCTGGCTGTCCTGGAACTCACTCTGTAGACCAGGCTGGCCTCAAACTCAGAAATCCACCTGCCTCTGCCTCTCAAGTGCTGGGATTAAAGGTGTGCGCCACCAAGCCCGGCCGGTCTTGTTTTTTTGAGACAAGATTTCTCTGTGTAGCCCTGGTTGTCCTACAACTTGCTCTGTAGACCAGGTTGGCCTGGGACTGAGACCTGTCTGCCTCTGCCTCTGCCTCCCGAATGGTTCCACCCCCACCCCCATTCGTTGTTTAATTTAGTTAAGTGATTACATTTTATTTACTTATTGTACATGCATGTGCTTGTGCCATGGCAGAATCGTGGCACTCAGAAGGCAGCTTGCATGAGACTACTTCCTTCCTCCCTCTGTAGGGGCTCGGAGAGCTAAGGGCAGGTGGTCAGGCTTGCTGGCAAGCCCTTTACTGGCTCATCCTCTTTTTGACTCCTTTTTGATGTTTTCACATAGAAACCATGTAGGCCAGGCTAGTCTACAAGCTGTACTCCAGGCCAGGCTAATTCCTGATCTTCCAGCTTCAGCCTCCCAAGGGCTTGGTTTACAGTCCTGTGCCTTCACACCCACCTGGGAGCGAGCCTCAAGTCTTTGCATGAGTTAGTGAATGCTCGGCTTCTGAGCCCCCTCCCACCCCCAGGACTGAGGGATAACCTCAGCCACCAAAGGAACAAAGCAGTGTCTTACTGTGTAGCTAAAGCTCACTGTATAGATCAGGCTAGCCTCAAACTCACGAGTCTCCTGCCTTCTGGGTGCTGGAATTAACAATGTGTGCCACCATATTTGGCACTGGGGACATCACCACCCAGAGGATCTTCTCATTTCACCTTCTTCCTCTTCGTGCTGAGAACCCAGCCCCTCCATGCTCTTTCTCTTTCTGTCTGGAATTGGCTGCTTCTTCTTTTTTTTTTTTTTTCCTATTCAGCCAGAGCCCTCTCACCCTCCAGACCTCTGCTCAAATCTGTCACCAAGGAACTCTGTGTTATGTCCTGTTCTGTTCTGCTTAAGCCAAACTTTTTTTTTTTTTTTTTTTTTTTTTGGTTTTTCGAGAGCCAAACTCTTATTAACAACCACTATTGAGCCTGGCGTGGTGGCACAGGCCTTTAGTCTTAGCACTTGGGAGGCAGAGAGAGGTAAGGCACATCTTTTTGTGAGTCCAGCCTGGTCTACAGAGTGAGTTCTGGGGTAGCCAGGGTTATATAATGAAACCCTACCTCAAAAAAAAAAAAAAAAAAATCGGGGGCTGGTGAGATGGCTCAGCGGGTAAGAGCACCCGACTGCTCTTCCAAAGGTGATAAGTTCAAATCCCAGTATCCACATGGTGGCTCACAACCATCCGTAATGAGATCTGGCGCCCTCTTCTGGAGTGTCTGAAGACAGCTACAGTGTACTTACATATAATAAATAAAATAAATCAAACAAACAAAGAAAAAAAGGAAAAACAAAATAACAAGAACCCATCCACCATCTGAGGCTGGGATGGTCCTGGGCTCAGAGGGCAGAGTGCTTTCCTAGCAGGTCTGAAAACCTGGGTTCCTGTATACAAGGCTGCTCTTACAGTCCATTTGTAACCAAGGATCATACTCAACCCCTGATCCCCTGAGTGCTAGAATTACAGGTGTGAGCCACCACACCCAGTTTCTGGGAGCCGAGAGGAAGGAGCTCTGCCTCAGGCGTGCTAGGCAGTCAGCCCAGCCCTTCAACACTGTAATCTGTTGCTTTCTGTGTTGGGCACAATTGCCTCCTGCATGGGGTGCAGAATTCTGCCTGGCTCGAGGCTACGAGGTCAGCACCTGGCCCTGAAGTCCGGGATAACCCATTTTCCTCTCATCTTCCCCTATTGTTCCAGGGCCTGGTGATGCTCAGGTATCCATCCAACCCAGAGAAGCCTTCCTGCCTCGGGGTGGATCCCTGCAGGTGAACTGTTCTTCCTCTTGCAAGGAGGACCTCAGCCTGGGCTTGGAGACTCAGTGGCTGAAAGATGAGCTCGAGAGTGGACCCAATTGGAAGCTGTTTGAACTGAGCGAGATTGGGGAGGACAGCAGCCCACTGTGCTTTGAGAACTGTGGCACCATGCAGTCGTCCGCTTCTGCTACCATCACCGTGTATTGTGAGTGGCAGGGCCAGGACCCCGGAACAGGGAGACCCACTGGGCACATGACAGCCTTGAAAACTCCCACAGTCACTTAGAGATCTCTTTAAAGCTCTGCCAGCAGAGTGTGCCATAGGAATTTAGAACATTCTAGAGTGCCACTATTGGATGCCTGGATTGTTCTATGTTTTTTTTTTTTTT
>LR750121.1:803853-836495 GCA_902729485.2 Mus minutoides
TTTTTTTTTTTTTTTTTTTTTTTTTTTTTTTTTTTTTTTTTTTTTTTTTTTTTTTTTTTTTTTTTTTTTTTTTTTTTTTTTTTTTTTTTTTTTTTTTTTTTTTTTTTTTTTTTTTTTTTTTTTTTTTTTTTTTTTTTTTTTTGGTTTTTCGAGACAAGGTTTCTCTGTGTAGCCCTGGCTGTCCTGGAACTAACTCTGTAGACCAGGCTGGCCTCAAACTCAGAAATAGCCTGCCTCTGCCTCCCGAGTGCTGGGATTAAAGGCGTGCGCCACCACGCCCGGCATGTTTTGGGTTTTTTAAAAATAATCTTTTTTTAAATTTTATGTGCATTGGTGGTTTACCTATGTGTATGTCTGTGTGAGGGTATCAGATCCCCAGGAACTGGAGTTATAAATAGTTGGGAGCTGCCATCTGGGTGTTGGTAACTCAACTTGGACCCTCTGGAAGAGCAGCCAGTACTCTTAACTGCTGAACCATCTCTCCAGCCCCTGTCATTTGTTTGTTTGTTTGTTTGTTTGTTTGTTTGTTTGTTTAAAGGCAGGGTCTCATGTAGCCAGGCTGGCCTTGGACTCACATTGCATTGTTGAGGATGGCTTTGAACTGATGCACTTCCTGGTGCTGGGATTATAGGCTTATTACCCCATACCTGGCTTACCGGGTCTTGGGGATTGAACCAAAGATGTAGTGATTTCAAGGCAAGGACTCTGCCACTGAGCTATAGACCCAGCCTCTGACCTAGATCTGACCCTTAAAAACACCTGTTACCCCAGGTCTCAAGAGTGGAAAGAACAAGGGTCTTAGAAGTTCACAGTCATCCTTGGACACCTAATTTGGGGTAGCCTAGCCTGGACTACATGGGACATTGGGGAGAGAGAGAGACAGAGACAGAGACAGAGACAGAGACAGAGACAGAGAGAAACCTTGTTTGGCATCAACAGAGGAGCTTGAGTTTCACATTACAGAGTATCATGGTCTACAATGTGTGGCATCCCAAGAGGTAGCAAGTGATAGGATTTAGGCAAGTGTACATGTTGCTCACCTCAATACCTGCCTAATGTCCTGTTTCCTCTGAGGACTGAATAACAGCTTATGATTGGTCTAATAGACTCTCCTCAGCAAGAGGAAGGACTGCTGGGCCCACAGGACTCTGAAGACAAGAGTCAGAAACAGCCCTGGAGTTTGGATTGAACTTTAAAATTTTGTTTGTTTGTTTGTTTTGTTTTTTCGAGACAGGGTTTCTCTGTATAGCCCTGGCTGTCCTGGAACTCACTTTGTTGACCAGGCTGGCCTCGAACTCAGAAATCCACCTGCCTCTGCCTCCCGAGTGCTGGGATTAAAGGCGTGCGCCACCACACCCGGCTAAACTTTAAAATTTTTAGTTTATTTTAAAAATTATGTCGGGTGCAGTGGTGCATGCTTTTAATCTCAGTACCTGGGAGGCAGAGGCAAGAGGATCTTTGTGAGTTAAAAGCCAGCCTGGCTGGGCAGTGGTGGCGCACGCCTTTAATCCCAGCACTAGGGAGGCAGAGGCAGGTGGATTTCTGAGTTCGAGGCCAGCCTGGTCTACAAAGTGAGTTCCAGGCCAGCCAGGGCTACACAGAGAAACCCTGTCTCGAAAAAACAAAAACCAAACCAAAACAAAAAAAAATCCAGCCTGGTCTACAGAATTCCAGGCCAGCCAGGGACCGTGTGTGTGTGTGTGTGTGTGTGTGTGTGTGTGTGTGTGTGTGTGCATGTGCCAAAATCAGAGGACAACTTGCAACTTGGAGTAGTAATTTTTCTTCTTCCAGGTGGGTCCTGGAGAGGAACTCAGGTCAGCAGGCCTGGTGGCAAGTACCTTCACTCTCTGAACCATCTTGCTGGTCTTCTTTATTGTTTATTGGGTTTTGTTTTTTGTTTTGTTTGGTTTGGGGGGGGTTGTTGTTGTTTGCTTTTTCATGACAGGGTTTCTTTGTGTAGCCCTAACTGTCCTAGAACTTTTTCTGTAGGCCAGGCTGGCCTCCATCTGCCTATCTTGGGCTCCCAAATACTGGGATTAAAGGTGTGTACCACTAACATCCAACCTGCTGGCCCCGTTTTCATTTATTTTTTAAAGTATGTGTGTGTGTGTGTGTGTGTGTGTGTGTGTGTGCCTACATGTATGAACATGCCCACACGTGGAGGTCAGAAAAGGGTATTGAAACCTGAAACCTGAGTGAGCCACCATGTGTGTCCTGGGAACTGAATCCTAGTCCTTTGCAATGGCAGCCTTAACTGCTTAACTTAACTGCTGAGCCACCTGTTTATTGTTTAAGGTAAGTTGGCTTTGACATCTTACTCTTCATGTTCCTACCTCCCAAGCATCCAGATTGTAGGTGTGTGCTTCCACGCCTGGATTGGATATCAGTTCTTTATGTGATAGGTGTGTGTGTGTGTGCCCTGCAATCACACCAAGCTCCAGTCTTGGAAATCACTGATGCATGGATCCCTCCCACAGGGATCTGGTCAGGATCTAGGGCTGCTCTGCTCTTTAGGGCTGAGGATGGGACTGTCAGGGCTTTGTATTTGGCCAGGTATGTGCTCTGCTACTGAGCTCCACCTCTAAGTCATACTGCAGCTGTATTTGAAGGTCAAACATTTACCAAGCACTCAAAGATAGAGAACCCCAGAGATGGCAAGATAAAGTTTGGTTTGGGCATACCATGAAATAGTATGCAACTGAATAAAAGAATGTAGCCAGTCCTTCCTACCTGAAGGAATGTTGTACCTTAAAAGGAAACACACACTCTGAGAAGAAGTGCTATTACTGTTTCTGTATCTGTGGCCTTACTTGTTAGGCCAGCACTCACTGCCAACCCTCCACCCAGCTTCTCTGGGTATCCTAGGAAGGGCCTCTTCCCCTGAACCATGCCCCTCAGCTCCTCACTGGGGAATGCCAGGGAGAGGTTATACTTGGCTTTCTTTGACTTTGAAGTTAGCACCTGAGGAACTGGGTGACCTCTGGGCCTCTGATATCTTGGTTTACTTGTTGACCATGTCACACTGTGGTATGATACAGGGAAGCCTAAAGGCCATCAGTCTTGGTGGTAGCTGAACAGAAATCTCAGCGGGAAATCTCAGCGTAGCTTGTGGTTTGGAGGATGTGTCTGTATGTGCCAGTGCTGCCCTGGAGAGAGGGAAGTCCCCAAGCATTCCTTGTGGCCTTGGGAAGTCCCTCTTGAAGAACCTCCCCCTGGTACCTGATCGTAGAAACCCAAGACTGGGGCTGGAATTCTGACTCTGCTGCATTTCTGTCTGTCACTTAGGCTGTTCAACCGTGACTTAATTTCTATGCTATGAACTGTGAACTTCAGCCTGATAGCCTGGTGTGGCAGTGCAGTACTTGGAAGGCAGAGTTTAAGACTAGTCTGGTCTACATAGTGAGTTCCAGGTCAGCCTGGTGGTGGGTAGAGTGGGGGAAGGGATAACAAACAAGAACCTCAAAAACCCAAGCAGGGGTCAGTGGGGGTACGCTAGGCAGAGGGAATAACCTGGGGCAAGGCTGGTGCAGGAAACCTTGCCTGGCATTAGCACATGGGTGGCCGCCAGTGTGTGTCAAGAGCTTTCTCCTTGGAGAGCAAGGGAGCCTTGGCGGGTGTGGGAGTGGCCCTGGGATCTGTATGGCAGGAAGCTGGATTACTGGAAGCTGGTGGCAATTGGATCCAGCAAAAGCCTGCCTGAGCTTGCTGCTTGTGATTGAAGCATCCAAGATGGGAGGGGCAGACAACTATTTGAAGAATGGAGAAACTAGGAGTTGGTGAGAGACTGAAGTTCAGTGTCAAGAAGTAAGAGCAAGTGCCACGCCCTCCCCCCCCCCCCCCCCCCCCCCCCCCCCCGTGCGCCAGTGCTTTATACATCGAAGTAGACCCTGCCCTGGTTTTACACTATAGACCAGGCTGGCCTCAAACTCAGAGACCTCTGCCTCCCAAGTGCTGGAACTAAAGGTGTGTGTCACTATTGCTGGAAGCAGAGGTCAATATTTACAAAATAATTTGTTTTTATTTTATTTGCTTGCAAGTAGTACCTGGTGCGGTGACTAGAAGAGGGTGCCAGATGCCATGTGTAGGTGCTAGATCTACTGTAAGACGTGTTTGTGCTCTTGACTACTGAGCCATCAGCCTTAGAGGTCAACATTTGGGAATCTATTTTCTCTTCCACCATATGGATCCCCCAGACTAAACTCAGGTCATCAGGCTTGGGTGGCAAACACCTTTACCTTCTGTTTTTGTTTTTGTTTTTTCGAGACAGGGTTTCTCTGGGTAGCCCTGGCTGTCCTGGAACTCACTTTGCAGACCAGGCTGGCCTCGAACTCAGAAATCCGCATGCCTCTGCCTCCTGAGTGCTGGGATTAAAGGCGTGCGCCACCACGCCCGGCTTCACCTTCTGAATAACTTCTTAGTCCACCCTTCCATGAGATTGTGTCTGACATAGTGCAGGTTAGCCTCCTTCATGGGTACACTGTAGCTATCTTCAGACACCCCAGGAGAGGGTGTCAGATCTCATTACAGATGGTTGTGAGCCACCATGTGGTTGCTGGGATTTGAACTCACGACCTCTGGAAGAGCAGTCAGTGCTCTTAACCACTGAGCCATCTCTCCAGCCCGTTTGTTTGTTTGTTTTGTTTTTTCGAGACAAGGTTTCTCTGTGTAGCCCTGGCTGTCCTGGAACTCACTTTGTAGACCAGGCTGGCCTCGAACTCAGAAATCCGCCTGCCTCTGCCTCCCGAGTGCTGGGATTAAAGGCATGTGCCACCACCCGGTGGTTTTGTTTGTTTGTTTGTTTGTTTGTTTGTTTCTTTCTTTCTTTCTTTCTTTTGTTTTGTTTCGAGACAGGGTTTCTCTGTGTATACCAGCTGTCCTGGAACTCACTCTGTAGACCAGGCTGGCCTCGAACTCAGAAGTCCACCTGCCTCTGCCTCCCAAGAGCTGGGATTAAAGGCGTGGGCCACTACTGCCCGGCGGTTTGTTTGTTTTTAAGACAGGATTCTCAGTATGTATCCCTAGCTGAGCTAGAACTCTGTAGACCAGGCTAGCCTCCAACTCACAGAATCCCTCCTGCCTCTGCCTCCCAAGTGTTGAGATTAAACAGGGGGTGGAGGGTGGGGTACCACTATACACTGTGTTTGTAGAATTGTAATATATGACTTTTTTTATAAAAATACTGACTGTACTACATAGCTTGATGTGGAGACCAGGTTGGCCTTGAACTCACAGAGATATGCCTTCTGAGTGTTGGGATTAAAGACATATATTACCTAATTTACAGCATCTTTACCTAATAGACTCTGTGCTGGACAAGGTGCTATAGGCCCATGATCCCTACTCCTGGGTTGGCTAAGGCAGGGTAGACACAGGTTTAAGGCCAAGCTAACTATAGTATGTGAGAGCCTACCTCACAAAACAAAAACAAACAAAAAAAGAAGGAAGAAAAGGAAAAATGTAGGAAAGGAAGAAAGAAAAGTAAGGCTGAGAAGAGAGGCCAAAGCTTTGTGATCTCCCTGGGGTTCCACTACTGAACCACCCCCTTGGGCCTTCACTGGGGGATTCTATGAGGGGTTTTACATGGAGGTACAGCCTTAATTCTTTTTAATTTGGGAACAGGGTCTCCAGTAACTACTATCTCACAAAACCAAGAATTGGCCCTGGATCTGCACAGCACAACTCTTTGTTTCCGTGAAGATTTCATGGATTAGTCTTAAGAGAAAGTTTTGACACAGCACATCTTAGTTTTGCATACCTCAATTCACTTAGTCTGGGCTAGCCTCAGCCTTGTGGGTCTCCTGCTTTGGCTGGGATTACAGGCTGTACCACCACTCTCAGCATTTTTTTTTTTTTTTTTTTGTTCAAGCTGGCCTTGAACTCAGAAATCCGCCTGCCTCTGCCTCCTGAGTGCTGGGATTAAAGGTGTGTGCCACCACACCTGGCCACTCTCAGCTTTTATTGTTTTTTTTTTTTTTTTTTTTTTTTTTTTTTTTTTTTTTTTTTTTTTTTTTTTTTAAAGATTTATTTTATTTATTATATGTAAGTACACTGTAGCTGTCTTCAGACACTCCAGAAGAGGGAGCCAGATCGGATGGTTGTGAGCCACCATGTGGTTGCTGGGACCTGAACCCATCACCTTCGGAAGAGCAGTTGGGTGCTCTTACCCGCTGAGCCATCTCACCAGCCCCCAGCTTTTATTGTTTTGTCTTATTGTCTTTACTTTGAGAGAAACCGGGTATCTCTGTATAGTCCCAACTGCCCTGGAACTCACTCTGTAGCCTAGGCTGGCCTCGAACTGAGAGATCTGTCTCCCGGATGCTGGGACTAAAGGTGTTCACCACCCCGCATGGCTTCTTTGTTGTTTTTATTGTGTGTGTATGATGTGCAAGTGCACACCTGCGTGCCGGGTGAGCATATGGAGGCTGGACAGCTCTATGGAGCTATTCTCTTTGTCCAAGTTTACATGGTATCCATGTAAGGCCTCTACCACAGCTGTCCAGCCTGGGATCCAGGGATTGAATTTGGGTACTTAGGTTATGTGGCAAGCACATTTACCCACTGAGCCATCTCACTGGCCCATTTAATTTAATTTAATCTTATTTGTGGGACTGGGTATGCAACCCAGGGAATCCTGTCTGGTAGGGAAGTCCTCTAAAACTGCCCCCCCCCCAACCTTTAGCAATCCAGATCGATAGATTCCTGCTTATTTGCATTTTCCTGATGATAGATGTTGGAGTGTATTTCCACCTCTCAGCTATCGCTGCTGAGAGTGGCTGACTATCCTTGTGCAAACACTCCTGACCTCCTCCCTAGCTTTCCCGAAGCTCTCTGCATTCCTGGCTGCTTAAGTGGTGGGGCATGTTTGGGGGACACTGAAGTCTTCAGGCAGGCATGGGTCTGTCTACAGCAGTTCAGCTTACAGGATCCCCAACCCCATTTCCCTGCAGCGTTCCCGGAGCGTGTGGAGTTGGGCCATCTGCCCGCCTGGCAGCAAGTGGGCAAGGACCTCACCCTGCGCTGCCAGGTGGACGGTGGTGCGCCGCGGACCCAGCTCTCAGCAGTGCTGCTCCGTGGGGAGGAGATACTGAGCCGCCAGCCAGTTGCCGGGCACCCCAAGGACCCCAAGGAGATCACATTCACGGTGCTGGCTAGCAGAGGTGACCACGGAGCCAGTTTCTCATGCCGCACAGAACTGGACCTCAGGCCGCAAGGGCTGCCATTGTTCTCTAATGTCTCCGAGGTCAGGCACCTCCGGACTTTCGGTGAGGTCCTATGCCTGCACAGCGGGCAAGTGGGTTCCTGGGAGGAAGCAGACTCCGGCAATGGGGGAAAGGTGCTGAGAAGATAGTAATCCAGATAGTGGGAGTTTTGGGGATAGCAAGATGGCTCTGTGGGTAAAGGAAGGGGCTTGTATCCAAGCTTGATGACCTGAGTTCAATTCCCAGCTTCCAAAGGAGAAATTGACTCCTGAAAGTTGTCCTTTGACCTCCACAAGTGAGTCACATACATATATACACAGCAAATAAATGAATAAAAGAAAGAAAAAGGGGTGTGTGTGGGTGGACCTCAGAGGTCCAAATCACACGGAGTGGCAGCCTCCAGGATCACAAACGACACTTCTTTTGTTCTGCGGCCCTGGAGGTGTTGCTGTTAAAAAACCAAACCAAAACAAAACAAAACAAAACAAAACAAAAAACAGACCCCGGAAGTCCATTTGCTCATGCCTGTCTTCTCTCCCAAGATCTTCCGGCTACCATCCCGAAGCTCGACACCCCTGACCTCCTAGAGGTGGGCACCCAGCAGAAGTTATTTTGCTCCCTGGAAGGCCTGTTTCCTGCCTCTGAAGCTCGGATATACCTGGAGCTGGGAGGCCAGATGCCTACCCAGAAGAGCACTAACAGTAGTGACTCTGTCTCAGTCACTGCCTTGGTAGAGGTGACTGAGGAGTTAGACAGAACCCTGCCGTTGCGCTGTGTTTTGGAGCTGGCGGACCAGATCCTGAAGACGGAGAGGACTTTAACAGTCTATAGTAAGAAGGGGCTGGGTTTAGTCCAGAGATAGCGACGTTGAGACCTGACTAACCCCAAGGGAGGGTTACTAAAGGGTTAGGACTGACAAGGGTGGGACTGACAACATAGGTGGGCCTTTCAGGGGCGTAGCCTAACTTGGTAGCTCATTCAGGAGTAAGGAAGGACTGGCACCAGGGGCACGACTAGCGCCGGGTAGTGGCACTTTCAAGAGATAGAACTGAAGGCTCAGCACTGCTTTAATCCCAGCACAGGGGTGGCAGAGGTAGGTAGAGTCTTCCTTATGAGTTCCAGGTCAGCCAAGGCTACACAGTGAGCCCCTGTCTCAAAAAGTGTGGGGCTAGGCCTTTCTTTTTTTTTTTTTGGTTTTTCGAGACAGGGTTTCTCTGTCTAGCCCTGGCTGTCCTGGAACTCACTCTGTAGACCAGGCTGGCCTCGAACTCAGAAATCCGCCTGCCTCTGCCTCCCGAGTGCTGGGATTAAAGGCGTGCGCCACCACGCCCGGCGGGGCTAGGCCTTTCTAAAGGCCTAGTTTCAGGTAGGCCCAGTTCCTGGATGGCCAGTGCTGGAGATTGGCGCTGACACTAGTCCATCCTGTACTTGGGGCTGAGTGGTCAAAGGTGGGACTTGCACTGGGCGGGGCTCACGGTGTGTCCCGTCCCCAGACTTTTCAGCTCCGGTCCTGACCCTGAGCCAGCTGGAGGTCTCAGAAGGGAGCCAAGTAACTGTGAAGTGTGAAGCCCACAGTGGGTCGCAAGTGGTGCTTCTGAGCGGTGCTCCGCCGGGGCCACCCACCCCACAGGTCCAATTCACACTGAATGCCAGCCCGGAGGATCACAAACGACGCTTCTTTTGCTCTGCAATTCTGGAGGTGGCTGGAAAGTTCCTGTCTAAAAACCAGACCCTGGAACTGCACGTGCTGTGTGAGTAGGCTGCAGGGGAGAGATAGCCATTTCCTAACGCCCCACGTGCTCTCGGAGCTTTCCCTGATCTCTGTTCCTTACACTATTTCTCCAGACGGTCCTCGGCTGGACGTGAGGGACTGCTTGGGGAACTGGAGCTGGCAAGAGGGGTCTCAGCAGACGCTGAAATGCCAGGCCTGGGGGAACCCATCTCCTAAGCTGACTTGCCGACGGAAGGCAGATGGCGCCCTGCTGCCCATCGGGGTGGTGAAGTCTGTCACACGGGAGATGAATGGGACCTACGAGTGCCGTGCCTTTAGCTCCCGTGGGAATGTCACCAGGAACGTGTTCCTGACAGTGCTTTGTGAGTATCCCAGGATATAAGGCTGGTGAGGAGTGGGCTAGGTGCCAGGGCCTCCACTCTCACCTTTCCTTTCTGTCTCTAACAACAGATCACCATCAGAATAACTGGGCTATAATCATCCTGGTGCCAGTACTGGCCACTGTGGGCCTCCTGGTGGCGGCCTTTTACATTTATAACCACCAGAGGAAGATCAGGATATACAAGTTACAGAAGGCTCAGGAGGAAGCCATGAAACTCAAGGCACAAGCCCCACCTCCCTGAGCCTGCTGGACAGGACATCTGCCTGGTCCCCTGCAGGGCAACAGCTGCTGCTGCTTTTGAACAGAACGGAAACAGCATTTACCCTCAGCCACCTCCTCTGGCTGTCACAGGACAGGATGGTGGTCTGGGGGATGCACACTGTAGCCTCGGAGCTAAGAGGACTCGGTGGATGGAGTGAGACTGTAAACACGTGTGACCCAGACACACCTACAGCCCGGTGGGCCTGCAGCCAAGAAAGAAAGGCTGACTTTGTTTTCTATTGCCCCTGCTGAGGGGCCCCTGCCTAAGGAAGATATGATATCCAGTAGACACAAGCAAGAAGACCATACTTCCTCCGACACAGGAAAGCTGAGACGTTGTCCCCAACTCTACTTGATATATTTATTAACTTAGAGTTCTACCAACTATTTATTAAGGACCCTGTATATAGTAGATCAGTGAGGAGGTGAACGTATAAATTATGGCCTGGATTACAAACGACGCTTCTTTTGCTCTGCCATCTGTTTGTGATCCCTGCTGCAGAGGCTGTGCACACCACAGAGTCTGGGGAAAGATCACATGGGTTGAAGGTTTCTCCATTTGGTCAGGATGCTTTTCTCAAAAGGGCCGATTTTTTCACCAGTCACATAAACACTATGTGGACTGGCAGTGGTTCTCTGCTCCTCCACACCCTGGAGCGTACCAGCACCTCCCCACCAATGATTGTTCCTACCTTTGTTCCCAATGTCAGCCACCATGCCTTAACAGCTGAACAATGGAGCCTCATGCTCATGAAATCATGGTCAGTCCCTGCACGCCCCCATGCGGCTCCACCTCAAAGAGAAAGCCTGGAAGGAACCGTTCCAACCCCTTAGAAGGGTGTGCAAGCTGCTGTGGGAGGGTAGGCACCCCTCCCAACACAGAAGCCTTTCCTTGAATCAATAAAGTTTTATGTTGGCCTGAGCTTCTTGTGAGTTTGAGTACAGTCATCACATCAGTTAGCCAAAGCCCTAAGGACTGCCGACTCCCATACTGCCTCAGGGTTGCCTGGTAACCTAGCCCTAATTCTGAGTCTGTGGATCAGGTGGGTCCTCCCCCCTCTTCTTCTTCTTCTTCTTCTTCTTCTTCTTCTTCTTCTTCTTCTTCTTCTTCTTCTTCTTCTTCTTTTTCTTTTTCTTTTTGAGACAGGCTCTCTTTGTAGCCCTGGCTGTCCTGGAATCTGCTATGTGGAATTGGGCTAGCCTTGACTTCACAAAGATGGGCCAGCCTGTCTCCTGAATGCTAGGATTAAACGACAAAGCCACTGCCATGTCTAGTAAATCTACTTTAGAATTGTCTGTTTTTCAAGACAGGGTTTCCCTGTATAGATCAGGATGGCCTCGAACTCAGATCTGCCTACCTGGGAGTGCTGGGATCAAAGGCATGTGCCACCACCAAGCGTTATTTTATTTTTTAATTTTTAAAGATCTCTTGGGGGGGGGGGCTGGAGGGATGGCTCAGCGGTTATGAGCATTGACTGCTCTTTCAGAGATCCTGAGTTCAAATCCCAGCAACCACATGGTGGATTACAACCATCCATAATGAGATCTGATGCCCTCTTCTGGGGTGTCTGAAGACAGAGACAGTGTACTTACATAAAACAAAACAAAACAAAACAAACCCCAAATCAAAACAAAAACAAAAACCTCTTGGGGCTTAAGTAAAAACTAAAGAGCAGGTCCAGAACTGTGCAATGGCTTTTGGTTGATTGTAGGGTCTGATGGGAGGGGAGGCAGGTATCTTCATCAGGGCGGCCTGGGCCCATTCTAGGGCGTGGCCAGGGTACAGTCTTATCTCCTGGGGCCAGCCTAAATTCCCTGGCGTTCTGCCCGCACTTCAGCGCGGGCTTTGTGCCATGGAGTCTGCCCTTCTGCTCCCGTTGTTTTTGCTGGTGGCTGCCCATCCGAGGGGTGGGAGCCCCCAGCAAGAGTGGATGCAAAGTCCTCCCGCGCCTTCCGTGACCTCAGCACCTTTCTGGGTGCGTCTTAATCCGGAGCTAGAGGCCGTGCCTCCCGGGGGCTCAGTGTGGCTTAACTGCAGTCACAACTGCCCCCTGCCGGTGCATTCCATCCTGCGCACCCAACTGCGGCAGGGAAAGATAGTTAATGGATCCAGCTGGGTATCTTACCAGCTACTGGATGTGAGGGCCTGGAATTCCAAGGTGCGCTGCGTCGTCACCTGCGCAGGAGAAACCCGAGAGGCCACCGCCAGGATCACTGCTTACAGTGAGGGAGACCGGGGTTCAGGCCGGGCTGGGGTGAGGGGAGAGGGGTGGAGGAAGCGGATAGTTGGTAATTGCTTTAAGGGGTGCCTGTGGGCCTTATCCCTCTTGCCTTAGAACGGCCCAGAAGCGTGATCTTGGAGCCTCCGGTCCTAGTAGGCCACAAGTACACTCTGCGATGCTATGTGACACACGTGTTCCCAGTGGGGTTCTTGGTGGTAAGCCTGAGGAGAGGTGGCCGAGTGGTTTATCATGAAAGTCTGGAGCGCTTCACCGGTTCAGATTTGGCTAATGTCACTTTGACCTACGTGATGCGGGCCGGACTCAACGACCTCTGGCAGCCACTCACCTGCCACGCGCGCCTCAATCTCGACGGGCTAGTGGTGCGCAGCAGCTCGTCCCCTGTTATGTTGACAGTCCTCGGTGAGGCATCCTGTAATCCCAGGGAATGGTTGCGGGAGAGGGGATGTTGCCACTCCAAGGGGGCCTGCAGAACAGGCGTGGGCTCCATGCTTGGCGGTCCTCAGGCCTCCTCGTTCCTGATTTTCACTCCTGCCCACAGCTTTCAGCCCAGCCTCCATAGCCTTGGCCTCTACCTCCATCGCAACCCTGGTGGGGATCCTCCTGGCTGTGGGGGCCGTCTACGTGCGCAAGTACCTGGCTGTGCAGACTTAGTTATAGATCGGTTTTCGATGCCTTACAAGAGGGAAGGGAAAAGAACCCCAGAGTAATTAATCCAGAGACTCTTATTGGAACAATAAAGTCTTCCTCCTCAGTCTCTGCCTTATGGTTCTTGGGAGAAAGTGGTTTCCTTTTTAAAGTACACTACTTTTTCCAAATTCCTTACGTAGGGGGGTGAAGATTAGTAGATTAGGGGTAGTACGTTTGCCTGGCCTTGGTTTTAAGACACCGGTACTGGAGGAAACAACACCTTGAAGTTTCTTCTTCAAGGCCAGCATGGGGTCCTAGAACCCATGTTTCTCTGCGTAGAGTTTTGTTAGCTTTATTTGTGCGGGGGCAGAAAGACTATACTGACCTCCCCTCCAGGGCTGACTCTGGGTATGGCTTTTCTTGATTGGCTCCGCTGATACAGGCCGGAGCTCTGATTGGAAGCTAAGTTTCCCTTCACCCTCCTTTCCCACTACAGAGCCTGTGCGTTACTAGCGGAGGCTAGCGGGTGGAGCTAGACCTGGTTCCCCAAGGTTATCATTAATTGGGGGGGGGGGGGAAACACTCGAGTGGGCGGGGCCTTCTCCAAGTAGTAGAGGAAGCAGATACCCAGATAGGAAATCTAGCATAGCAACAAGTTAGAGATGATTGTTCATCTGTCACAGACTTGCTTTCTGGCATCGAGTTTGTGTTTGTTGTCTCCGAGTCAGGTATGCATGTGGGGAGGGATGTCAAAGCTGGGGTCAAAAGTGTCCCCAGTTGATCTTTTGGTCCAGCGTGGATTGCAGAATCTCGCACTAGTTACCCAGTAGAGGCAGAGGCACTCCTGGCGAGGAGCGCGCAGAAGCTCTGCTGAGAGAATAGACACACAACAGCGTTGTAGACACATTCCCGCTGCACTCTGGGTAAATAAAGATCGGGTGCCGGAGTTGACCCTAATTTAGATGCCTGCGAACGCTGCGCACACGCACACGTGTCCGAGTCTCGCTGGCACTTGATCCCCTCTTCCTTCGCCGCGTGCGCGGAGGAGGTCTTAGGGGCGTGGCTCCCATACTTAGCCTGCTGGAGGTCAAAGCGAAACATAAGTTAAAGAAGGTATCATCACATTCTCCTCTTAGAACCACCTTTCCTGCATACTATGACTCCCCAAGCTAATACAAGCAACGTCTCCTTCCACCCTTGCTCCAACGGGCGCTGGTGGGAGGGACCGAAGATGGGCGTGGCTTGGAGACCCAGCGCGTTATCTCAGACTCTATACCTATGGTGGTGGGTGTTTGGGCAGGGCCTCTCAGCATCCCTTCCCTCCTTCGCCAGGGATGACGCGGGAGAGCGTGGTCGCCCCCAGAAGGCTTTAGACCATTAGGCCGACCTCCATGTAGATCCCTCCCCTACGGGGGACCGCTCTTGCCTGGCTAACTCGCCTGCACTAAGGCCGGGAGAAGCCCAGTGCGCGCTCGCCTTCTGTCAGCTCGCCCCCCATCACCGCCTCTGTCACCGCCCCCTCCTTAGAAACCAAGTTACCAACGTTTAAACCAATCCCTGGGCGCAATTCTGCCACCCCCACACTCCACCCGCTGCGCTGCGCGGTCCTCCCAGCCCCGCTCTCCATCACTCGCGCTCCTTTCGCCTTCTGCGCTCTCCCCTCCCCGGCAGCGGCGGCAATGCCGGGGCCTTCGCCAGGGCTTCGCCGAGCGCTCCTCGGCCTCTGGGCTGCCCTGGGCCTGGGGATCCTAGGCATCTCAGGTAAGAAGAGCTTGCGGGCGGAGCCAGGTGGATAAGGCGGGGGCGGAATGGAAGGACCAGAGAGGGCGGCCCGGGTGTCCCCTCCAGGCTCCGCCCTCTTCTAGCTTCCCACGCTTCTTCCACCACCTGGAACTCCGGGCTTCTCCCCGTCCTTTCTCCACCTCAACACACCTCGATCTTTCAGATCTGAACCCAGTACCTTTTCTGGATTCGAGGTTTTGCACCCAACCTGGCTCAGGAGACTGTGGCTCTCCTGTTCTGTCGTGTCCTATGGTTCGCAGACTGGCATCATCCCTATTTATAATCCTCAAAGACCCTATCTCTTCAACTGTCATAACTCAGAGGCCCTGTTCCCCCTCCACCAGGAGTCCTGGCAACCGGCTTTCTAGGGCTTTCCCCACGGTTCCTTCCCGGAATCCAGCCTTGTGGCTTTCTGTCCAAGTTACTCAAGTTTGGGGACAATCTCCTTTAAGCCTTTGACTCAGTCTCTCATTTCTACTTTGCTTTCGCCCCCAGCCTCGGTGTCTCTCCCCCCCCCCCCATTTCCTGACGACCTGTCAGGGTCTTAAGAGTGACTTGGTTCCCCATCCCCCACCCCCTAACTGGAATCTCCTCCTCCTCACTATTGACATGTTAATCTGAGACCCCATCCCTGCACCGAGCTTCCCCATCTCTGCCGTAGAGAGTAAGGCTTCCAGAGACGCCCCTCTAAGAGTGCGTCAGTCCCGAATCTTGAGTGGGATGCGGGACTCCCGTGCTATTTCTTGGCGGTGGTCTCTCCTCGTCCTTACAGACACCCCTGGTTTGGGATATGGGGGCCGCTAAGATTTCAGAGATGGGGTCCCTAGGCTGAGCCCGCGTTTTCCTGGGCAGCGGTCGCGCTAGAACCTTTCTGGGCGGACCTTCAGCCCCGCGTGGCGCTCGTGGAGCGCGGGGGCTCGCTGTGGCTCAACTGCAGCACTAACTGTCCGCGGCCGGAGCGCGGTGGCCTGGAGACCTCGCTACGCCGAAACGGGACCCAGAGGGGTCTGCGCTGGCTGGCTCGGCAGCTGGTGGACATCCGAGAGCCTGAGACCCAGCCGGTCTGCTTCTTCCGCTGCGCGCGCCGCACACTCCAAGCGCGTGGTCTCATCCGAACTTTCCGTGAGTACTGGATGGACACGCCCCTTGGGTCTCTGGACCTCCCCCTAAAGCTCCGCCCACCTGTCCTCGGATCCTCCTTCCCCAGGCTTGTCCTGAGAGAGCACTACAGCTCGCTAAAGCCCAGGTTTTGGTCACTTGCAGAGCGACCGGATCGGGTAGAGCTGGTGCCGCTCCCTCCTTGGCAGCCAGTGGGCGAGAACTTCACCTTGAGCTGCAGGGTCCCGGGAGCAGGACCCCGAGCGAGCCTCACATTGACTCTGCTGCGGGGCGGCCAGGAGCTGATTCGCCGCAGTTTCGTAGGCGAGCCACCCCGAGCGCGGGGTGCGATGCTCACCGCCACGGTCCTGGCACGCAGGGAGGACCACAGGGTCAATTTCTCATGCCTCGCCGAGCTTGACCTGCGGCCACACGGCTTGGGACTGTTTGCAAATAGCTCGGCCCCCAGAGAGCTCCGTACCTTTGGTGAGTATGGACCCTAACTGACAGGTTTTAAGAAATTTAGGGCAGCCAGGCGTAGTAGTGGTGTAGGCCCTAAGTCCCAGCCCAAGCAGAACTAAGACGGATCTCTTGTGAATTTAAAGTCCAGTCTGGTCTACATAGCCAGGGCTGCATAGTTAAATCCCCAAAGGCTTAGCAGCTTCAACACAAGTACTAGCTTAAGTGCTTTCTTCTGTGTTTTTTTTTTTTCTTTATGCATTTATTTATTGAGAGAAAAAGAGAGTGTGTGTACATGTGTTTATGCACATGCCACGGTGCATGTGTGGAAGTTAAAGGATAAGTAGGAGTTTAGTTCTCTCCTTTCATCATGTAGGTCCTGGGGATCAAGTCAAGCCAGGCTTAGCAACAAGCACCTATACTTGCGATGCCATCTCTCCGGCCCTTCTGTATTTTTAGGATGAAACCAAACAATGCATGCAAATTGGCTTGTCAACACTGAATGCTTAGTTCATAAACTCAAACCCTCTTCTTTGTCCGCCCTGTCCGCCCCAGCTATGTCTTCACTTTCCCCAAGTCTTATTGCTCCCCGAGTCTTAGAAGTGGGCTCAGAAAGGCCGGTGACTTGCACGTTGGACGGACTGTTTCCTGCCCCAGAAGCCGGGGTTTACCTCTCTCTGGGAGATCAGAGGCTTCATCCTAATGTGACCCTCGATGGGGACAGCCTTGTGGCCACTGCCACAGCTACAGCAAGCGTAGAACAGGAAGGCACCAAACAGCTGATGTGCGTCGTGACCCTCGGGGGCGAAAGCAGGGAGACCCAGGAAAACCTGACTGTCTACAGTAAGGGGAATCCAGGGGGCCTTCATTGGCTGGGGCTGGGGCCAGAGTCTCACAGAAGCGGAGCCTATAAAGTGGGCGGGACGTCTACACCAGAAAAAGCAGGGCCTGAGAGTTTCAGGGCAGGAGCAGGCAGAAGCTGGAAGTGAATAAATAGATGAGGTTGAGTTATCTGAGTGGGGAGTGAACCCCACCCAATTCTCTGCCCCCAGGCTTCCCGGCTCCTCTTCTGACTTTGAGTGAGCCAGAAGCCCCCGAGGGAAAGATGGTGACCGTAAGTTGCTGGGCAGGGGCTCGAGCCCTTGTCACCCTGGAGGGAATTCCAGCTGCTGCCCCGGGGCAACCCGCTGAGCTCCAGTTAAATGTTACAAAGAACGATGACAAGCGGGGCTTCTTCTGCGACGCTGTCCTCGATGTGGACGGGGAAACTCTAAGAAAGAACCAGAGTTCTGAGCTTCGTGTCCTGTGTGAGTGGATGTTTACCCTATCTCCGTGACCTCCAAAGACCTTATTACCCGCCCCATCTTTAACCTTATCGTATCTCCTCTGCCTCATGCCCGCAGATGCACCTCGGCTGGATGACTTGGATTGTCCCAGGAGCTGGACGTGGCCAGAGGGTCCAGAGCAGACCCTCCACTGCGAGGCCCGTGGAAACCCTGAGCCCTCGGTGCATTGTGCAAGGCCTGAGGGCGGGGCGGTGCTAGCTCTGGGCCTGTTGGGTCCAGTGACCCGTGCCCTCGCAGGCACTTACCGATGCACAGCAGTCAATGAGCAAGGCCAGGCGGTCAAGGATGTGACTCTGACCGTGGAATGTGAGTCGGGAGAGGCGTACATGCTCAAGTTCACCGAGTTAGGGGAGATTGGCCTATACGGGACAGGAAAGAAGCTGGGTTCTGGGAAAGCACTGAAGGGAAGTGATAGGTTGGACTGTGTGATGGGCACAGTCAGGCAAAAACAGGCAGTCAAGAGAGTGTACCCGGGAGTGCTTTGTGGGAATCAGTCAACAGCATCCTGAGACCTCAGGAAAGGGGCCTGATCACCTGAAGTTATTGCCAGAACCCATGTGTAGGTGGGAGGAGAAAATGCCCACCTTTTCATGCTTTCTCACACACATATTGCACAGAGTAAATAAATAAATAAAATGGATCATGCCAGACTGAGAAGCTGTCTCCTGGAGGCATAGAACAGTGGTAATGCACGCCTTTAATCCCAACACTCTGTAGGCAAAGACAGGCAGATCTCTGAGTTTGAGGCCAGCCTGGTCTACAGAGCAAATTCCAGGCCAGCCTGGTCTACACAGGGAAATCCTGTCTTCAAATAAACAACCAACCAACCAAAACCAAAATCCATTCCAGATGCCCCAGCGCTGGACAGTGTAGGCTGCCCAGAACATATTACTTGGATGGAGGGAACGGAGGCATCGCTTAGCTGTGTGGCACACGGGGTCCCCCCACCTAGCGTGAGTTGTGTGCGCTCTGGAAAGGAGGAAGTCATGGAAGGGCCTCTGCGAGTGGCCCGGGAGCATGCTGGCACTTACCGATGCGAAGCCATCAACGCCAGAGGATCAGCGGCCAAAAATATTGCCGTCACGGTGGAATGTGAGTAGGGGTGACTGCGGATAAGTCCGCACCCGCATCTTTTGTCCTCTATGTCAACTCTTATTTCCCTGCTTCCTAGATGGTCCCAGTTTTGAGGAGTTGGGCTGCCCCAGCAACTGGACGTGGGTAGAGGGATCTGGAAAGCTGTTTTCCTGTGAAGTTGATGGGAAGCCAGAACCACGTGTGGAGTGCATAGGCTCGGAGGGTGCAAGCGAAGGGATAGTATTGCCCCTGGTGTCCTCAAACTCTGATCCTAGAAACTCTATGACCTCTGGTAACCTGTCACCAGGCATTTACCTCTGCAACGCCACCAACCGGCACGGCTCCACGGTCAAAACAGTCGTCGTGAGCGCAGAGTGTGAGCAGGGGCCCAGGTGGGCGGAAAGTACAGGGTGCTCCAAGATTATTGCCTTCCCTGACATCCCTCCTTATGGTGGCTGATCTGCAGCGCCGCCACAGATGGATGAATCCAGTTGCCCGAGTCACCAGACCTGGCTGGAAGGAGCTGAGGCTACCGCGCTGGCCTGCAGTGCCAGGGGCCGCCCCTCTCCACGGGTGCTTTGCTCCAGGGAGGGTGCCGCCAGGCTGGAGAGGCTACAGGTGTCCCGAGAGGATGCGGGGACCTACCGCTGTGTGGCCACCAATGCGCATGGCACGGATTCACGGACGGTCACTGTGGGTGTGGAATGTGAGTGAGGACAGCACTGAATGAAGAGGACTCAGCCCGCTAGAAAAGTACCTTGAGGGCTGGGATGTAGTCCAGTGGGTAGCGTGCTCAATTAGCACCCACAAAGCTGTATATGCTATTCCCAATACTCTTAATTTTAACACTTGGGAGGCAGAGACAGGCAGACCTCTCTTTCAGGATAGTCTGTTCTCTGTCCAGGACTACTTGGTCTACAAAGGGGCTACAGGCCCTCATAAGCCCTCTCTGGCTCCCTGTCTCTCTGCCCCACCCCAGCCCTGGGAGACTTCTTTGAATCCCCACCCCTAACCCCCTCAGTAAAACAAAAGCTATTTATTTATTTATTTATTTATTTATTTATTTATTTATTTATGATTTTTCGAGACAGGGTTTCTCTGTATAGCCCTGGCTGTCCTGGAACTCACTCTGTAGACCAGGCTGGCCTCAAACTCAGAAATCCACCTGTCTCTGCCTCCCGAGTGCTGGGATTAAAGGCGTGCACCACCACGCCCGGCGCGACAAAAGCGCTTTTGTTTCCGTGGGGGTGGGGGTGTCTTGGGAGGCAGCAGTTTTGACAGTCCATCCCAACAAGGGTGGTCTCAGGCCTCCTAGGGTGTTTAACGCACAGTGCTAAACAGCGTCTTCATCTCCCTGCAGACCGGCCTGTGGTGGCTGAGCTGGCAGCCTCGCCCCCAAGCGTGCGGCCGGGCGGTAACTTCACTCTGACCTGCCGTGCAGAGGCTTGGCCTCCAGCCCAGATCAGCTGGCGCGCGCCCCCGGGGGCTCTCAACCTTGGCCTCTCCAGCAACAATAGTACGCTGAGCGTGGCGGGCGCCATGGGCAGCCATGGCGGCGAGTATGAGTGTTCAGCGACCAATGCGCATGGGCGCCACGCACGGCGCATCACGGTGCGCGTGGCCGGTGAGTGGCGGGCTCCTGGGGTTGAGATGGGGCGAGGGACATGCACCAAGGAGTGACCTAGGGCCTTGGGGTGACTGACCCCCCTCTCTCCTCTCTGTATGCAACACCAAAGAGGGCCAATGCGGAGGCCAAAAGCGCCTGCTGGGTGGGGTTGTTGGGGATAGGTTAGGGTAAGGAAGTGAAGGCTTGGAGAACTGGCAGAAGCCAGGGCGAGGCTGCTCACCTTTTGTCCCAGCACCTGAAGTGGAGGTGGTTGTCCTGAATTTAAGGTCGTCCTCAGCTATTCAGGGAGTACAAGGCCTGCCTATGCCATATTAGACCTGTTTCAAACCCAAAAGGGAAAAAGGACCTCTTAGGACAGACTCTGTGTGTGTGTGTGTGTGTGTGTGTGTGTGTGTGTGTGTGTGTGTGTGTGTATAGAGTGGGTGATCCGGTTCACTCTTCACCGTGTTACTGTGGGGAACTGGGGTCAGAAATATTGATGGTAGTCCCAACTCATGGCTGTCCTGGGACTGGGGGCTGTTAGAGCTAGAGGAGGGCTGAGCTGTTGTTCCTCCAAGATGTCTCCTTAGGAAGATGAGAGGAACGGAGTCATTAGAAGATATGGGGGTGGTCATCAAGCTTATAATCACATGGCCTACGAGGGGTGATATTGATGTTTGGGGTTTCCCCTGAAGAGAGAGAGGCCTTTCTGGGGCCTCTTCCATCGGGCTGCAATGACAGGCGCATGGAGGGCTCAAGGGAGACAGGAGGCTTGCCCAAGCTGTCGAGGGTCTGCGCCCACAGGTCCATGGCTGTGGGTCGCTGTGGGCGGTGCGGCAGGGGGCGCGGCGCTGCTGGCCGCAGGGGCCGGCCTGGCCTTCTACGTGCAATCCACCGCTTGCAAGAAGGGCGAGTACAACGTCCAGGAGGCTGAGAACTCAGGCGAGGCGGTGTGTCTCAATGGCGCGGGCGGGACTCCGGGTGCAGAAGGCGGAGCAGAGACCCCAGGCACTGCTGAGTCACCTGCAGATGGCGAGGTTTTCGCTATCCAGCTGACATCTCCCTGAGCCTATACCCAGCTCCCACAGGAGCTCGCAGGCAGAGGTGGATGTATGTATTGTTCGCTCTCTATTTATTCAACTCCAGGGGCATCGCCCCCATTTTCTACCCATTCCCTTCAATAAAGTTTTTATAAAGGAGTCTAGGTCTTTGTCTGTAATGTGAAGCAATGGGGGTTGAATCCCAAAGATTTATACATAGCTCTACAGCAGATCTGCTGAGAGCAAGGGTCATCATCTTCAGTGGAATAAAGTTGCCTGTATTTCTTCCTCCTCCTCCTCCTCCTCCTCCTCCTCCTCCTCCTCCTCCTCCTCCTCCTCCTTCTTTTCAAGACAGGGTTTCTCTATGTAGCTTGGGAGGCAGAGGCAGGCAGATCTCTGAGTTCAAGGCCAGCCTAGACTATTGTGTTAGCTCCAGGACAGTCAGGACTACACAGAGAAACCATGTCTTGAAAAGCATGTTCTTCATTCAAAGCACTTCTTCTATTTCCCATTTTTCCAGTTTGCTCTGAGCCGCCTGTGTGCCATGAGACCTGGCGCTGGAGTGTGGCCTCCTGGTACTATCCAGCTTCCTGCAATCAGAGGACATTTGGGCAGGGTAGAGACTAGCTTCTTTTCCTTTCTGTCATAGTTAGGGTTTTACTGCTGTGAACAGACACCATGACCAAGACAACTATTATAAGAACTACATTTAAGCCGGGAGTGGTGGTGCACGCCTTTAATCCCAGCACTCGGGAGGCAGAGGCAGGTGGATTTCTGAGTTCGAGGCCAGCCTGGTCTACAAAGTGAGTTCCAGGACAGCCAGGGCTATACAGAGAAACCCTGTCTCAAAAAAAACAAAAAAACAAACAAACAAACAAAAAAAAGAACAACATTTAATTGGGGCTGGCTTACAGGTTCAGAGGTTCAGAGTTTCATAATCATCAAGGCAGAAGCATGGCAGCATCCTGGCAGGCATGGTACAGGAGGAGCAGAGAGTTCTACATCTTCATCCAAAAGCAAACAGAATACTGGCTTTCAGGCAGCTAGGACAAGGGTCTTAAAGCCCATGCCCACAGTGACACACCTACTCCAACAAGGCCACACCTCCTAATAGTGCCACTCTGTGGGCCAAGTGTACTCAAACCACCACACCTCCCTACTGCTTATCTCTTCCACCCAGTGGCTTTCAATCCTCCAAGGTGGGAATAAAGGTGTTTCTCCGCGGTCTGGTACTAGACAGAGCAAGTTCCCTTAGCCAGCACGAGCACAGCCATCTTGCCCCTTTCCTAGTAGTCTGTAGATTTCTGGGATGAAGAAACCCTGTTTTTCTGGCATGCTAGATGGGAGAAGGGTGGATCAAAGTTGAAACTAATCCCTGCATGAGTGTTCAGTTGGAGGTCAGTCTTAGATAAGAGCTCTCTACCCCAAAAGCAAACCAACAGTACGTTATAGGAGCTCAGGTGGTAAAGTGATTGCCACAGGATCTGATTTCAGCCCCTGTACTGGCTGGTTTTATGTGTCAACTTGACACAGGCTGGGGTTATCACAGAGAAAGGAGCTTCAGTTGGGGAAGTACCTCCATGAGATCCAGCTGTGGGGTATTTTCTCAATTAGTGATCAAGGGGGAAAGGCCCCTTGTGGGTGGGACTATCTCTGGGCTTGCAGTCTTGGGTTCCATAAGAGAGCAGGCTGAGCAAGCCAGGGGAAGCAAGCCAATAAGGAACATCCCTCCATGGCCTCTGCATCAGCTCCTGCTTCCTGACCTGCTTGAGTTCCAGTCCTGACTTCCTTCAGTGATGAACAGCAATGTGGAAGTATAAGCCGAATAAACCCTTTCCTCCCCAACTTGCTTCTTGGTCATGATGTTTGTGCAGGAATAGAAACCCTGACTAAGACAAATTGGTACCAGCATAGTGGGGTGTTCCTGTGACAACCTGACCATGTTTTAGGGAGGACTGTGGAAGGACTTTGGAACTTTGGGCTAGAAGATCTATTCCGTGTTATGTTGTGTAGGAGCTTGGAAGACAGTGCAGAAGATGGAGGCCTGGCTTGTGAAATTTCAGAGGGAAAATTAAAGACTCTTTTCAGGGCCATTGTTACTTTGATTGTGAAGATTCTGTGGTTCTGGTTAGCTGGGGCTGAAGAATCAGCTGTGATTAACAAGATACCAGACTAGTAAAGTGAAACCTTTGCATTTCTGGGACTATTGATGCTGGTTAGCTGGAGCTAAGAAATTAGCGGTGATTAAGAAGAGACCAGCACTCTCCGTCTTAGCGCCATCTTTCTTGAGACTCCTGCCCCATGAGAGCGAAGTGGCGGAAGAAGAGAATGCTCAGGCTGAAGCGCAAGAGAAGAAAGATGAGGCAGAGGTCCAAGTAAACCGTGCACCCACGAAGCTGCAGGAGCAGAAGTAAGGGATGCTGAGGTCCGGGACGCCAGGACAAGCTGTTGGACTGTGAGCTGCCGTCGGTAGACCTGCAACGTCACCTCGCCGTCATCGCCCGGGGAAATGACCTGAACAGTCCCTCTGGCCCTCTGCCCTGGACCCTCTGCACTCTGGACTAGTTCTGTCCTCTCTTGTGGCCAAGTATAACTCGTGTACAATAAACCCTCTTGCAGTCAGCTGAAGAAAAAAAAAAAAGAAGAGACCAGCATCATTGAGGTGACATCTTCTGGGAAGTGCTTTCTGAGAACACAAAGAGACTGTGTTCCAGAGATACCCAAAGTTATCATCATAATCATCAAGGTTCATAATCATCAAGGCAGAAGCATGCAGCAGCAGGACTTGGTAATGTGTAAGAGTCACCCAGGTGGTACTGGTTTTGAAGGCATGAAGGGGTCATGCAGAGCAGCTGAGGCTCGGCACTGTGAGAGGCCATGGAAGGCCATTGGTGAAGGTGCAGCCTCAGTTGAAATTGATGGGGTCATGCAAAAGAGTTGAGGCTTGGCACCATGAAGAGAACCTATGAGAGGCTGTTGGTGAAGCCTAGTTACAGTGGAAGACAGCAGTGTTTTGGAGATGCCAGTACCATGAGATGACCACTAAGAACAGCAGCAGCAATGGAGTACAGGCAGCTGGAGCCTAGAAGACAACGTGTGTGGTGTGTGCTACAAAGGGCATGGCTGGAGAAGTGACCCAAGCCCTTGGAGGAGTCCAGAAGATCGTGAGTTGGATCCCAGACATTGGACAGTTGGAGATTGATTTTTGCTTTTGATTGTGACTGTGCCCTGATATTTTTCCCTCTTGAAGGAAGAAAATATTTTAGTGGATCCCACAGTTGAGAGACTTTTTTTTTTTTTTTTTTCGAGACAGGGTTTCTCTGTATAGCCCTGGCTGTCCTGGAACTCACTTTGTAGACCAGGCTGGCCTCAAACTCAGAAATCCGCCTGCCTCTGCCTCCCGAGTGCTGGGATTAAAGGCGTGCGCCACCACGCCCGGCTCGAGAGACTTTTAATTGTAAAAAGTCTTTGGATTTTAAAAGATATTGGATATTTTAAAAAGATTGAACTTTTAATATGTAAAGACTGTGGGACTTTCAAAGTTGTTTAGATCTTGGGGATGAATAAGAACTAAGGGTTAAGGCTTACTAGTGATATGTTTGTGTGTCAAGTTGACAAGGGGTCAATTGTACTGGCTGGTTTTATGTGTCAACTTGACACAGGCTGGGATTATCACAGAGAAAGGAGCTTCAGTTGGGGAAGTACCTTCATGAGATCCAGGTATTTTCTCAATTAGTGATCAAGGGGGAAAGGCCCCTTGTGGGTGGGACCATCTCTGGGCTGGTAGTCTTGGGTTCTATAAGAGAGCAGGCTGAGCAAGCCAGGGGAAGCAAGCCAGTAAAGAACATCCCTCCATGGCTTCTGCATCAGCTCCTGCTTCCTGACCTGCTTGAGTTCCAGTCCTGACTTCCTTCAGTGATGAACAGCAATGTGGAAGTGTAATCCAAATAAACCCTTTCCTCCCCAACTTGCTTCTTGGTCATGATGTTAGAAACCCTGACTAAGACAGCCCCCAAAACTGACATAGGAATAGAGGCGGCTCTGGGCCAAACAGCTCTGAGGGTCCCCAGAAACCAGAGGAGGGTGGAGAGAACAGAGGTGTGCTTTGCCCGCAAGGGTGTCACAGCCACAGGAGGTGGAGGCAAGCTGTCCCCTGTGGCTCTACTGTCCAGCCAGTCTAACCTTGCTGGCACAGTCCAGATAGTTAGAGATCCTGGTGGGGACGAGCAGGGGCAAGTGCTTGAGAACAAGCCCAATGATGTGCGTTCAGTCCCAGGACTTCCATGGTGGAAAGAGAAAACTGACTCTGAAAATTGCCCCCTAACCTCTGATTGCCCACAGAGTAGCACTATTAGAATGTGTGGCCTTGTTGGAGGAAGTATGTCACTTTATGACCCTTGTCCTAGCTGCCTGGAAGCCAGTTTCCTCCTGTCTGCCTTTGGATGTAGATGTAGAACTCTCAGCTCCTCCTGCACCATGCCTGCCCGAACACTGCCTTGCTCCTGCCTTGATGATAACCTCTGAAGGCAGCCTTCATTAAATGCTGTTACTGCACACACACTCTCAAGGTAATTTAACTATTAGTATAAAAATGGCCACACACACACACACACACACACACACACACACACACACTGCAATGGGTTCTAGCTTTTGGGGTGTTCCTCCTCTTGAAGGGGGAACCAGTGCCCCAGTATAAACACTTTCTCTCACAGTTCACTGTAGATAAACAGGGGATCAGCTGCAACCCCACAGTGCAGCAGCACCCCCCTTCCCCTCTGAGGCAGAGGCAGAGGCAGAAGGAGAGAACAGCTGGGCCTGCTCCCTGCAGCCGCCTCCGCCTCCTCCTCGTTTTCTGCTCCCTGAAAAGCAGGAACACACAGCTCTGGCTGGTGAGGGAACTGAGCCTAGGCGGTTCCCCCTTCCATTGGTTGCTCAAATGCAAACATTCAATGAGCAAAGATGAGAACAGGAAGCAGAGAAGGAGACAGCAAAGCTGTGCCAGGGACAGAAGCAAGACAGCACAGGCTTATGAGTCTCTGCTGGGCCCTCCTCCACCTCTGAATCATCTTTCTTCCTATCTGCCACCTCATGCTTCCTTGAGGCTCGCAAAGTCCTACTGTCCAAGGTGGTTTCTGTTAGCTTGTTTGTTTGGGTTGGGTTGGTTTGAGACAGGGTTTCTCTATGTAGTCTGGCTGTCCTGGAACTTGCTCTGTAGATCAGACTGGCCCTGAACTCATAGAGATCCAAGTGCCTCCACCTTCCGAGTGCTGGGAATAAAGGCCTGTGCCACCATGCCCATTGAGCTGGAGCTCCTAGGGAAAAAAAATACATAGAAGCCAGACTGTGAGCTCAGAAGCTGTTCCCAGACCTGTGCTAGCACGATACAGGTGAAGACGATCAAGCCTGTCGCAGGGCTGGTAATTATCCCCCAGACTAAGGAGGGTTCATTTCTCTCCACCAAGGGTTATGTCAGAGGTAGAGGTGGTTTGCCCAGCCACAAACTCCCCAAACAGCTAGGGCCTGTCTGATGCAAGGAGCCAGTGGACCAGGCACACCAGGCTGGCCTGGAACTCAGAAATCTGCCTGCCTCTGTCTCCTGAGTGCTGGGATCAAAGGTTTGCGTGACCCAGAGGCAGGCGGATTTCTGAGTTCGAGGCCAGCCTGGTCTACAGAGTGAGTTCTAGGACAGCCAGGGATATACAGAGAAACCTTGTCTCGAAAAACCAAAAAAAAAAAAAAAAAAGGTGTGTGTGACCACCGCCCGACCAGATCCAGCCCTACTCCATCTGTAAGTGGCTGGACCTTGAAGAGGAGCTGGTGCTGCAGAACCAGAACTGAGAGCATGAAATTACTGCCAAACCTGAAGCGTGGCTATGATTGGAGAAGTCTGGTGATGGTCTGATATTTGTGGTGCTTCAGAGACCAGAGGCCTTGAGCCAGACCAGTGACTTGTGGTAGTGAATATTTGCATGTAGAGCTGTGTGGGCAAATTATATAGATATAGATATAAATATAAATCATACACACACACACACACACACACACACACACACACTGGCCTGTACCTGCTGAGACCATGTTGATCTCTGTGGTCCATGCTGCTGTGGACCATGTCTTGGTTCATGGTCCAGTTGCTGCTGAGGGTCCTGTTGGTGTCTGTGGCCCCTGTCACCACTGAAGGCCATGTAGATGTCTGTAGTCTGTGCTGCTGCCTGAAGCCAGGTTGATGCCCATGGTCTGAGCTGCTGCCAGGGACCGTGTTGGGGTCTGTGGCCCATACTGCCACTGTAAGACCCCCGAAACAGGGTCGCTCTTGTCCCAGAATGAGTTGGTGTCCCCCAAAACTTGATGCAAACCGCAGGAGGGTTTATTATCAGCCAGCTGAGGAGGAGCTCCTAATGGTGGGCAGGCCAAAGGAGATTGACCCCGAGTGGCAAGAGTAGGGAGCTTTTAAGGAAAAAGTGAGGAGTTGGGAGGAGCTGGGAGGAGAGTTGGGAGGAGTTGGGCTACATCTCTTCTCTGGTGGGAAGGGGGGGTGTCCTTGGTAAAATTCAAGGCATGAGGAGTGGGGTGAGCTACAGCTCCTCTTCGAGTCCTTGACCCAGGCAGGCAGGCACGCCTGGCTAGGTCACCTAAGGTAGAGGAACAAAAGGCTTTTTGCTAGCTTTAGAGAACAAAGAGCTTCTTACTGGCTGTATTCTTAGAGATGGGGAAACAGGCTTGAGGGAGAGTTTAGGGGCTTTACATTTCAGGGGGAAACACTTTGGGGTCTCACACCACCACAGACCACGCTGAGTCTTGTGGCATGTGCTGACGCCAGAGGCCAGGTCAATGTCCATGGTCGGTACTGTAGACAGATACAAAGTGGGAGTCCATGGTCCATGCTTCCGCTGACCACAAAGGACAGGAAGCGTCCTCAATATCAATGGCTGCAGCCTCACTTGAGAAAGAGGAACCTAGAAGGCCTCTGTAACAACCTCCCCTCCCAACCCAAAAAGTAACAACCTAGGCCGGAAGCAAGCAAAGAGAACTGTTAGAAGTTGTGATAAAGCCGGGCGTGGTGGCACATGCCTTTAATCCCAGCACTTGGGAGGCAGAGGCAGATTTCTGAGTTCGAGGCCAGCCTGGTCTACAGAGTGAGTTCCAGGACAGCCAGGGCTACACAGAGAAACCCTGTCTCAAAAAAAAAAAAAAGTTGTGATAAGGGTGCTGAAGCTCTCCACCGTAGGTGGCTGCTGTCAGGGTGATCACTGTTCCCCATTTTTCCTTGAGGCCTGTGTGGCCACGCTGAGTCTGACCATGCTCAGTGACTACGTGAACCACACAAATTAGACTTGTTATTGTTGTTGTTTGAGTTTTTAAAATCTTTTTTGAGGGGACATAAGAGTGGGGGTGGGGGCCAGGCGTGGTGGTACACGCCTTTAATCCCAGCACTCAGGAGGCAGAGGCAGGCAGATTTCTGAGTTCGAGACCAGCCTGGTCTACAGAGTAAGTTCCAGGACAGCCAGAGCTACACAGAGAATCCCTGTCTTGAAAAAACAAACAAACAAACAAACAAACAAAATCCCTCACAGGTGTATTCAGTCATTTAGAATTTTAGTTAATTCCAGATATAGTCAAGTTGACAAACAAGAATAGCCATCACATGTCCACCCCTTGTCAGTCTGAGAAATAATCATATATCCTTGTGTCGTGCTTAATTTCCAAATAAAAACAATAACCGGGCTGGTGAGATGGCTCAGCAGGTAAGAGCACCCGACTGCTCTTCCGAAGGTGATAAGTTCAAATCCCAGCAACCACATGGTGGTTCACAACCATCCATAACGAGATCTGGCTCCCTCTTCTGGAGTGTCTGAAGACAGCTACAGTGTACTCACATATAATAAATAAAATAATAATAAAATCTTTAAAAAAACAATAATCATGTTATAATTATATCTAACATAATACAACTATCCCTCGTACAATTGTAAAAACACTATAAATTTAGAATATGTGGCAATATTCTTTGAAGAACATTTTAAAAATTAATTAATTTATTTTTATTTCATTTGCATGAGTGTTTTACTTGCATGCATGTCTGTGTGAGGGTGTCAGATACCCGGGAACTGGAGTTACAGAAAGTTGTGAGCACTATGTAGGTGCTGGGAATTGAACCTGTGTCCCCTGGAAGATCAGCTAGTGCTCTTAATCACTGAGCCATCTCTCCAGCCCTTTTTTTTCCAGACATTTTTTTTTGTAGTATCTCAAACTTAAATATGATAGCCATTGGTATTCTCTTAATTGATGCTACATTACATAATAAAGAAATCTTGGAAAGAAAACACAAGTATCTGTACAAATGCATTCTTAGCAAAATACAACAAACAGAAACACTCAGGTCAATTACAATCTTGGTTTCCTCAACTGGTCAGGTGGTCTTAACTGGCATTCATAACTACCTTCCTCTCTACCCATTCTGTATTTTCCCAAGCCTTGGCAAACACCTCACAGGTCTTGGCTCTTTTTCTGGAAGAGTGACCCAAACCTTCATTCCTAAGGATCTGCGCCCATGTCATCTTCCTGGATTAGGCTGTTGTAGTTCCCTGGATTAGGCTGTTGTAGTTCCCTGGATTAGGCTGTTGTAGTTCCCCACTGACTTTAATCACAGGGCATGGTAGTGCTAAGAGATGACCTAAACGATCTTCTGCACTCCATATTTAACTTTTCTTACCTCCATTGTAAAGAAGCAATCCAATTTTCCCGTGGTATTTTTGGATCAACCACCCCTCCTAACACTGTTATTCCTTTCTCAGCCTGTTAGCTTAAAGGCATCGGAAGACAAGATGGTTAGGGGAGGTCAGAGCTTCCAGTTCAGAGGGATGTCTGTTGTGGCTCCTCGCATTGCCTGCTATGGAAGCAAAACTTGGAAGCCAGCAGAAGTTAAAGTTGTGGGAAGCAAAAAGTCACTAGGGGTGACAGATAGTGGAACAGTTCCCCTCTCTACCCCTGACTCCTGGACCCATGGATCTCTGCTGTGGGAGAAACTGTACCTCCTGGAGCACCCTGTGCCAGCACTGCAGGCTGCTGCTACATGATTGGTGCTCTAACTGCGCTTTTAATTTGTTTTGTCTTTAGTTTGCTGTTGTTTGTTTGCTTGCTTGTTTGCTTGTTTCAAGACAGGTTTTCTCTGCCTTGGAACTTTCTGGCCATCCTGGAATTTCCTCAGTAGACCAGGCTGGCTTTGAACCCTGAGATTTGCCTGCCTCTGCTCCCCCACACCCCAGGGGTTCAGATTAAAGGCATGCGCCACCATTTGCATAATTGTGTTTTCAGAAGGCCATTCCGTGTTTCTATCAAGCTAGCTGCTTCCAGGAACATGGAAAGACCAATGCATTCGACTGCCGCACTTCTCTGCTATGAAGTGAATTCCTCAGTCAGGCACAATACTGTAAGTGGTGGAAACAGCATTCTATCAGTTCAGGTGGTTTTGTCAGAAGCAGGAAAGACAAATCCATAACCAGAAAAAGTATCTACTCCAGTAAGGACAAAGCATTGTCCCTTCCACAGAGGAAGTGGTCCAACAGAGTCAAATGCTGCCAGGTCACTGCTTGGTCACCCTGAGAAATGGTACCATATCTGTGGCTAGGTGTTGGTCTCCGTTGTTGGCTCAGTAGCAGCTGTAGCCAGGTCAGCTGTGGTGAGGGGAAGTCTATACTGTTGAGCCTATGCATTACTTCCATCTCTGCCACCATGGGCACTTTGTTCATGGGCCCATTGAGCAAGGGATGGCTGGGGAAAGAAGCTGACTGCCCATGGAATGGACAGAATAATCCAACGGAGACCACCACTGAACTCTTCCTCAGCTGAAGTCACCTTTTTTTGTTTGTTTGGTTGTTTTTTTTGTTTTGTTTTGTTTTTTTGAGACAGAGTTTCTCTGTATATCCCTGGCTGTCCTGGAACTCACTCTGTAGACCAGGCTGGCCTCGTACTCAGAAATCCACCTGCCTCTGCCTCTGCCTCTCGAGTGCTGGGATTAAAGGCGTGCACCACCATGCCTGGCTGAAGTCACCTTTTGATGAACATTTATGTGGACACACATGTTCCCATGTAATATTTTTACCTTTGCCCATTTGGAGAGATATAGACACATACTACTTCTCCGGATGTCTTTCTCACCAGTTTTCTAATCCTGCTCCTTCCAAGTCCCTGAGCATCCAGCTACTCCATTCTCTGCCACCCATGGATCTGTGAACAATAGCACATCTGGCCACTTCTCTTTCCAAACAAAATGTATGACGATGAGTGATAGCTGAAGTTCTACCCACTGTGGAGATTTCCTTTTGCTGGTGTCTTTAAGGATTGTCTCAGGAAGAGGCTGTAATGCTGAAGCTCTCCACTTCTAGGTGGTTATGTAAATAACATGCAGAACCATCAGTAAATCAGGCCCTAGTCTTTTCTTTCCTAGTCAGTGGATCAGAGGGTACTCCTCATGAGGCTATAGGTACATACTTGGCACCATTGTGATGAGAGTAGAAACCATAGGTGATTGCACAACATCATGTAACCTGCATGTGTCTCCAGGACAAATATACCACTTCCATTTGATATCAGATTGCTGCTGCACATGTCCTACTTTATGACTTGGTGGGTCATTTAATACCTAGCTCATGATGGTATTCTCAGGTCTCATGGTAACTTGGTGACCCATTGTCAAGTGTTCATTTCCAGTAAGGCCCAATAGCAGGCCAAGAGCTGTCTCTCAAAGGGAGAATAGTTGTCTGCAGATGATGGTAGACCCTTGCTTCAAAATCCCAAGTCTCTTTTGTGATTTTCCTATAGGGGCCTGCCAAAGTCTCCAGACAGCATCTCTATCTATCAGCTGTCAACACCATCAGGTCTGCTGGATCATATGGTCCAAGTGATAGAGCAGCCTACATAGCAGCCTGGACCTGTTGAAGAGCCTTCTTCTGCTCCAGGCCCCACACAAAGCTAACAGCTTTCCTGGTCAGTAGGTATATGGGTCAGAATAACACACTCAAGTGAGGAATGTGCTGTCTCCAGAATCCAAATAGGCCCTCTAAAGGTTATCCTTCTTTCTTGGTGGTGAGAGGGGCCAGGTGCAATAACTTATCCTTCAACGTAGATTCTAGGCTTGAAATAGATAGGAGTCATGCCACCACAAAGTTCACTTTTCCTGTGATGTCCATTACTGTGGACACTGCTTTGTCTCTGCTGCCCAGTATGATAACTACAGTCACCTGCCTTCGGTGACTTAGTGCTACCACGTGGCCTCTGCTACCTCGGAGCCAAATGAGCCCATAGCATTTAATCACTCAGCTGAGCAGCAGCATCTCCAACCCATATCAATAAGTGCAGCTTAATCCACATTCATGTTCAATCTCTGGAAAACGCCTGTTCTCCAGAAAAAGGTGTGTTATACAAATAACATAGAGTGTGCTGAAGATTTGGAAAGTCACGAGAGAGACAATAGGTGCAAGGGCAATAACTGCCTGGCAGCCCTCCTGGGCTGGTTAATTAACATGAACAAATCCAAAAGGTACCCTACATGGATGAAAAAGGACACTCCTATAGACCATAAAGTTACTGAATGGAGACTGCAGTGCTGGGGGCAGAGGGGCTTCTGTAAGTGTTAAAGCTCTGAGGAAAAAGGCTTCCCCAATGGAAGTGTTGCTGCTCTAAGGAAAAAGGTATCCTTTCATTCCCACTCAACCAGGAGACAAGAAATACCACAAAGTCACACCACACAACAAGCCTCACACGAGAGAGTAATTAGAAAGGTGAAAGCCC
>LR750121.1:836595-879829 GCA_902729485.2 Mus minutoides
GAGATGGCTCAGCGGGTTAGAGCACCCGACTGCTCTTCCGAAGGTGATGAGTTCAAATCCCAGCAACCACATGGTGGCTTACAACCACCCGTAACAAGATCTGACGCCCTCCTCTGGTGCGTCTGAAGTCAGCTACAGCGTACTTATGAAGAATAATAAGAAATGAATCCTTGGACTGGAGAGACCAACCGGAGCAAGCGAGCGGAGCCGAACGGGGACGGCCGGAGCTAGCAGGGCCGGAGCGAGTGGGGCCGAATGGGGATGGCCGGAACGAGCGGGGCCAAACCGGAGCAAGCGGAGCCGATCGGAGCGAGCGGGGCTAGCTGGAACAAGCCGGGGCCGTACGGGGGCGGCCGGGAGCAAGTGGGGCTGGCTGGAGCGAGCGGGGTTGAGCAGAGCGAGCGAGGTTGACCAGAACAAGGGAAAAAAAAAAAAAAAAGGTGAAAGCCAGGGACTGCTTCTGCTTGAATGAGAAGCGCCAGAGAACTGAGCAGGAGACAGCGTTTCTCTGTCTGGCCCTGGCTGTCCTGGAACTCACTCTGTAGACCAGGCTGGCCTCGAACTCAGAAATCTGCCTGCCTCTGCCTTCCAAGTGCTGGGATCAAAGGCGAACTCAGAAATCTGCCTGCCTCTGCCTTCCAAGTGCTGGGATCAAAGGCGTGCGCCACCATGCCCAGCTCTTATATAGGGTTTCTTGTGAGCAGAGTTTTTCAGGGTGGAGATTTCCAGGTTGGGGATTGGTGGGATTTCTAGTCCTGAGCTTGGAAGAAGCCCAGGGATTGGTGGTTTTTTTTTAACTCAGGTGGTTTTGGTGTGTTTTCAAACCCAGAAGTAAGCTTGGACCTTTTACCCTGTGTGGTAGTTTGAATAGGTATGGTCCCTATAGACTCATGTGTTTGAATGCTTAGTTCATAGGGAGTGTGTGGCCTTGTTAGAGGAAGTATGTCACTGTGGGGGGTAGCTATGAGGTCTCCTGTGCTATGCACAGCATAGAACAGTCTCCTGCTGCTGCTGGTCTGTCAAGTTGTAGAACTCTTGGCTCCTCCTCAGGCACCATGTCTGCCTGCTCTCTGCCATGCTTCCCACGGTGAGGATAATGGACAGAACCACTGGAATTGTAAGTCAGTCTCAATTAAATGTTTTCCTCTGTAAGAGTTGCTTTGGTCATGGTGTCTGTTCACAACAATAAGACTCTAACGAAGACACCCTACACTCCTCTATTTTTCTTTATTATTAATAAGCAATCAGGGGTGGGGGGAGAAGTGGGGACATTATCATTAGACTACTTTCTGCTGCTTGGAGATTCTTTTTTTTTTTTTTTTGGTTTTTCGAGACAGGGTTTCTCTGTATAGCCCTGGCTGTCCTGGAACTCACTTTGTAGACCAGGCTGGCCTCGAACTCAGAAATCCACCTGCCTCTGCCTCTCGCGTGCTGGGATTAAAGGCGTGCGCCACCACGCCCGGCTGCTTGGAGATTCTTGAGATGAACTTGCTCTTCACTATCAGGATAGAGTTGGGAGTTGCAGGCCTCTGGCTCTCTAGTTGGGGCCAGTAATCCTGCAAAAGCAACTGATTAAAAGTCTGGTTAGAATTTTTTTGAATCTGTTGTTGAAGAAATTAAGACAAAGAATTTATTTGTTTTTAATTTGAAATTAATTTGATCTTTCAAGACAGGGTTTCCCTGTGTATCCCAGGGTATCCTGAAACTCACTCTGTAGGCCAGTTGGGCCTCAAATCCAGGACCCACCTGTCTCTGCCTCCTTCATGCTGGGATCAAAGACAGGGACTGCCACTGTATTAGTGGTGGCAGGTGGCTGATGGCTAGCAGCAAGAGAAAAAGGAAAAACAAATCCAACAAACACAGAACCTAGAAAGCTCATACACTCGAAACCAGTCAGAAACAAAACATGTGGTAGACACCATGATTTATTTATACATTCAACTGAGCCTGGTCTCCCCTGTTTGCCACAAGACTTAGTGGATACATTAGAAAACCATAGTAAGCTCTTCCTACCTGTGAGTTGTTGGATAGGAAAGTCCCTAAGGCCTCATAAACTATACAAGCTATTGCTTCTGCTGTCATTTGTATGGCAGAACTAGCCAGTCATCCTGTTGCTGAAGACACTGCATGTACATGCTTTGACTATAGGATGGAGAGAAATTAAGGTGGAACTGCTACCCTGCTACCTGGCTTTTGTAGTATCAGAGGGGCCCACATTGGCTGCTAGTGGAGAACTGTCCTCAACATTTCTGCTTGGCTCTGGATCCTGTGTGCTAAACCACCAACATGCGCAGCAGGATTGCCTGATTGTGTGCAACAGTGGCTCAACTGTTGTAGGAGGCAAGACCAACAGCCATCCAATTGGATTTAAAGCCCACTCCGCAAAAGGGAGTTCCAATTTGGTACTGTAGCCGGGCATGGTGGCACACACCTTTAATCCTAGCACTCGGGAGGCAGAGGCAGGCAGATTTCTGAGTTCGAGGCCAGCCTGGTCTACAAAGTGAGTTCCAGGACAGCCAGGGCTATATAGAGAAACCCTGTCTCGAAAAACAAAAACAAACCAACCCCCGCCCCCCAAAACCGAATTTGGTACTGTAAGCCTGGACAAAAACTTGTGGCTTGAGAGGTCATAGGTCCCCATGGAAAAGCAACTTGTATGGTTCTACTTGTATGATGTTCCTGTAAATGGCCTTCTAAGCATGCATCTTTGCACCCACCTGCCATCAGCCTCAAAACACAATGCCTGGTGGGCTCCTGAGAACAAGCGGTCATTGCTCTGGCACAGTGACCTAGTTCTTAGCCACAGGGGACATCTATGTCACCCTCACCAAGGCTCTGTGATCATTGTGGAAGAAGGGGTAGAAAGAATGTAGAAGGGGTGGGGTACTGCCAAATAGTTTCCTCCAAGATTGAAACATCCCATCCTGTAGTTCTTTAAAAGGAAGGTAAACAATTCAAAGTAGCTTCATGGAGTCCGTAAAACTAACCAGATTTGCTAGGATTCTCCATGCAGAGCCACAAGGCAAAGAAGGATCTGAGACCAGACCAGCTGCCAGGAAGAGGTTTAGACGAACTGAGGCAACTGGAAAGAACACTTTCAGCCTGTTGGGCTGCCTGCAGACTAGAGTGCCTTTCAAAGAAAGTATACCATTTTTGACCCATGCTGGTTTAGCAAGGAACAGAAGAAAGTAAGAATATCACTAATATTAAGTCATCAGGCCGGGCGTGGTGGCGCACACCTTTAATCCCAGCACTCGGGAGGCAGCTGCAGGCAGATTTCTGAGTTCGAGGCCAGCCTGGTCTACAAAGTGAGTTCCAGGACAGCCAGGGCTATACAGAGAAACCCTGTCTTGAAAAACCAAAAAAAAAAAAAAAAAAAAAAAAGAAAAAGTATGGAAGGGTTCTGAGGTCCATCCCTAACCACACAGAAAAGCCAGGTATGGATGTATCTGCCTGTAATCTCAGGATTAGGTAGGCAGAGATGGAAGGGTCCTGAGGTTCACTGGCCAGGCAGCCTCCCCAAACATTGCGGTTCAAGTTCTATTAGAAATTTTGCCTCAAAAAATAAAAGGGAGGGGCTAGAGAGATGGCTCAGTGGTTAAGAGCACTTGCTGCTCTTGCAAAGAACCCCAGTTCAGGGACTCTAGTTCCAGGTGACCTAGTATCCTCTTGTGAGCTGCACAGGCTCCTGCATGCATACATACATACACATAAAAATAATAAATACAATCTCCTTTTTTCTAAACAAGGCTTCTCTGTGTAGCCCTGGCTGTCCTGGAACTTTCTGTAGACCAGGCTACCTTGAACTCAGAGATCCACCTGCCTCTTCCTCCCAACTACTGGGATTAAAGGAATGAGCCATCACTGCTCAGTTTAATAAATAAATCATTTTGTGGTTGTTGTCATTTTTTGTTTGTTTTGGGGGGACACAGTTTCTTTGTGTAGCCCATGGCTGTCTAGGAACTAGGTTTGTAGACCTGGCCTCGAATTCAGAGATCCACCTGCACCACTGTCCAACAATGAATAATTTTTTTTTTTTTTTTTTGGTTTTTCGAGACAGGGTTTCTCTGTATAAGCCTTGGCTGTCCTGGAACTCACTCTGTAGACCAGGCTTGCCTCGAACTCAGAAATCCGCCTGCCTCTGCCTCCCGAGTGCTGGGATTAAAGGCGTGTGCCACCACGCCCGGCTCGAATAAATTTTTTTTTTTAAAGATTTATTTTATTTATATGTAAGTACACTGTAGCTGTCTTCAGACACTCCAGAAGAGGGCGCCAGATCTCGTTACAGATGGTTGTGAGCCACCATGTGGATGCTGGGAGTTGAACTTATCACCTTCGGAAGAGCAGTCGGGTGCTCTTACCTGCTGAGGCATCTCACCAGCCCCAGAATAAATTTTTAAAAATTTGAAATAAGAGGAAGGCAGCCAGGGGTTTAGTTAGTAAAGTGTCTTCCTGGCACCATATAAAACCAAGTGTAGTGATACTGGCTAGTAATTCTAGCACTCAAAGGTAAAAGCAGGAGGATCAGAAGTTCAAGGCCAGCCGGGTGTGGTGGCGCATGCCTTTAATCCCAGCACTCGGGAGGCAGAGGCAGGCGGATTTCTGAGTTCGAGGCCAGCCTGGTCTACAAAGTGAGTTCCAGGACAGCCAGGACTACACAGAGAAACCCTATCTCGAAAAAACAAAAAACAAAAAACAAACAAAAAAAAGAAGTTCAAGGTCAGCCTCAGCTACATGACATCCTGCCTCCAAAAAAGAAAAGAAAAAAAAAAAAAAGAAGAGGGAAAGCAAAAAAGGAGGAGGAGGAGGAGGAACATCTGAGCAAGCTGGCTCATGCCTCACATCCCAGCATTTAGGAGGCAGAGTCAGGGAATCTTAAAGCTCGAGGCCATCCTGACTCCACTGGTGACTATCTTTTCTTGGCAGACATACACTCCGTGCTCTTGGCATTGTCCAGCATCCTGAGGGGGGCTTGACTGCAGCCTTCCCTTCCCTCCCCAGCTTCCCACAGGGCCCCTTCAGACACTCCTCAAGCCTGATTCCCAGGCTTTCCTTTGAAACTGGGAGAAGGCTCTATGAAGCTGTGGTCTTTGCTGTGTGCATGCTGTGTAAGCCAGCATCCACTGGACCACACCAAACTCTAACACTGGCTTGAACAGCACTCGCGTCCCTTGGACCACAGCTATAGCAGATTCTAAGTGCTTGTGTGAACCTTGAACCACATCTGTCTAAGTGAGCCTTGAGTGCAGGGCATCCAGAGCTCTGCTCTTAACGCAAAGCATTTCAACTGAATTAGAATCTTTCTTTTTGTTTGTTTGTTTCAAGATTTTTTTACTTTTATTTATATGTGTATGTCTATGCAAATATATGGTACAAGCATGTGCTGTTGCATGTTACTGTTGCTATGATGAAATACCATGATCAAAAAGGTTAGAGAGGAAAGGGTTTATTAAGCTTACCTTTCCAATTGTAGTCCATCACTGAAGGAAGTCAGGACAGGAACTCAGACAGGTTTGGAACCTGGATGCAGGAGCTGATACAGAGACCTGGGATGGGTGCTGCTTATTGTCTTGCTCTTCTTGACTTGCTCAACATTTCTTCTTATAGAACAAAGAACCACCAGCTCAGGGAAAGCCCCCCACACAATGGGCCGGGCCCTTCCTCATAAATCACTAATTAAGAAAATGCTTTACAGATGGATCTTAAAGAGATTTTTTTTCTCAATTGAGGTTCCCCTTTTCAGATAACTCTAGCTTGTGTCAAGTTGACATACTAGCCAGAGAACATGTGTTTCTGTGGAGGCCAGAGAGGGCCTGGAGCTGGAGTTACAAGCAGTTGTGAGCCACTTGGAGTTGACATGGTCATGGAACTTATCACCACAGCAAGTGCTCTTTAACTGCTGAGTCATCTCTCCAGCCCCAAAGTTTAAATGCAATTTTTTTTTTTTTTTTTTTTGGTTTTTCGAGACAGGGTTTCTCTGTATAGCCCTGGCTGTCCTGGAACTCACTTTGTAGACCAGGCTGGCCTCAAACTCAGAAATCCGCCTGCCTCTGCCTCCCAAGTGCTGGGATTAAAGGCGTGCGCCACCACGCCCGGCTAAATGCAATTTTTATTACATCTACTTGTGTGTCTGTGTGCACACATGGGCGTGTGTGGAAAGCAGAGGGTTTTGTTGTTTTTGTTTTCATTTCGTTAGTGTTTCTTTTTTCAAGACAGGGTTTCTCTGTGTAGTCCTGACTGTCCTGGAACTCACTTTTGTAGACCAGGCTGGCCTTAGACACATAGAAATCCACCTGCCTCTGCCTCCTCTCGAATGCTGGGACTAAAGCACAAGTCAGATCACCACACCCAACTTGAGGAGACTGTTGAATGACATACCTCCAGCTTAACCTTGATTCCCCCTTGTGGTGGTTTGAATTGGAATGGCCCGTAGACTCCTGTGTTTGAAAGCTGGGACACCAGGGAGTGACCTCTTTGGAGGTCTGACCTTGTTGGACTGAGTGTGTCACTGGGGTAGGCTTTGTGGTTTCAAATGCTCAAGCCTGGCTCAGTGTGATGGCTATTCTTGGTTTGTTAACTTGACTGTATCTGGAATGAACCACAATGCAGAAATGGAGGGCACACCTGTGAGAGATTTTCTGCTTGGTTTGAAGTGAGTCCACTTGTGGTCCAGACCCAAGGCACACCTTTAACATGGGCCACTTCGACTGGAAGAACATAGAAGAAGGAAGCGTTTGCTCTTGGCCGGCTTGCCTTGCAAGCACATCCATCCCTTCACTGGCATTTGAGCCCACTTCTTAGTATTCCAGCAGGTACTGCAGACCTGCTAAGACATCTAGCCTTGTGGGGCTGAGAACTACTGAAGTTTTGTATTTTCAGGTCACACTAGCCATTGCTGGATTAGTTGAATTGCAGCCTGTAATTCCAGTACATTCCCTCTACACACACACACACACACACACACACACACACACACATTCATTCTAGTGAACCCCAACTAGTACATCCAGTGTCCCTCTTTTCTTGTTGCCTGCCAATCTGGATGCAGAACTCTTGGCTCCTTCTTTTTTTTTGGGGGGGGGGGGTTTGAGACAGCGTTTCTCTGTATAGCCCTGGCTGTCCTGGAACTCACTCTGTAGACCAGGCTGGCCTCGAACTCAGAAATCCACCTGCCTCTGCCTCCCGAGTGCTGGGATTAAAGACGTGCGCCACCACACCCGGCATTTTGGGATTTTTTTGTTTGTTTGTTTTGGTTTTGGATTTTGTTGTTGTTTTTTAAAGACAGGATTTCTCTGTGTAGCCCTGGCTGTCCTGGAACTCACTCTACCTTCCAAGTGCTAGGATTAAAAGCATGTGCCACCACTGCCTGGCACCTTTTTGGTTTTATAGGAGATTACTGTTGAGATGGCCAGGAGTCTCAGAAAAGACTTTGGGCTATTGGAACTCACTCTGTAGACCAGGCTGGCCTCAAACTCAGAAATTTGCCTGCCTCTGCCTCCCGAGTGCTGGGATTAAAGGCGTGCGCCACCACGTCCAGCTGGACTTTTTTTTTTTTTTTAAATGTACATGAGTACACTGGTACTGTCCTCAGACACACCAGAAGAGGACAACAGATCCCATTACAGATGGTTGTGAGCCACCATGTGGTTGCTGGGAATTGAACTCAGGACCTTTGGATCTGTAATGGGATCTGATGCCCTCTTCTGGTGTGTCTGAAGACAGCTACAGTGTACTCATATAAATAAAATAAATCTGAAACAAACAAACAAACAAACAAACAAAGCTTCTGAGTTTCTTTCAAGCTAATAAGTTTAAATTTTGCCCTCCGGTCTCTGCACTGACAACATTGTCTGGACTTCTTTCTACCTGGGGAAGTCCCTCTAATTTCCTGTAAGATCCTTCCCCTGCTGGTCTGGGCTTGAGGCCTACCCCAGAGGGAGGCAGCTTGCACTAGGGTTGAAGGTCAACTTTTGAAGGTCCTCTGCTAAGATTCTTGCTTGAGTTGGCTGAAATTTCAGGGGCATTGTCTACACAGGACATCTAAAAAGTACTGGAGTCAGGCTTGGTTTTAACATTTGTGATGGTTCTAAAGCAATGGGTGAAAGCCTCAGAAACTAGCTCCGATTTCACTGGTGAGAGGGCTCACTGGTGAGAGGGCTCAGTGGGTAAAGGTACTCGTCACCAAGCCTGACAATCTGAGTTTGATTCCTAAGACCCACTTGGTAGAAGGAGCATACCAACTCCTGTGAGTTTTTTCTGACCTCCACACCAGGGCTGTGTGGTAAGCCATGTATACCCATGCAGACACAAATAAATAAATGTAAGACAAAACAAGACAGCTTCAGGCCGGGCGTGGTGGCGCACGCCTTTAAAAAACCAGTGAGTTCAGGACAGCCAGGGCTATACAGAGAAACCCCGTCTTGAAGAAAAAAAAAAAAAAAAAAAAAAAAAACAAGACAGCTTCAAATAAAATTTCTTAGCCCTGGAAGAGATCAAAGCCTCAAGTCTAACAAGCAGCGTGAAACAAGAGAACCTGCTAGGTAGAGAACACAGTTGTTGTTTTGTTTTTTTGTTTTCCCTTGTTCCGGTTAACCCGTTCACTCCGTTCACTCCGCTCGACCCCACTTGCTCTGGCCACCCCAGTACGGCTCCACTCGCTCCGGCCAGCCCCGCTAGCTCCAGTAGGCCCTGCTCGCTTCGATTGGCTCAGCTTGCTCCAGTCCCCCCCCCTCGTTCTGGACGGCCCCGCTCGCTCCAGCCATCCCCGTTCGGCTCCGCTTGCTCCAGACAGCCCCGCTTGCTCCGGTTGGTCTCTCCAGTCCAAGGATTCATTTATTATTATTCATAAGTATGCTGTAGCTGACTTCAGACGCACCAGGGGAGGGCGTCAGATCTTGTTACCATGTGGTTGCTGGGATTTGAACTCATCACCTTCGGAAGAGCAGTCGGGTGCTCTTACCCGCTGAGCCATCTCACCAGCCCCGAGAACACAGTTTTTAAAACACACATAACATATGTATCATCTCTATCTCTCTCTTTAAGATTTATTTTATGAGCCGGGCGTGGTGGCACATGCCTTTAATCCCAGCACTCGGGAGGCAGAGGCAGGCGGATTTCTGAGTTCGAGGCCAGCCTGGTCTACAAAGTGAGTTCCAGGACAGCCAGGGCTATACAGAGAAACCCTGTCTCGAAAAAAACAAAACAAAAAAAAATTTTTTTATTTTATGTATGTGAGTATACTGTAGCTGTCTTCAGACACACCAGAAGAGGGCATCAGATCCCATTACAGGTGGTTGTGAGCTACCATGTGGTTCCTGGGAATTGAACTCAGGGCCTTTGGATCAACAGTCAGTGCTCTTAACCATTGAGCCATCTCTCCAGGCTTCTTCTTTCTCTCTTTCTCTTTTTCTTTCTTTCTTTCTTTTTTTTTTTTTCCGAGACAGGGTTTCTCTGTGTAGTCCTGGCTGTCCTGGAACTCACTTTGTAGACAAGGCTGGCCTCGAACTCAGAAATCCACCTGCCTCTGCCTTCCGAGTGCTGGGATTAAAGGCGTGTGCCACCACGCCCAGCTTCTCTTTCTCTCTCTCTCTTTCTTTCTTTCTTTCTTTCTTTCTTTCTTTCTTTCTTTCTTTCTTTCTTTCTTTCTTTCAGTCCTTCCTTTATTCTTTGTGTGCAGGTACGGCATGGCTGCCCTTAAACCACAGTACCCATTTGGATGTCAGAAAACAACTCAAGGACTTTGGCTCTCTTCTTTCACTGGGTGGACCCCAGGTATGTGATTCAGGCAACAGGTACTGTTGGGGCTTCTGTCATGACAGTATCACAAATGTTTAAACCAACTATGAGCCTCCCCCTTCAATTACTAATTCTTCCTTCTTCTGTTTCTTTCTTTCCATTCTTAACATAATCTTGCTGTGTTGACCAAGTTGGTCACAGACTCAGCCTCCCCAGTGCTGGAATTGTACGCATGCACCACAGGGCCCTCTTTTCCTATGCAGGCTTATATTCATTTCAGTTTGACACAGCACTGCTTGGCCTGGATCTTCCTGTGTAGATCAGGGTGGCCTAGAACTCACAGAGATCCACCAGCCTAAGCCTCCTGAGTATTAGGGTCAATGGTGTGTCACCTGCCCTGTCTTCAATCGCATGCCTGTATGGGAGCTAGACGGCAGTGTTGGGGGAGCTTCCTCAATGGCCTCTTCTCATGTGTGTATGAGTGTGTATATGTGAGCATGTGTGTGTGTGTGCGCGCGCGCGCGTGCATATATGTGTGTGTTATGTAGAGATCAGAGCACAATTTTTAGGAGTCTGTTCTTTCTGCTGGGGGTCTTGAGTCCATGCCAATATCCCTAGTTTAAGAATCTGACTTGGAGCCGGGCGTGGTGGCGCATGCCTTTAATCCCAGCACTCGGGAGGTAGAGGCAGGTGGATTTCTGAGTTCGAGGCCAGCCTGGTCTACAGAGTGAGTTCCAGGACAGCCAGGGCTATACAGAGAAACCCTGTCTCAAAAAACCAAAAAAGAAAAAAAAAAAAAAAAACCCACAACAAAAAAAAGAAAACTAAAAGGATGGGCTGGGGGTTACACTTGTCTGTAACCCCAGCCTGGGAAAGGCAAGACAGGTGGACCCTTGTGCTTCCTGGATGGTCAAGGTCAATTTAGCTAAAGTGGTAAGCTCTGTGTTCAGGGAGAAGCACGGTCTCAAAAGATACAGTGGAGGGCTAGCCAGATGGTTCAGGGCATAAAGGTCCTACCTAATGGCCTGAGCTAGGACCCACACAGTGGAAGGAGACAGCTGATTCCCACACGCTTCCTGCCTTCTGACCTACACAGGCATGCTGTGGTCTGCACTTACACACATGTGCGCACACAATTAAAATATCATTTAGCACTGGGGAGGTTGAGACAGGAGGATCAGGACTTAAGGTCACCCTGAGTTACATAGTAAATTCAAGGCCAGACTGGGACACAGAAAGAAAAGCAAGTATCGATTAGTTCTTGCTATGCCCAGGCCAGTCTCTGGTTTGCAGTTCTCCTACCTTAACTTTCCCGGTTCTGTGGCTGCAGGTGGCTTGGGTGTTCTGGCCTCATGCAAGTGTAAGATACCTAGATGTGGGTCACATGACAACTCCTGGGGGCGTCGGGGGAAACTCGGATTTGTCAGGCTTATAAGGTAAATGCCTTTACTAGCTGGGCCATCTCGCTGGCTCGTTTTTTAAAATGTAAGAAGCCTGTTTTGTATGTGTATGCATTTGGGTATTCTGCCTGCATACATGTGTGTACCATGTATATGCTGGATGTCCTGAGGGGCCGAAGAGGGCCTCTGATCCTTTAGAACTGGGGCTAGTGATAGTTATGAGCTGTCATGTGGATGCTAGGAACCACTTGTGGAACTGCTGGAAATGAGCCACCCCTCCCCACTTTAAAACACGGCTCATTCTGTGCCACAGTAGACACTGATGGTATATAATCTGTGTTTTTACCACCCGAAAGAGGAAATATTCCTTATGTTCCCAGACTGGGGCAAGTATGCAGAGATACACAGGTGGCACCCAAAGCTCCCGAGTAGTCCAACCTCTAGCGCTGTGTTAGCAGCAGTAATGAACATTACCTCCGTTGTGTTATAGGACTCTGCAGGGAAGGATGTTGATAGCCAAATCTGATGACCTGAGTCCAATTCCTGAAATCCACATGGCTTTGGACAGTGAGAACCGACTCCTGAAAGTTGTCCTCTGTTTTCTGAAACCATATCATGACACACAAACACACACACACACACACTCACACGCATGCATAAGCGCACACAGAAACACACACAAATGAATGTAAAGGAAGCTCTAAAGTAAAACATAATTAAAAATAATCATTTCTGAAGTGATTTTCTTTTATTTGGGGTTCATCCAGGACTTAGTGGGGAAGGGGAAGCCAGAGGATGGGTGACCCCCCCACAGGTGGGACTCTGGGCCTGAGGCCTGACTCTCCCACTGGGATCCCTGCCAGCCTCCAAGGTGGTCTACCCATTGTCCCTGCTAGAGAAACTCAGACAAAAATGACTGGGCTAGATAAAGAAGGGCTTACAGTTCCTGGGTTGGGCTGAGGTGGGGGTCCTGGGACACCCCACACCTGCCACACAGCCTTTTGGGCTGGATGCTTTTCCTTGGGACCAGCCAGCAACTGGAGCAACGGGTGCCATATTTCTTGTACCTGGAGGTAGGAGGGTATGAGAAACCACCATTTAGGATGCAATGGGAAGTAGAAACCACCAGGAGGAAAGTATTTTCCTCAAAAGGTGGCTGTTTTTCTTTCCCTAGTTCTCACACCCGCTGAGCCCAGATTGATTGCCCCACCCCCAACACCTCCAGGTTGAGGACCTGATGCCACAGGCATTGCAGAGAGGTGTCCCATCTTCAGCATCTCTCCACAGTGGAGTCCTCTGAGTTTTACAAGAAGCACACCGCCTGGGCTCTGGAGGGTCAGAAGTCAAAGGCCAGAGGTCAATTCCAGAGGCCTGTGTAGGGCTGAGAATTTGGTAGCAGTGGTGGGGGCTGGGGCAGTTCTGTTAAGGCTTTAGTAGCTCTGGGCTTGCCTTGAGTGTTGTCAGAGAGAAGGCAGAGGGAGAGCCAGGAGCCAAGACAGATGGTGAGTCAGGTGGTCAGGCTCTGATGAGGAGGAAGTGGGGGTTGGGGGCTGACTCAGTCCTGGAGGGGGGCTGCTTTGAGCAGGTCTAAATGAGGAATTGGAATGAAGGAGGGAGATGGAGAAAGACAGAGAGGATGTGAAATGGAGCCTCACCAAGGGCTTCGCTGCTTCCTGGGCTGGCCAGAGCCTTGGGAGGGCTTGCAGGGGGCTTTTGTGAACAACTTCTGCCAGGCAAGCTGCAAAAAGGACAAGATGTAGTGTTGGGGGGTCTGTAAGGTGGTCCCCAAAATGATACGTCCCAGGTCCTCATATGCACAAGCAAATGTCACCACTGAGCTGGTTCCAGCCCTCTCTCTACCTTTTTTAAATCAAAGATTTTATACACTTATTTATAGATATATTAAATCAAAACAGAATAAATTTAAAAGTAAAGTAACATTGTCACAGGAAAAAAATTATTAAATTCTTTTTTTACTTTTTATTTTGACACAAGGTCTTAGCCTCTAGTGTGGTTGGGACTACAGGCCTGCACTGTTTCTTGTTTTTTCTTGCTGTTGAGACAGGGTCTCTGTAGCCAAGGCTGGCCTGGAGCTTTCTCAGCCTCTTGAATGCTGGGATTGCAAGTCTGTGATATCATACCTCGCTGGAAGCAGCAGGCCCTCATGGAGCCCGGCCTGGCGTGAACTCCCAGAGTTTCTGTCCCTTTTGGTTCCATCTGGAAAATGCTGATTACAGGCTGCTCCTTGTGCCACTGCCAGCTAACTCATGTAGAGCTGGGGACAGAACCCAGGGGCTTTGGAATGCTATCCAAGAGCTCTACCCACTGAGGCATAGCCCAAACTCATCATCAAGGTTAACAGGTACCCCTCACAAGAAATCTGATACCTCAAAGTATCCCACTAGTAGCAATGAAATAATTAGTATTGTATTTAGTTAGGCATGTTACATTCCTGCAATTCCAGTTGAGGCTGAGGATACAGTATGGTGAAATTCAGGGCTAGCCTAGTCTACATGAGACCTTGTCTCAAAAAGTTAAAAAGTTAAATTAAATTAAAAAAAAAAAAAGCTGGATGTGGTGGCACACACACAGGTGAGCCAGCATGAGGGAGGTAGGGCGGTGAAGGAAGCAAGATTATAAGTTCAAGGCCAGCCTGGGCTACATGAAATCCTGCTTGAAAAAAACCAGTGACTATAAGAGAATCCCAATGAGGGTCTCTGTAGTAGCTCAGTGGCTACAGGCACTTGCTGCCAAGCCTCATGCGCCTGATAACCTCCGTTTGATCCCAGGAACCCACGTGACTGGAGAGGACTCCTGTAAGCTGTCGTCTCACCTACTCACCTGTATGTTTACGCGTGTGCGCGCACACACACACATACACACACGGCACATACATGCTCCATAAATAAATAAATAAATAAAATACATATAATAATAATAATAATAAAATAATAATAATAAAAATATTTGGTTGGGCAGTGGTGCCGCAGAGGCAGGCAGATTTCTGAGTTCGAGGCCAGCCTGGTCTACAGAGTGAGTTCCAGGACAGCCAGGGCTACACAGAGAAAACCTTTCTCAAAAAAAGTTTAAATAAATAAATACATAAGTAAATGAAATGTTTGCATGAGGATGTGCTCTAAGCAAACACAAACAAGAAGTGTTTTTTTTGTTTTGTTTTTAAGTTTTGAGACAGGGTTTCTCTGTGTAGCCCTGGCTGTCCTGGAACTTACTTTGTAGACCAGGCTGGCCTCGAACTCAGTAATCCACCTGCCTCTGCCTCTCGAGTGCTGGGATTAAAGGCGTGCACCACCACGCCCGGCTTAGAAGTGTTTTTTTTCTTTTTTTTTTTTTTTTTTTTTTTTTTTTTTGGTTTTTCGAGACAGGGTTTCTCTGTATAGCCCTGGCTGTCCTGGAACTCACTTTGTAGACCAGGCTGGCCTCGAACTCAGAAATCCGCCTGTCTCTGCCTCCCAAGTGCTGGGATTAAAGGCGTGCGCCACCACACCCGGCTAGAAGTGTTTTTTAAAGTTTTCGTAACATTTGTGTGTATGTGAATATCTGTGTAACACAGTGTTTGTCAGTGTGTGTGAGTGGAGGGCAAAAGACAACTTTGGGGAGTCAGTTTTTCCCCCCACCCCTGCACTATGGCTGGAGCTCAGGGCATCAGGGTATAAGCACCTTTACCTACAGAGCCACCTCACCTGCCTACATCTATGTGTTTCTGAGACAGATCTTCAGCCCAGGGTAGCCAGCTTCAAACTCAACTTCCTACAACTTCATTGTCCTGTGGGTTGGCATTACAAGCTTTTGAATTTGGGGTGGGTTTTTGCTTGTAAAGGTTATTGTTATTATTATTATTAATTATTATTATTATTTTGGTTTTGATGGCCTCAAATTTAGAGACCTGCCTGTCTCTGCCTCCCAAGTGCTGGGACTAAAGGTTATTTGTATTTATTTGTTTGCCTGCTCGCATATGTTTCTGGGAACCCAGGGAGGCAGAGTCCACTAGAGCAGGAGCTGCAGGCAGCCATGAAAGGGGGTATTAGGAACGGAACCAAGGTCCACTATCTCTGCAAGAGAAGTGTTCCTTTTTTAAATAATTGATTTTAATTTTTCTTGTTTATTGCTGTTCGCCTGCATGTATATGTGTGTGAGGGTGTCAGAAGACACAGAACTGGGTTAACAGTGTCAGCTGCCAGGTGGGTGCTGGGAATTAAACCTTGGTCATCTGGAAGAGCAGCCAGGGCTTTTAACCACCTAGCCATCTTGCTAGCCCAAGAAGTAAGCACTCTTAGTTACAGAGCCATCTCTGCAGGCCTGAGGTAGATTTGTTTGTTTGTTTAATATTTGCTAAGCCGGGGATACCTATTTAGCCAGGCTAGCTTTGAATGTGCTTCAGCCCTTTCCCAACATGCCCCAGCCATTTTACTGTCTTGAGACAGTCTCATTAAGTTGCACAAGCTGACCTTGAACTCACTCTGCAGCTCAGGCTGGCTTTGAACTTTCCATCTCCTTCCTCAGTCTCCCAAGTAGCTTGGATAATAGGTGTCTACTACCTGCTCTGGACTGAGTGTACTGCTATTACACATAGGCATACATTATCATGGCTGAGAGTCCCTACCTGTAGGTGGGTACAATCTGGAGGCTAGAATCCGGCTGGATCTGGAACTCCAGAGTTACCCCCTTGAACCTGGGGTCCACCTTCTCAATACCCATTTGCGGGTTCAGCTGCTTCCGTGGTCTTCTCTGGAGTGAGGCAGAAGTAGCACTGGAAGTTTCCAGGTTAGGGCACTGTGTGCCCTTGGGATTCCTGGCCATACTCAGGTAGTCTGACATCCCTATGACCATCAGCTCCCAGCACGACCCCAGGACCTGGGTGGCCGGCGCAGGGGCACCCGGCAGCCCCTTTTCTTTCTCTTGGAGGAAAAGCAATGCGGTGCTGACCGAGTCCTGGCATGTAGGCCACAGAGACCTGGGGATAAGAAGCAGTAAGGCGTGGCTACCCCTTTTCTGGGGGCTTGGATTTGATAAGTAAGGAGGGGTATGGAGTGTCACTCCGTTGGTGCATCTTCTTTGGTCACCCTGTGCTCCACCTGGGGCCACATTCTTGGGTTATTAGGTTTAAAATAATTGTTAGCCGACACAGATTCCCCTGTGGTTGGCTATCAGCCCTCCATCAGCCAAATCCCACCACGAATAAAGCAGGGTCCCACCCTAGGCAATCTGCCCAAGTCGGGCTGCTGTCTGGAGCAGCCATTAGTCAATCACCCCACGGACTGGTTTTTTAGTAGGTTACCCTCATCACCCCACGGATGAGTCCTGAGTGGCACTTCTTTGGGCCATATAGCCACAGCAGGGTAGATGGGATGGAAATCACCTGTCCCTTTCAGTGTGTAGGGACTGAAACGTGTTATGTCCGCGTACCTAACAGGGGAAGGCTCAGAAGCTGGAATCCTAACCCCTCCATCTCCAGGCCTGGTGAGGGATTAGCTGGGATGGGCGGTGGAAGAGTCTCGCATCACGCACCTGACACTGGGAGTGAGGCATCTCAGGGCTCCGGGCTCCAGCGCAGGGGGTCGACTCTTCCGGAGCGACTCGGAGTCCAGACAAGGTGGCGCCAGAAGTTCCTGCCGGAGCGTCAAGTCTCGAGCCTGTGCCGCCTCCATGCCCACTGTGGGCCCAGCTGTGGAATCTCTCTGCCCCGCCCCGCCCCCCCCATCCCCCAGGGATAAACCGGAGCCTGAGAAGGTGATGACGATGGGCGCCACCTGGGCGGAGCCGGGCGGCGCAGGTCACGTGGGGGCGCTGTTTGCATCTGGGAGAACTTTTTGCCATGGCTGCCAGGAGCCTCAGCTGTGTGGCTCATGATCGGGAAGCCCCCTCTGGACATCCCCCTCTTTGCTAGCTATCTTCGATCACACAGCACAACCTTGAGGGTCAAGGGACGCTATGGATCCCTTCTGTGCAGCCAGGGCAGGGCCTGGCCGCGCATGGGCATCCCTAGGAAGAAGGGCGTCCCGGGCTCTGTCACAGGGGTGCGGGCACTCAGAGCTGGGCAGACCAGCACCCACCCACCAAGGACACAAAACATGTCGATGTGTGTGACTTTTTATTGCAGCTCTGGTTAGAGTCCATCCTTAATTTATAGTTCGATTGTCCCTGGTGGACTGACACACCCAAGATGGAGACCCATCCCCCTCAGGGCTCAGACACTGGCTGTCCCCAGTGGCAGCTCTGGTCTCACACTGTGGGTTTAACTTCTCTTTCCTGAGCAGTCTGTGCTCTAGAGTAGGAAGGGTGGCTTTTCTTTTCAGTTCCATGGCCTGGTCGGTCCAGTGGCCTCTTGTCAGTGGGGCTTGGGGATGTGGCCGTCCACATAGAAGTTCCTGGTGATCTTGGGAAGAGCAAACTCAACTCCCTCCAGCTCAGGGGTCAGCACAATCTGGCAGCCCAGTCTTGAATTCTCCTGGAGCAGTGGAGCCAAGTCCAACATGTCGTCCTCTCTGGGACAAAGGATAGGGGTCAGGGTTAGGGTAACCTGAGGCAGCGGGAGGTAGCTAGAAGAGCCTTGGGCAACATGCAGTCTAGCTGGGGGCCGCCCACTCACCTCTCCTCAGGAGGAGGCAGGAGATCCAGGTGGGCCTCACTCACATACACATGACAGGTGGAACAGGCCAGGGATGCTTCGCAGGCCCCTGGGCACAGGGCGGGAAGAGCACAGCCTTAGTGAGGAGCACCTGCCACCTAGCTCCATAGCTCAGAGCCAACTGTTGTGATGTTGTTTGCAGGCTTTTCTTTAAGACAGTCTGAGGCAGCCCAGATGAGTTTTAAATTTGCCAAGTAGCCAAGGTGACCTTGAACTGATTCTCCTGCCTCAATCTCCCAAGTGCTAGGATGACAACTGTGAACCTTATGCCTAGTCCCACACCGACTCTCACTACGCTAACTCCCTTTCCACCTCAGGGCCTCTGCACTCCTGGACCCACGGTCTAGAATGTTCTCTGCTTTGTTTAACTGCATTGAGTCAAAGCTTCCACTCAACTGTTTCCCGAGTTTCCTACTTGTTTTGTAAAATTCCATCCATCCATCCATCCACCCACCCACTCACTCACCCACCCATCTGGATTTTTTTTTTTCTTCCCCGAGACAGGGTTTCTCTGTGCAGTCCTGGCTGTCCAGGAGCTCACTCTGTAGACCAGGCTGGCCTCGAACTCAGAAATCCACCTGCCTCTGCCTCTGGAGTGCTGGGATTAAAGTTGTGGGCCACCACGCCCAGCCTTAGAAGCCTTTTCTAAACACCTTTTGTTACTGTGTATGCAAGCATGGGGGTGGAGCACAACTGCCACAGCATCCATGTGGACCTCAGAGGGCAGCAAGTAGAGCCTCTGCCCTCGGTCCACCTTGACCTGGGAGGAATTAGTGCCTTTATCCACTGTGTCACCCCAAATTTGTAATTTTTGAGACAGAAGTGCTTGGTAAATTATCCAGGCTCATTTGAATCTAAAAAGGAACCTACAGCTTTGCCTTCTGATAATTTTAAAGACAGGGTCTCACCATAAATTCCTGGCTGTCCTGTCTTAGAATGCACTCAAAGACCAGGATGGCTTTGTACTCAAGAGATCTGCCAGCCTCTGCCTGCAAGTGCTGGAACTAAAGGCATGAGCCACCATGACCAGCCCTTGAGAGTTTTTTGTTTTTTGTTTTTTTTTTTTTTTTTTTGGTTTTTCGAGACAGGGTTTCTCTGTATAGCCCTGGCTGTCCTGGAACTCACTTTGTAGACCAGGCTGGTCTCAAACTCAGAAATCCACCTGCCTCTGCCTCCCAAGTGCTGGGATTAAAGGCATGCGCCACCACACCCTGCTTTTTTTTCCGTTTGGTTTTTTGTTTTTTGTTTTTTTTTTCCTTGAGAGATTTTTAAAGATGTATTTATGGGCTGGTGAGATGGCTCACTGGTTAAGAGCACTGCTTGCTCTTCCAGAGGTCCTGAGTTCAATTCCCAGCAACCACATGGTGGTTCACAACCATCTATAATGGGATCTGATGCCCTCTTCTGGTGTGTCTGAGGACAGCTACAGTGTACTTACATATATGAAATAAATATCATCAATGGGAGGAGAGGTCCTTGGTCCTGTGAAGGCTCTATGCCCCAGTATAGGAGAATGCCAGGACCAGGAATGGGAGTGGGTGGGTTGGTGAGCAGGGGAAGGGGGGAAGGGATAGGGGTTTTTTGAAAGGGAAACCAGGAAAGAGGATAGCATTTGAAATGTAAATAAAGAGAAACCCTGCCTCGAAAAACCAAAAAAAAAAAAAAAAAAAAAAAAAAAAAAAAAAAAAAAAAAAAAAAAAAAAAAAAAAAAAAAAAAAAAAAAAAAAGAAATGTAAATAAAGAAAATATCTAATAAGAAAAAAATTTTAAAAAGAACTTGAGGATTTTGACTTGATAATGAAGGTGAAACCAGCAGCAAAGAGAGCACATCACAGAGATGTAAGAGAGCTGTCTTCGAAAAGACACCCATGAGCCAAGTGGGCCTGAGAAGTGTTTGTTTTGGATGTTCAATCTGTAAAGCCTAAAGCTACCCTTTGGTGCCCCACTGATATATTCATATATGCTACATAAAAAAAAAATCTTATACACAATATATAACGTGTATATTTAAAGTACATAGATGTTGCATTTAACTAGGTAAATATTAAATTATATACTTACTGCAGCTTTAATAAATAAATAAATCTAAAAGCAAACAACCAACCCCCCCCATTTATTTATGTGTGTGATCCTGTGTGGGACTACGCACACCACGGTGCACATGTATACGTCGGAGGACAATTGGAAGTGGTAATCTCCTCCAGTGTCAGTTCTGGGATTGAATCCAAGTCATCAGGCCTAGTGGCAACTGCCCTTTAACCAATGAGCCACGATGCCAGCCCTATCAGGAACTTTCCACTCTCCTAGTTCAGCTTCCCAAACTGCCTGAGCTGCCGGGAATTACTGTGCTCTTTGTTTAATGTAGGTCTGTGCTGTCTTCAGCTCCTAGGCTCAGCTAAGCCTTGTGACACTCAGCTTCTGACAAAGGAGTGCCCACCATAAGGCTTGTGCACCTTTGGCCAGGTAATTTATAGCCACCCTTTCATCCTGGGGCTGGCTGTTGGTCAACCCTCCTCTCTACCAAGCATTAATTATGTTCATTCCCACAAGAAGCCATTGAAAGTGATGCTAAATCTACCATTTTATAAAGAAGAAACAAAAGGCTCAGAGAAAGCGGCTTGGAGTTTACAAAGCTGGTGAGGCCTGAGAGACATGGATTGTTTGCTCCCGAATTGTTACAAATTCTGTTCTGCACAGTGCCTGCTGGACTTGGGAACAGAACCACACATACACACACCACCCCCAACCTCTCTAGTCCTTTTTACTGGTTTGGGGTTTGTTTTGAGAAAGAGACTCACTGTGTATGCTGTCCTGGAACTTGCTACGTAGACACCAGGCTGGCTTCAAACTCACAGCCAGCCTCTCCTCCCAAGTACTGCACCCCTAACCCAGCACCGCCCCTGCCAACTGTCTGCCAATGAAACCTCAGTGTCTTTATTCTTGGGTTTACAGTTCCTGTTAGGCTCAGAACAGCATGACAAAGGACTGTCACTGTGGTACACACAGTACATAGTAGTCACACAAAGAGTCTTGTCATTTGGGGGAGGGGGCAGTTTTTTCATAACTTGTCATAATTTTTGAGACAGGGACTCTTGCTAGGTTACCCAGGCTGAGTATGAATATAAACAGGGTCAATGTTATTAGTCGATGGTTGCCCTGGAATGTTCTCATTGGGTAAAAGGGTCACTGCAAGCCCAGTGACCTGAGTTCAATCCCTAGGAAAATATGGAAGGAGTGAACCAGCTCCCTCAAGCTATCCTCTGATCTCTACAGAGGCATACGCATGCATGCACACATGCACGTACACACACACACATGTACACACACATGCATGCATGCACACACGCATGCTAAATAAATACAATATGGAAAGCACTCAAGGGTGATAGTCGAGGGTGGCATGAGAGGACGAAAATGCCCCATGTCTGTCTGAATCACGTTTTGCCATGTGACTCTTGCTTCTGGACCCTGCCTACCATAATATGGTGCACAGCTCCCTGCTCTGCAAGGTGGAACTACTGCCTCCTCTATTCCTAAAGCTGTCCCAAGGAATTGGCACTCAACATACACTGATCTCAGACCTGTTTACATGGAGGACCTTGGGAGGCCAAGGTGTGAATGAGGCTCACTGGGAGAAATGTCAGAAAGCAAATGAAAGCCAAGCTCTATGAGGCCACTAAATACAGACAAACATGGGGGGTGGGGGGGCTGAAGCTGGGTGAAAGGATGCCAGGCTGTCAAGTCTGAAGAATGAGAAGGAGCCAAGCCATCTGCTGGAAAATCACCAATCACCTCTCACATTATAGGCACAGAGGTGCTAGGACAGGACTGAGCTGTGATGCCTGAAAAACAGCAAGAGAGTGGTGAGGGACAGCACTGCGCATCTGTAATCCCAGCCCCGAGAGACAGAGACCCTGCCTCAGTTCCACCTCTCCCCAAAAGGTAGTCAGCAGCTGCACTAGAGAATGGAGGGTCAACATGGAGAATCCACAAGCTCCAAGAGAGCAGACTCTCGCATCTCAGTAAGGGCTGCTCTAAAACCTGGTTTTATTTTAGTGTTATTTTAAAGAAAGATTTTTAAGTGTTTCCATGTGACTCTGTGTGGGTTGTGCATGTGAGTGCAGTGCCCATGGAGGCCAGGTGAGGGAGTGTGCCCGGGCACTGTTGGTACAGAAGGCTGTGAATTGCCTGGCACAGAGCTGGTGGTAGGAAGAGAACACAGGTCTTCTCACAAGCCATCTGCAGTCTTCAGCACTGGCGACCTTTCCAGTTCCATTATTGCCATCTTACTGGCATTAGCTCAAAGGTAGTGAAACAGTAGAGACAACCTGTAGTCTCAGAACCGAGAAAGCTAAGGCAGTACGTTCAGCCAGCAGGTTTAAGGGTAAGTTACAGAGACTCTCTCTTAACCATTTTGGCACTAAAGAGGTAGAGGCAGGGGGATCACTATTATGAGTTTGAGCCTAGCCTGGTTATATAGCTGGCTTCAGAACAGCCTGAATAACATGGACTCCATCTCAGGTCTTCCCATTCCACCTATTTGGTGATATGGTAGCACATGCCTGTAGTCTCAGGACTCAGGAAGTGGAGGCAGTAGGTGCACTGTAATGAGTTGGAGGCTAGCTGGGATTATATACTTAAGTTCCTTGACAGCCTGATTCACAGAGTGAGATCGGACCCACCCATACACCACCTAAACAAAAATATTGGATTGTGGTAGTGCACACCAGGTCTCAGGAGGTGGAGGCAGAAGGGTCAGAAGTTCAAAGCCATCCTCTGATACATAGTAAGTTCAAGGAGAGTCTGAGCTCTATGAAACCTCTCAAAATTACAAAAAGGTATAAGAAAGAATGCCAAGGGTCTTCCTAGTTTCATATGACCTACCTTCCAGGTCCACCCCGTGGCGCTGGGCCAGGTATAGAACATTGTCCCCGACTCTGCCCCTCACCGGGATCCGCTTGCCAGAGCGGTCCACGAACACCACGTTGACCCTGGGGACAAACAGGGTGCAGGTGCTGAGCCGGAGGCCGGCATGAGGCCGAGTGGCAGGAAAGGGCAGGGCGTGGCACGACGGGCACTCACATGTCCCGGGGCAGCTCCGGGCTGTCCGCCTCCTCCTCGCCAGCACGCCGCTCGCCTGTAAACAAACCAGTGGGTAAGCGGCTGCGGCCTCGCTGCCCGCCGAGGCCCGGCCCGGCCCAGTCCTATGTACCTGTAGTCCCGAACGTCCTAGATGTTACCGCCGCGTGCCCCGCCCTGGGTCCACAAGATCCCCCGGCAGCCCGAAACAGAACCCGGGCGCTCACGCCCCGGGCCATGGAGGTGGCCATGATAGGCCACGTGACCGGAAGACCGAGTATGCTGGGCGCGTCCGCAGCGACTATAAACGCAGCGCTTGGGCGTGTGAGGTCAGAGGTGATACACTGGGATCCAGCTGGACTTCCGGCCTCGCCCCGTGGTTTTATGTTTCTTCCCTTAGGCTGTACTGTATGTGTTCTGCTTATACGTATGAGCACCAAGTGGGTGCCTATGGAGCCTAGAAGAGTTAAAGGGTAGTGTGGGGCTAGGAACTAAACTCCGTTATCGGCAAGAGCGGCAATTGAGTCCTAATTTTTAGACAGGATCCCCTAGTCTGGCCTTGATCTCTGAATGCCTTTGCTGGAACTAAGAGTTATGTGCAACCAGGATTTAAATTTTGTTTGTTTGTGACAGAGACTCTATAGACTGAGCAATTCATAAGTCTCTATAGACGAAGCAATTCATATAGACCAGGCTGGCCTCCAAGCCCAACTTAAATTTTAGGGATTGTGTGTATGAGCCCATCTGTGACATGTGTGTAGGTCGGTGGTCAATCTGTGGTGTTCTCTCCTTCCAGCATTTGGAGCAGAGGGATAAAACTCAGGCTGTCTGTGCTGTTATCAGAATTCTGAGCTAGTTTGCTGTCCCATGGTTTATATCAAGAACCAGCCAGCTCTGATGTTTTTTTTTTAAAACCGTTTACTTACAAACTTTAATTCAGCAGAGGTCTGTGCAAAGGGTGGGGTTAGGGTGAGGGGGGGAGATACACCCACTGGAGTGGGTTTGGGTTATCATGTTTGGGGAGGGAGGCTGGTGGTGGCTCAGCTAGCCAAGGGCAGAGCCCCTAGGTCCCCTCAGATGGGCAGAGAGGAGGCCTGCTCCAGTGATCCAGCCTGGGGACGGTAAGGACCTGGGTTTGAAGGAACGTGGTAGAGGCCTGGGTACAATGGTCACCTTTCATAGACAGCAGGGGAGACTGTTGAAGCCTGCAGAAAATACTGGTCTCTGCATCCAGGCTTTGAGCAAAAGGGGTGGTTTGCTAAGATCAAGGCTTTGGCCTTCTGTCCACAGGGCAGACACCTGGGGAAAGGATGAACCCTAGGCCAGAGCTCTTTGGTCCTGAGCTGAGCTTTTGGAGCTCCGCATCTGAGAGGCTCTGACCCAGCAGGACCTGTGGCCCAACTTTAAGGCATCAGAAGGCAAGCATACTGGGGCAGGGGCTGGAGATCTTGGGACTTAGGGTACTGGCCAGAATAGGCAGGCAGGGAAATGAGACAGCTATACCTGCAGCAGATGACTGGGAAGAGAATAGGGTTAAGCTGTTGGAACCTGCACATGTGGAATAGAGGCCTGGGCAGGCCAGACCCTGAAGGAATCAATTTGGGGCTTTTCTGGAGGGATGGGGGAATAGATGTGGTCATCATCCTGGTTGTTTTAAAAAATAATAAAAATTAGAAAAGGAAATCAAAGTTAATTGTCGAAGTTTAAAAACAGGGACTGTCTCTGATCCTCACAGGTCAGAGACACCTCCAAAGGCACTCAGGAGGCCAGAACACAGGAGTGACGAGGCAGGAGAGGAGGCCTGGAGCTGGAGAGGGAAAGAGAGCAGGCCAGGCCCCTCTCTCTTAAGGCTGCAGGGTTTGGCTCCAGGAGCAAGCCCATAAGTAATGGTATGGCCCCCAGATACCCCACATTCCTTGAGCTCCAGCTGGTTGGTCAGCAAAGTCTTTAGCAGAGATTTCTCTATTACCCAAAGAAAGGACATTAAAAATAAAAATAAAATCCCAGAAAACACAAATACCAGAAAAAACCCAAAAGCAACTTGGTGCAGGCCCTTGGAGCATCTCTGGTGTTGACCCCTTAGAAAATCCTCTTCCGCTTCAGGTAGGAGTCCGCGTAGTGGCCGCCGAGGCCCTGGGAGTGCTGGCCTACGTAGCTGCCCTCTGGGCTGGGCTCAGGTGAGGGCAGCAGGTGGGAAAAACTGCGTTTCTGGCCACCCAGTGGGGTCTGGAGACAGACAACAAGGAAGGCCAGGTCAGTGGCCTCCCAGGGACAGAGCTACCCAGCCCTGTGCCTCCCCTCCTCCTGCCCGTACCTTCAGCAGGTGACTGTGACCATTGGGCCCAGGTCCCAGGCCCAGGAGCCCTTCACTGGAGCTCATTGGGGAGGAACCAACAGCCTGGGGAGTCAAAGAGGTGGGGCAGGTCACCCTGGGGCCACCTAGCCTGCAACTCAGAACTAGGAGGCCTGGTGGTAATCCAGCTGTCTTTCATCTGTCATCTGGGGCTAAGACCACCCACCCCACTGCAGCATGAACTGTGGCCGAGACCCCTTGGACGACAAGGCTACTGAGACAGACAGACAGCCCAGCGTCCCAATGCTCCTAAAGACCAGTCCCTTGTAGGGCAGACTCACCTTGTTCAGGTGGCTCTGCTTGAGGCCAGCCTGTAGGCCACTGGTAAAGTAGGAGGTGGGTGAGCCAGAGTAAAAATGGGAGAGGGGTCCCCCACTGCCTCCACCACTTCGGGACTCATTGAAGCTGCTAGGTGGGGGGGACATCTGCAGAGAAAGGTTCAGCTGAGTGAGGAAAATCATGGCAGGAACCCTTCCCCAACATGTTTATTTTCTGGGGACCTCTGGGGCCCACAGCCATTGTAGTAAATTCAGACTGAACCACAAGAGTGGCTCTGAGTGGCTCAGGGAGACACCACGCTCAGAGCCAGTGACCTTCACTTCAACAGATGACTGACCACCTGTGTGTGGGGTGAGCCTGCTGAGACCCCAGGGCACCACTTACTGCCCCACTGAAGGTGATGAGTAAATGCTTGCACCTAGAAGTGAGTTGAACATAGGAAGACTGCCTCCAGTTTGTGGAGTTCAGTTACAAAGGGAAAGCACCTCTTGTTATACAGGTAGTGCTGACTGCTATATCTACTTTTTTACATAGCCAATACTATACGCTGAAGAACACACAGGGTATCTAGGCTCTTACCTTGTGTCGGCTGGGGCCATGAGCCCCCAAGGTTGGTTCCCGAGGGTGGGAGAAGAGTCGTCTAGGTCCCACATCCTAAATTAAAGGGGTAGAAACATGGGAGAAGGGGGTTGGTGTATGCCAACTTTATCCTGGACTAGTTCTAAACCAGTTAACACTAGGGATTCATGACCCATACTTGAGCCTGCAGGGGCTTCAGTGGGATGGCCCAGTCGAAGCCAGAGCAGACGTGTGCTCTGTCCAAGGGACAGGTGTGCCTGGACTCCAGGGATAGATGCTGTGAAGTGACTATGTAATGTGATCAAAATGGGAAGAGATGGACAGACAGGACGCTAAGCCCTTTCTCAAGGGAGAAGGCATGTCTTGGGAGTTGAGCAAAGCACCTTCCCAGCTAAGATGCATGAAGCCCTGGTATCCGTCCCCAGCACTATATGTGTGATATAGAGTGACCTGCCCCACCTCTTTGACTCCCCAGGCTGTTGGTTCCTCCCCAATGGGCTCCAGTGTGGGTGTGATGGAGAAATCCTATGGGTATGATAGAGAAGTCCTGAGATCTCAGCACTCAGGTTGTAGAGACAGGTTAAGACATTCAGAGTCAGCCGGATTTCTGAGTTCGAGGCCAGCCTGGTCTACAAAGCTAGTTCCAGGACAGCCAGGGCTATTCAGAGAAACCCTGTCTCGAAAAACCAAAAAAAAAAAAAAAAAAAGACATTCAGAGTCATCTCTGCTACATAGTGTAATAGCCTGGGCTACATGAGTTCTTGTTTCAACAAAACAAAACAAAACAAAAACTCCAAAACCAAATAAAAAGCCTGCAGGGACTAAAATCTGAAAGAGACAAAGATGGACAGGAAACTCAAGGAAAGAAAGGGTATCAGCCACAAGCTCCTGACTGCCCATTTGACACTACAGAAAATACAGCCACCTTTAATAGAAGTCCCCGGACTCAGGAGTGTTTCTGACTCCTGGGCTGCCCTGGATTTTGGAATACTCCATAGAGACACATGGTGGGGCAGAGAGGTTGCCTTAAGTGCAATGAGAAATGCAGTATTTATTGAATGACACTTTGGTGCCTCTGTGTACCATGATGCCACTGAGAGGACAAGTTGGGGAAGCAGGTCCCTCTACTGTGTGGGACCAGGATTAGAGTTTAGGTTTCCAGGCATGAAGACAAGCATGGCTGGCAGCTGGGGGAGCTCACCAGCCCACACCTTTATTTTAATTTTCTTTTGCTTTTGAGGGTCTCATGTAGCCTGGGCCAGTTTTGAACTTCTGCTCCTCCTGGTTCCACCTCCTGGTGCTGGCACCATACCTAGCTGACAGTGTGAGCTGTGATTCACAAAGGTCAGATATAATATGTTCCACCTGCAGAGTCACACAGGATCTCTAAGACTTTTGGAATTCAAGCTTGGATGAAGCTCAATGCTGGAACACCTGCCTCTTTCATGAATATGTGTTCATGTGTGTGTGAGACTATATGTATGTATGTGTGTGCATGTGTGTGTGTCTGTCTGTCTGTATGTATGGATGTGTGGATGTGTGTGTGAGACTGTATGTATGGATGTGTATGCATGTGTGTGTGTGAGGCTGTATGTATGGATGTGTGTGCATTTGTGTGAGAGACTATGTATTGATGTGTGTGCATGTGTGTGTGAGACTATATGTATGTATGGATGTGTGTGCATGTGTGTGTGACTGTATATATGTATGTATGTATGTGAGACTGTATGTGTGTGCATGTGTGTGCGACTATGTATTGATATGTGTGCATGTGTGTGAGACTGTATGTATGTATATATGTGCATGTGTGTGTGAGACTGTATGTATGTTTTAGAATGTGTGTGTGTACAGAGGCCAGAGGATGACATTGGGTCCTGTTGCTCAGGAGCTGTCCACATATTTTCTATAGTTTTTGGCCAGTGTATTCACTTGTGTGCAGACGTATGAAGTATGGAAGACAAAGAAGACATCAGGATCTTTCTCCACTGGAGCACTAAGAGCTTGCCAGTTCCATTAGTCTAGCTCCTCAGCTCCCTGCAGAGATGCCATTCCCACCTGATGCTCCCTGGGATTACAGGTAACTTGCCACACCTGCCCAGCTTCTACAGGCTCTGAGGATCCATATGCTGAATCATAGATTGTTGCAGCCCTGTCCACCGTTTTTGGGACAAAGTCTCACTATGCAGCTGTGGTTTGCCTGGAACTTGCTGTATACAGCAGGCTGGCCTCAAGCTCCACAGCAGTCTTCCTGCCTTGCTATCAAACCCAGCTGAGATAGTATGTCTTCCCTGGCCTAGAGTTTACCTACTAGACTAGAATGCCTTCCTGTCTTTGCCACTTCACAACTGGGGTTACAAGCACTACAACCCTACCTCTTTTTTAATATGTGGATTCTGAGATGAGACTTAGGTCCTCATGCCTGTGACTAAGTGATCTCATCAGATACATTTCACATTTTGGATGTTTGGACCAAGAAAGCTCATACTGCATAGTTTGCAGATGAACCTGCTCTTCAGGTATAAAGGGCCACCCTTAAGATAGGCAGAATACAGGGCAGCCCAGTACTCACTGTGGGGTAATCAAAGCCATAGCTGTCAGGCAGCCCTGGCTCAGGGGGCAGGCGGTTGCTGGCGATGGGGCTGAGCAGGCGGGACTTCGTTTGGAAGACTTTGTTGCCGTTGTTGCTACCACCAGGAACTGCAGGGCTAGGCAAGGGGGGCTCAGTTGGGCGGCGGCCTCTTCCAGAGCCTCCCCAGCCCCGGGTCTCCTTGCCTGCCAGGTTACTAGATGGAAGCAGGCTGTGTAGATTCAGGTAGGGGTTGAGGGGGATGCGGTAGTCCTTTGGGGGCTCCCCCAGCAGTGAGACCTGTAACAGGAGGGTTGGTTTTGCTAGGGACCTGGGTAGAAGAGACCTCAAAGGTAGGGGAGGCTGGAAGTAGGGTAGCACCTTACCCCAGGGGGCGGCGTTGGCAGGGGCCCACTGTCCTTTGGGAGGCCTCTATGGTTGGAGCCTCGGAGCCCCACAGGGGCTGGGGGTGGAGTGAGCTGGGATGCTGGGGGACCCAGACCCATGGGCTCCCGGTCGCCCCCAGAGGGGCCCAGCAATGGTGGTAATAAGGGTTGTGGCTTCCCTCGGCGGGGCGGCAGTTCCGGGGCGAGGCCCCCCCCTAAAGAGAAAAGGAAGGTATCAGCTAAGGGCCCAGCCTTGAAGGGCCACTCTACCCATGGTCCTGAAACAGGCAAGAACCCTGTGCCTCAGAGGTAGACTCGGGGTCTCTTTGAGTGCCAGCATTCAAAGACACTGCCAGCTGCCCCACAAGGTGAGCACCAAAGCAACAGACAGAACAGCCCAGGCAGAGTAGGTCACCTGCCCAAGGCTACATGTCAGAATTCACTGGGGCAGGGGAGGGGAACAGTATGCCTAGAGAGGTGGAGTAGCAGGGTCTGACTTTACCTGCAGATAGCTCCCCAAGGAGGGAGTTGGAAGGTTGGGCCCCGGCCTGGAGGGTGCCCAGAGGTGAGTCGCCCAGGATCCCAGGCTTCTAGAACAGAGCACAGTCAGCTGGGGGTGGAGACAATATGGCCTGGGAAGCAAACACCGGACACCCAGAGTCCTGGTAGTCACAATGCCCAGTATCACCAACTCAAAACTTACTCACAGGCAGACACACACAGGGAGCCCTCCAGCACCTGTGACCCCACCCCCACCATCACCTACTCATATGGCCTATGGGCTCTGGCATATATACCAGGCCCTGACCTATATGCACTGGAGATATACAGGGAATACTGAGCACGTCAGGGCTGTCACTCCAAAAAATCCACCACTGTCACACATACCCAATGACAGTCCTTAGCATCCAGCCCCCTTGCTCATCACAGAACAATACTGACCAAGGGTAACTACACCCTATGCAGCTGTGTAAGTAAGGCTGGGCTTTCCTAGTCACAGTCACTCAGGAATAGGTAGGCATGCCCTGGCCACCAGGCCCAGGCATCTCTCCAGAGCAGAGGGAAACGTAACTTCTCACACAGGGGTGGGCTAGAAAAGGAGCCCAGTGGGGCTGCCCCCAATATGAGGCTGTTACCTTCTGGCTCTGGCTCTGGCTCTGGCTCTGCAGGGCTAGCTGCAGCAGTGCAGTGGACAGGGCAGGCCCGCTGAGCAACGGCATGGCAGGGGGCGCACCCAGGAGGCCTGAAAGGACACGGATGCTCTGTGATAAGTCACCCCCAGCACAACTGCAGGTTCTCAGCATGACAGATGGTCCTGAAAGTTCCAGGCAGGGAAGGGTGGGTCCTGCTTGTGGGAAGCTCTGCATGACACCCCTGCCACCATGCATGGCCTATCTTACCCTGCTTGCCACTGGTGCCCCCATGAAGCAGAGGGTTGAGGAGCAGCTGGAGGGACGCAGATGGGCCCAGGTTGTTCAATAGCTGCAGAAGATTTGGCTCAGGCAGGAGTCCCTTGCCTCGATTGAGAGCCTGAGGAAGAGGCCAGAGGGTGGCTCAGAGTAAAGCCCACAGAGGGGAGACAATAGTGTTCAAGGAGTGCTCTACTCACTGTGGCCTGGGCAGCAATGAGTGCTGCCAGCATGCTGCGCCCAGGGGGACCTGGGGCACAGAAAGACACACGTAGGTGGCTGCCACTCAGGGCCAGGCCATCTGCCCGTTCTTGTGCTGCCTCTGCCATCTCTGCTGTCTCGTACTCCAGCACGGCGAAGCCCTTCAGCTGCCCATCCTGGCCACATGCCAGCTGTGAGAGATTCACTTATGAGCACCAGGTAAGTAACCACAGAGACCAGACGCTGACCCCCAACACTGATAATGAACCCTTGGAGAGTTGACTCCTTGCCACTCACCCATTAAGTGGCCACTAAATCTGTACAATGGCTAACGCAGGCCCTAAGTCAGTTTGCACAAGGCCACATGCTAGCCAGAGGGCTGAGAAAGGACCTATCTCACCCGTAGCTATTATATTATTTGTGCTAACACACTGGGAACAAACTCTGACAGAAACTACCAGGAACATCAAGAGGTAAGAGATGACTGCAGAGTCCGCCCTGAACACATGTCTTGGGCCACAGATACTGTGTGGCAAGGGGCTGACGTGGGAGGGCGCACCCAGGCCTGCCAGGAACTACAGGCTGGTTATTCAAGGCTGCTATTACTATGTGAATGTGGAAGTCATGGTACCAGTGAAGACAGAGAAAGACTAAAGTCACAGCAAGAGCTATTTTACTTCTCCAGCCTCCTCCACAGGAGCCCAGTGGTTTGTTGAGCCTATACCCCTCATCTAGAAGTTCAGACCAGGTATGTTCCAGGAGTGAAAATGGATGGAAGCTAGATTAGTCCAATGCTACCCATGCTGTACTTAATTTTTTGTTTGTTTGTTTGTTTGTTTTTGTTTTTCGAGACAGGGTTTCTCTGTATAGCCCTGGCTGTCCTGGAACTCACTCTGTAGACCAGGCTGGCCTCGAACTCAGAAATCCGCCTGCCTCTGCCTCCCGAGTGCTGGGATTAAAGGCGTGCGCCACCACACCCGGCTTAAATTTTTTATTAAAACAAGATCTCACTGTGTTGCCCTGGCTAACCTGGAACTCATAGACCAGCATAGCTTTGAACTCAAAGAAATCTGTCATCCTCTGCCAGCTGGGTGCTAGATTAAAGGCATATGCCATCACACCCAGGCCTCAGAGAAAAAAAGTTGGTATATTTGAGAGGGTATGTTTTCTGTTCAGTCTCCATTTCTTTGAGGCAGGCTCTCTCCTTAAACTTGGGGCTCACATTTTTCTGGACAAGGCTAGAAATCAGCAAGGGATCTTCCCACCCCCACCTACAGTGCTGGGTTAGACAGACAGACAGACAGACAGACAGACACTGTCTCTAAAAAGAAAAGAAGGGAGAGGGAGGGAGGGAGGGAGAGAGGGAAGGAGAGAGGAAGAAAAGCTAGATATATGGGCATACCCCTATAACCACAGCAGTCAGGAAGTAGAGGCAAGAGGGTCAAGAGTTCAAAGCTGGCCTGGACTACATAGCAAATCTTAGCTACATCAAGGTAATTTGTCTCCAAAGAAGTAAGATATCATCCTTTGCCTTGTCAAAAAGACTATGACCTCAGTGAAATAAATGTCCAGTAAGGCTGGAGATGACTTAACTGTCAACCCAGCTCTGCCAGAGGACCCAAGTTTTGTTGCCAGCACCCAGAGAGAACCCAGGCAAAGAATCAGCCACCATAAACATCTGGCATGTCCCCTAAGCTGCACTCTAGGCCCAGGAAGACAGTGGCTAAGTATGTTTCCATAGCAACTCCTCTGCATAAGAGCCCAGGCAAGTGGATCCCTCTGAGCAGTTTTCTTACATTAAAGACATGGATAACTATATAGCACAGGCTGAACTGGAACTCAAGAGAGCTTTTTATGTCTTATTTCTGCAGTGCTGGGATTTAAAGGCATGTATCTCAGCCAAGCACAATTGCACACTTGAAGTGGGTTTGGCCAAATGCTGCTTGTGTTATAATGTTAATTTTGGTCCCAAAAACTGCTTAAGGAGTGACTACTTATAAGACACTGAGGGACCCTGCCCCCATTTGATTTGATTGGTAAAGATGCTAGCAGCCAATGGCTAAACAGGAAAGGGGTGGGACTTTTAAGATATCTCCAGGCTTGGGAGAGGTGGGAAGAAAGGAAGAGGCAGGATCACCAAGAGAGGGGCGTAGGATAACCAGCCATGTAAGAATTCTGAGCCGGGAGTGGTGGCACAAGCCTTTAATCCCAGCACTTGGGAGGCAGAGGCAGGTGAGTTTCTGAGTTTGAGGCCAGCCTGGTCTACAGAGTGAGTTCCAGGACAGCCAGGGCTACACAGAGAATCCCTGTCTTGAAAAACAAAAAACAAAAACAAACAAAAAAGAATTCTGGTAAGTGGTCCTAATGGTCACTCCCTGATTGGGTCTGGGGTAGCAGAGATGAAATATAGATTTTAAAAGGATGTTAACACTGGGAATACCAGAGGGGAGTGTCTGCTAGCCTCAGAAAGAATTAGAAGATTCCAGCCTTTGAGCTAGTCAAGGCCTATCAGAATTAACTGCGAGTGCATGCATGACAATGTCTTTCATTTGAGAATCCAGAGGGCTCTGGTGGGTGGCTGAAATAGTAACCTGCTAGGAGCCAAAGAAGCTTATCTAATTCACCACTATAGATGGTGCCCAATGTGAGGCAAGAACTCACGATTAAAAATTATTTAAAGATTCTTGGATAGAATACACGTACACACACAAATGATATAAGTCTATGAGGCGGGTAGAATTTCTCAGCGAGCCAAGACAAATCACACGGCTCCCACACAAGCAGCAAAACTACCCCAGGCCCTTCTAAAAGGATTCTAGCGCCTTAGAGAGCCTTAGCTCAGAGATGCTGGGAGCCCCTGCTATACAAAGACACGCTGGCTGCTCCGAGACAGAGTCAGATGGTAGACGAAGCCTATTTCCTACAAGCAAAGGATCAAAGGGTACGGATAAATAAAGTTTGATTTAATAGTTTTTAGGGAGACAAGGGAGTATAATGGTAATTGTTTCAAAGTTCTTAAATATACATAAAATAAAGAAATCCAAGCCCTTGATCTCAAATGTAGAAAATAACAGCAAGAAGGGAGAATTTAGAGAGATTAAATAAAAAGTATACATAGGATTTCTGGGATTGTTTAGTCTGGTATAACAAATCTAGAGCTGAGAAATAGGCTTATTCAATAAGTAGAAGGCAAAGCCGGGCGTGGTGGCACACGCCTTTAATCCCAGCACTCGGAAAGCAGAGGCAGTCAGGTCTACAAAGTGAGTTCCAGAACAGCCAGGGCTATCAGAGAAACCATGTCTCAAAAACCAAAAAAAAAAAAAAAAAAAAAAGTAGAAGGCAATCTTTTTAAAGTTAAATATATAGGTAAATACTTTTAGGCTTTTGATCTTAAATTATAGATCATAAACAGGAGATAGTCAACTTGACCTATCTCAGACAGTGGAAACCTAGGCCTTGATAATTATATAAAAAGAAAGGGGCCATAAGTACCCACAGAGATATTAATTTCCACAGAAGGGAGGATTTATACATGCATAGATGTATTCAGAATTGAGGCTTTTGATCTTTAAAATTAGGTCTAAGCAGGGGATAGGGAGCCTGACCTATCTCAGACAGTGTCACTCACTCACTCACTCACTCACTCACTCACTCACTCACTCACTCACTCTCACCTTTAATTCCAGCACTCAGGAAGCAGAGTCATGGGAGTTCAGGGTCAACTTGGTCTACAGTGTGTGCTCCTAGACAGTCAGGGCTATATATATAGCTAGATGCTATCTTTAAAACAAAAACAACCTGGCTTAGATCAGGGCCTGTGCATCTCAGGTCTCTCAGTGTCGATACAAACTCCCTTCCTTCCGACCCGGCCTGCCTGGCTTTCCCCATGGCTTGTGCAGCTGGGGTCTCTCTGCCTCTCTATCCCGGTCTAAGCTTCTTCCTTCCTTCTCCCTAATCGATTTTTCCCACCCAGGGCTGCCTGGCTTGTGTGTCCTAGAGACCCAAGCCTGGCTTGTGAGTCCCGCAGCCCTGGGGTCTTTGTCCTTCTCTCCTTCTCTCCCTCTCTTCCTCCTCCCGACCCGGCCTTCATGGCCTGTGCAGCTCAGGCCTCCCTGACTCTCTACCACAGTCCAAACTTCCTTCCTTCTCCCTCCTCGCTTTCTTTCCACCCAGGGCAGCCTGGCTTTGGTGTTGCCAGAGAGAACCAAGCCTGGCTTGTGAGTCCCACCGCCCTGGGCTCTCTAACCCTCTTGAAAGAAAGAAAGAAAGAAAGAAAGAAAGAAAGAAAGAAAGAAAGAAAGAAAGAAAGAAAGAAAGAAAGAAAGAAAAAGACAAAAACAAAAACATAAACAAAACAAAAACAGACCAACAATACACTAAGTAAGAAGGTATGTATATGCCCTGTGCTTTATTACTTGAAAAAAAGAAAAGAAAAGAAAAGAAATTGCGTTTTATTTATTTCATGTGCGTACATTTGTCATGGGCAACTTGAGAGAGTTGGTTCTCTCTTTCTACCATGTAGGGACCAGGAATCAAACTGTCATCAGGCTTGATGACCCAGGGCCTTGCACATACCAGGCAGGTGTTCCACAGCTTAGGCGCACTAGCCCCTTGCTGGCAGATTCTAGGAAGGCACTCTATCATGAACACATAACTTGTGACCATCTCATAAACCCACAGAGACAGATGCAAAAGGGTCATCATGTGATTGGAACCACATGAACTCTGACCTGAGAACTGGAGACACAAACTTTGATCTGTCTTGAGTCCCAAGCCCATGTTCTACTCAGAGCACCAAACACAAGTGTGTCCTGCAGAGGTGTACTCAGAACTACTCAGTATCTAAGGACGGGGTGGAATATAGCTCTGGGGTAAAGCACTTGCTGGGCAAGGCCTGTTGCACTCCCAGCATTAGCAAAATAAATACATGGGAACCTAAGAATGAAGGAGAAGCCTTTGTAATAACCATTCCTAAGGCATAGAGATGGCTTAGCAGGAAAAGGCACTGTTTGATCCCCAGTACCCACATGGTTATAGGAGAAATGACTCCTGAAAATTTTCCTCTCAACACCATACAGGTACCATTGTGTGTATACCTGTATGCACATATACACAGAAGCATACAAATAAGTAAGTGTACAAGTTACTTTTTTTTTTTTTTTGGTTTTCGAGACAGGGTTTCTCTGTGTAGCCCTGGCTGTCCTGGAACTCACTTTGTAGACCAGGCTGGCCTTGAACTCAGAAATCCGCCTGCCTCTGCCTCCCAAGTGCTGGGATTAAAGGTGTGTGCCACCACGCCCGGCTTACAAGTTACTTTTATAAGATACTTTAATACTATGTAGACTAAGTACTGTGGTGTTATGTCTTTAATCCCAGTACTCAAGAGGTAAAGGCAGGTGGATCTCTGAGTTCCAGGCTAACCATAATTACACAGGAGCCCCTGTCTAGAAAAGAGGTACAGGAGATGAAATCAGAGTAAGGTGCAGGCAAAGGGACTTGCCCACAACACCAAGGAGAGCTGAAATCCATCCAAGCCCAGCTGTCATCATGACTCTAGCCTCTTCCATGCCTGGCTTGGCTACAAGATGCTCAAGACACTGTGATGGCCGGGGCCAGGGGCAGGGGCTGAGCAGGTAGAGCTGTATACTGCCTAGAATGCAAGAAGCCCTAAGGAATTCCAACCCCTGCACCACATAACTCAGCATGGTGAAGCATGATCCAGTACTTGAGAAGTAGAACCTATACGATCTAGAATTCACACTCATCCTCAGCTACATACCAAGGATCAGGATCAGTATCAGTATGGGCTATCTCAAAAAACAAAATAACAAACATGAGTCAGGCAAAGTGCCTCCTACCAGTAACCCTGACAACCATGAGGGTAAGGCAAGAAGATGGTGTTTCTAGGCTAGCTTGGGCTACATGATCTAAGTAATGAGTATGTAAGTGATAAGGGTGTGAGATGAGCCAAGGAGGATTTGCACTCTGACCTTTGAACCATTCCCACACCTACACCCTTAACCACCATATCCCAGAGCCTCTCCCAAGAGTCCTCATTCAGAGCTATATGACAGCTGCTTCAAATGACCCAAGACCTACCTGACAGAAGGTGGGGGTATAGACTGCTGACAGAGCCTGGCACAGGGTATCCACATCACTGAAGCCAGGAGGCAGGTGGTCCACACAGAGGCACCGAGAGTGCAACAATGCAGGGGTCAGCTGCCCAGCATCTGTCCAGTGCACGTACAGTGTGCGCGGGCCCAGTGGCTTGCCCAGCAAGTCAGACTTGGCCCTGGCTGCCGAGTCTTTCTTCATGTACTCTGCAAAGCCATATCCTTTAGAGTGGCCAGTGCGCTCACTGTACACTAGGAAGCAGCGCTCCAGGCTGCCAAAGGGCCGCACCAGCTCTTCAAATTGCGCCTGTGTCAGACTAGGTGGCAGGTTGGCCACACACAGCAGAGCATCGGTAGGCTGCAACTGAACTGACAGCTCCCGCTCTCGAAGGCGGCTCTGGTGGAAGGTGTTGATGGCAGCTTCAGCCTGCTCCCCATTCAGCAGAGTCACAAAAGCTGCAGGGTAGGAGAGAAGCTGGGTCAGAAGCTGGTCTGTCTCTCTACCCTGGGACCTCTAAACCAGGTGTGAACAGAATATCAACTACTACTGGAAAGCACAATCCAGTCAGCTGGAGCCTTGGATTTCCACCAGTCCCTCTGACATCACAACACATATGTGCCTGGTACCTATGCAGACCAGAAGATGGTTTTAGAGTCCTATAACTGGAGTTATAGGTGGTTGTGAACTGTGGTGTGAGTGCTGGGCATCGAACCTGGGTTCTCTGGAAGATCAGCCAGTGCTCTAGGTCACTGAACCAACTTGAGCTCCAACCCCAAACTCTTTTATTTTTAAAAAGATTTATTTGTGTATTTCATATATATGGGTACTTTATCTGCATGTATATCTGCACACCAGAAGACAGCTACAGACAGGCATAAGCTGCCATGTGGGCACCTGGGAATTGAACTCAGAACTGTTGGATAGGAGTGGGTGCTCATAACCATTTCTGCAGCCCCCCAAACCCCAAACTTTTAATGGTTCTGGCTTCTTTCTTTTTTTTTTTTTTAAAGATTTATTTATTTATTATATGTAAGTACACTGTAGCTGTCTTCAGACACTCTAGAAGAGGGCACCAGATCTCGTTACGGATGGTTGTGAGCCACCATGTGGTTGCTGGGATTTGAACTTATCACCTTCGGAAGAGCAGTCGGGTGCTCTTACCCGCTGAGCCATCTCACCAGCCCCTGGTTCTGGCTTCTTTTTTTTTTTTTTTTTTTTTAAAGATTTATTTTATTTATTATATGTAAGTACACTGTAGCTGTCTTCAGGCATTCCAGAAGAGGGCGCTAGATCTCATTAAGGATGGTTGTGAGCCACCATGTGGTTGCTGGGATTTGAACTTATCACCTTCGGAAGAGCAGTCGGGTGCTCTTACCCGCTGAGCCATCTCACCAGCCCTGGTTCTGGCTTCTTAAAGGTCAAACGGCAGTGGGTTAGCCATCACACCCACCATCTTTGGTGGAGAATCAACAGAACCAGATCAGTACCCGAGCCAGGCTGTGGCTGTGATCCCAACATTTGGAACATGGGGCAGGATAGAGTTCAAAGTCACCCTGGGCTATAAAAACCCAAGGGCTGGGACTAGAACAGCTCAGTTGGTAGAGTGTTTGCCTAGCATGCATGAGGCCTTGGGTTCTATCTTGTGGAATGGCAGCACATGCCTGTCACTTCAGCACAAGACTAAACCAGGGTTATCAGAAAATCAAGGTCATCTTTGGGTACATAGTGACTTACATAGTCTCAAAAAACACAAATGAGACCTGAAGCTGGAGTTAAAAGTGTTCATCTTTAGCACCACAAAATTAAAAAACAAAACAAAGATAAGGACTAAGGATGTACTTAAGACTGTAGAGCACTTTCCTAGCATTCAAGCAGTCCTAAATGAAATCTCTAGTAAACACACACACACAGAATACAACAAATACTCAGCAGTTGGTCTCCAGAGCCATGTTCTGCCTCTCTAGCCCCTTCACTCACAGCCACAGGAGCCTTGTTCGGAGAACCTCCTGAGGCAGCCCAGCTCGTGTGCTCCCCCAGCTCACCTAACAACAATCAGTACTGCTTTCTGGTGCCTGCCAGGCTCGTCCTGCCTGAGTTCTGTCCACTTACCTGACTGCCCTACCCAACCAAAGCCAGTTCCTCTCTTAGATCCTGGCTCTGTACCCTTGTGCCCCTACTGCTTTTGATTCCATAACCTCATTTTGCCTTCTTCCTTTTTAAAGGTCTCATGTACCTCAGACTGTCCTCAAGTGTATTATGTAGCCAAGGATAGCATGCTCTCCTGATGCTCTACCTCCAAAGTTAAGAGCACAACTTTCAAAACAGCTTTCCCCACTGGCCCATCTCACTTGCTCCCAGGATGATGGTATTTGCTTGCTTGCTTTCTGCTTCCTTTTTGTTTGTTTGTTTGTTTGTTTCCTGGCTGGCCTGGGCTAGCTTTATAGGCCAGACTGGCCTCAAATTCAGAGATCCAGCTATCTCTGCCATCCTAGTGCAAGGATTAAAGCTGTGTGCCACCACACCCTACCATGTTATTTTCTAAAAGGGACTTAAATATCCTTGGCTTTTGGTATGCTCCAAGCCCTGTGGCGGGATGACTGCACCAGGTCTGCTTTGTTGATACCTAGGACTCTTTTTCTTGAATGTGTATGGGTATGGTAAACAGGCGTACATGAATGTTTACAGTGAGTGTACGCACAGGTATAGGTAGAGGTCTTCTCTTATTTAATGCCAGGGCTTGCTAATTTGGCCAATCTACCTACCCAGCTTGTTCAGGAGACTGGCTCCATCTCCCACACACTTCTATTACAAGTGGGTCATCAGGCCAGCCCACCCAGCATTCCTGTAGCTGCTGGGGTTCCAACTGCAGTCCTCATGCTTATCTGGCAAATGCCGAGCCATCTCCCCAGCCTTCAGCAGCTGTGCTCTAAGCAGTCAGTGTCAGGCACACTCACGGCTGTTACTTGTATACAATCCCATAGAGTAAGCACAGACCAAGACTCAAACCTGTGACCGTGCCTCCAATGGCCAGGGTCTTTAACCCCTGCCTGGCCTGTCAGCTAGGTGTCAAAAGGGGCACATTCCTCTCCACATTAAGTTGTCAGAAGGTGCTACATAGTCTAAACGCCTGGCACAATGCAGGAAAGCATAGACATTCACTGATGGCCTCACAGAGGAAGCCAACACTGCCAAGTCTTACCCCAAAGGCATAGGGCTGACCACTCCATACAGGGGCGCCTCAGCCTATGACAGAGTAGGGTGCCCAGTGGGCTGGGTGAGGAAGAGACAAGTAAGAGTGGTGGGGGAGCTGAGCACAGAGATACATGGATTATAAGCCTCGTACTTTGGAAGTGGAGGCAGGAGGGTGTCTTCATGTTCAAGGCTATCCTCACTTATACAATAAGTTTAACTCTAATCTGGGTTATATGAGACTCTGATTTAAGTAAAACCTAAAGTCCAAAACCAAAAATGGGTCTGGAGAGATAGCTCAGCACTTAAAGAGTACTTGCTGCTTTTGCAAGGATGGGGTTTGGTTCCCAGAACCAACATGGCAGCTTACAAACCTCTTTAACTCTGGTTCCATGAAATCTGGTGCCCTCTGCCAGCCTCAGTGGGTACCAAACATGGAAATGGTGCTCAGGCAAAACACCCATACACATCAAATTAAAAAACTACAACATCGCCGGGCGTGGTGACGCACGCCTTTAATCCCAGCTCTTGGGAGGCAGAGGCAGGCGGATTTCTGAGTTCGAGGCCAGCCTGGTCTACAGAGTGAGTTCCAGGACAGCCAGGACTATACAGAGAAACCCTGTCTTGAAAAAGCAAAAAAACCAAAAAACAAAAAACAAACAAACAAACAAAAAAAACAAAAAAAAAACTACAACATAAAAAGACAAAGGAGTGGTACAAGCTAAAGGAATGCTACAAGTTTTAGGATAAATGGGCACACCATGAGCTCCAGAACAATCTGGGCTACAGCCTAAATCCATGCCTCAAAGAAAGGAAAGAAGGCTGGAAAATGGAGTCTGCTGCCAGACCGTAGCCCGTGTTCCAGCCCCAGACTCTCATGAGTGTATGCTCTCCTATGCACCTGTCATCACAGCCCTCCTCATAGTCTAAGATGGGAGAACTGCCCAGAATATACAGCAAGACAGAATCAGAGAGATCCTGCCTCAGCAAGGGAAAACTGACTTTAGAATGTTGTCCTCTAACTTCTACACTTGTGCCTATGCTCACACACACACACACACACACGCACACACTCACTCACAATAGATAAAGGAACTAACAAGGGTGGGTGGTTCCCACCTTTATTCCCAGTACTCAAGAAGCAAAAGCAGGAAAGTGGATCTCTAGGAGTTCAACCTAGCTTCCTGGGAGTCCCTGCCTCAAAAAAAATTAAGACATGGACAGAAAAAGGATCTGTTTCCGCTGACACAATACAGGACCCACAATTCAGAACAGATGCTGAGCCAGGTCCTGTCAGCACTGGGGACTGTCCTGTCATAATTGCCCTGTCCACCCATGGCCCACAAACCTGTCCCTTTGTATTTGTCCACGAAACAGTACTTGAGTTCGTAGTCGCTCAGGAGGTCGTGTACTTCCTGCAGAGACACAAGCAGAAGCCGGGGAGTCACCGGGCAAGCCCGCCTAAAGGGGGACCTCCATACAAGCAGATAAATGAATAGCTGCTTGTCCATACAGCTATCTTCTACAATCTATCTTGAGCAGGGCAAGACTGCAGATTACATGCTAGAAACACCAACAACTCAAACTGCACGCCTTCAAGGAGGCTGCCCAACTTGTCTGATTTCCCCGTGCAAGGTTGAAACCCGTCCACAGCTAATTACGAAGCTATTTTCTCCAAGAGAAAACCAGCTGAGGTTGTAAGAAGTGGAGCACACAAACCATCATGACAAGAGGGGGCACGCTACCCAGGGGTACCTCACTCACTTAACTGACCCTACACTGTGTGGGTGCAGAAGCCACCCAAACTCCCTCGTGTTGACAGGGCTGCTGTTTTGAATGCTGGTTTCCAGGGCAAGTTGCCAGGCTTCTTTGCACCAAATGACCTGTGTATGAGCCCAAGGAGATGGGGCAGGCAGTTCCAGATATGCAAGACACCATGCACACAGGTCTCCAAGTCTGGTCCCTTATTGTGCTCCCCAAAACCTCTGCAGGTTCACTAGCCATGTGCTAGAGCAGGAGGTACTAGGGTGAGCCAGTGAGCAGACATTTTTAGCAGCAATCAGAAAGGGCTTATCCCACCACTACCGGGCAGGGCAACAGAGATACCACTTTCTTGGGTCCAAAGAGCATTGCACACCCTGCTATACATGGGTTCCCAATAGAAGGGCACTCCCGGCAGACAAGATTAGCCATAGGGAAGTGACAAAGAATACACACATCCCAACCCCCCCACCCCCCACCACCACCGCGGCATGTTCATGTCGAAGGGAAGACTTCATTTTCCCAAATCAATTCTAGTAGGCATTTGAGGGATGCAGCTCCAACTTCCGGGTCTACCTCTTAAGAGGTGTGTATGTTTGTTTGATAAGAAAAGCAATGCTGTTAATTCTGAAACTTCCAGATTTGAGCTCCTGTCACCCGAAGGCAGAGGAAGGAAAGCACCCTCTGAATATGCATGGGTCAGTAGGAATCTATTCAAAGTCCCCCGCACATATTTCAGCAGGGCCACAGCTGCCTGCCCCTTCCAACTACCTGCAACCTTCAACCACTTGGCCTCTCCCAAGTCCGATGGTCGTCCCTAGCAACGTCGACCAGTACTTAAAAGTGTTTTTTTTTTTTTTTTTCTTTTTGCTAACATGCCCTTTCCACTTCGTTCTTAATGTCTCACGACCCTGGGAGAGGATACAACACTGTGGAGAGCTCCCACGCACAGCAGCGTTGGTACCACCCAGTTTCCACACACCCCCGCCGCGCACGCGCACAGTGGTATTTCCCGCCACGCTCTCACCCCCACCCCCCCATACCTGGTTGGTCACGTCCCCCGGGAGGCCTCGGATCAGTATCTTGCGGCGGTTGCGGAACTGGCGCTCAGTGTGTTCCAGGCGTTTCCGGATCTCTTCCGGATCGAGCGGCGGCAACTCTTGTTCGGGCGCCTGGCGATCGACGGTCTCGGGAGTTTCCGCTTCGGCCTCCGCCTCCGGGCTCAGCGGCGGCCGGTGAGTAACGGACACGTCGGCCGCCATCTTGGGAAACCCGGCGCCTTCTGGGACCAGCGAGCTCAGGGCGGAGCGACCTAGAGCGGCAAGGAGGACGCGTGTAGTGATTGGTTGGTGGAAGCCCCGCCTCTCTCCCGGCCCCCTTCAGCGTATTGGCTGGAACCAGCCCCGCGAGCGTTGCCTCCTTCCCCTGACTCCCAGCCATTGAGTAAAAGGGCGGAGCTGCAGCAAGGATCCGCCTTACAAGGCAGGACTGAGAATAGGCAGGCATGAATCCCTAACACCGCCTAAAGAGCTGGTCC
>LR750121.1:879929-889929 GCA_902729485.2 Mus minutoides
AAAAAAAAAAAAAAAAAAAAAAAAAAAAAAAAAAAAAAAAAAAAAAAAAAAAAAAAAAAAAAAAAAAAAAAAAAAAAAAAAAAGAGCTGGTCAGGTGCACGCACCTGTAATCTAAGCCCTTGAGAGGTGAAGACAGATCTTATGATGTCATCTTCAGCTACAACGTAAATCAAATTCATAAGGATCCTGTCTCAAGAGAAAATGAAACGACAGACAAAAATTAGGTATGCTAGCCGAGCGGTGGTGGTGCACGCCTTTAATCCCAGCAGCACTTGGGAGACAGAGGCAGGCAGATTTCTGAGTTCGAGGCCAGCCTGGTCAACAAAGTGAGTTCCAGGACAGCCAGGGCTATACAGAGAAACCCTGTCTCAAAAAAACAAAAATAAACAAAAAAATTAGGTGTGCTGATGTACGCATGCAATTCCAGCACTTTAGAAATGGAAGTTGCCAGGCAGTGGTGGCACACGCCTTAAATCCCAGCACTTGGGAGGTAGAAGCAGGCCGATTTCTGAGTTCAAGGACAGCCTGGTCTACAGAGTGAGTTCAAGAAAGAAAGAAAGAGGGGCTGGTGAGATGGCTCAGCGGGTAAGAGCACCTGACTGCTCTTCCGAAGGTGATAAGTTCAAATCCCAGCATCCACATGGTGGCTCACAACCATCTGTAACAAGATCTGGCGCCCTCTTCTGGAGTGTCTGAAAACAGCTACAGTGTACTTACATATAATAAATAAAATAAATCTTTAAAAAAAAAAAAAGAGAGAGAGAAAGAGAGAGAAAGAAAGAAAGGGAAGCTGCAGGACCAGAAGTTCAAAGTCATTCCCTACTTTACAACTCAAGTTTGAGATAAACCTGATTCAAAAAGGAAAAACAAAAAACGACCAACCAAACAACAAAAAATACTGGCATTATTTCCATCACTCTGAAGGCCTAAGCAGCCTGGTCTACATAGTAAGGCAGGGTTTCAAAAAAAAAAGGTCTAACTGCTAAGAGTGACAACCCCTGAGTTTCATTCTTAGCAGACTTGGTATGGGTACTAGAGATAGACAGCCCAGGAAGCAAAAGGTTAAACAGGAGCTGGGGAAGGAACTGGCAAAAGGCACAATCAAGATTGTGGTGAGATGGCTCAGCAGGTAAGAGCACCTGACTGCTCTTCGGAAGGTGATGAGTTCAAATCCCAGGAACCACCCATAATGAGATCTGACTCCCTCCTCTGGTGCGTCTGAAGTCAGCTATAGTGTACTTATGAATAATAATAAATAAATCCTTGGACCGGAGAGAGCAGGGACTGAGCAAGTGGGACCAACCGGGGGCCGGGGCAGACCAGAGCTAGCAGGGTTGACTGGAACGAGTTAAAAAAAAAACAACGAAAGAAGATCAGCAGTTTATAATGACAGACATGGATCTCTCTAGCATCAGAAAGCTACTTTCAGGAGTATATGGGCAAGTGCTAATGAGTGTGTGTGTGTGTATTTTGGTTTTTTGTTTTTCATGACAGGGTTTCTCTGGCTGTCCTGGAATAACTTACCCTGTAGACTAGGCTGGCCTAAGCTGTCCTTGAACTCACAGAGATCCACCTGCCTCTGCCTCCATAGTGCTGGGATTAAAGGTGTGCCTGGTGGAATTTGAAGGTTTTATTTTAAAGATTTTTTTTTTAAATGTGAGTACACTGTAGCTGTCTTCAGACACACCAGAAGATGGCATTCGATCCCATTACAGATGGTTGTGAGCCACCATGTGGTTGCTGGGAATTGAACTCAGAACCTTTGGAAAGCAGTCATTGCTCTTAACCGCTGATCCATCTCTCCAGCCCTTGAAGGTTTTATTGATCTGGAACTTGATACAGCCCAATCCTCCTCTCAGCCTGGACCTTGGTCTTCCCCTATCTCAGGACAACTTTCCCTGGGCTGTATCTTTGGACTACAGTGTGCTGAGAGACACAGAGGTACTTCTGTTTCTCAAGTGGCATGTGCCACCATGCCCAGCTAAGTGTTGAGCATCTTGTCCCCAGCATCATTTGGAGCTGCTTTGGAAGCCAGGAACTGACCATCCAGGAAGCAGTCTTTTCTTTTCTTTTCTTTCCTTTTTTTTTTTTTTTAAATTTTATTTTTTGAGATAGGGTTTCTCTGTGTAGCCCTGGCTGTCCTGGAACTCACTCTGTAGACCAGGCTGGCCTCGAACTCAGAAATCCGCCTGCCTCTGTCTCTAAGTGCTGGGATTAAAGGCATGCGCACCACTGCCCAGATGATTGCTTTTCTTTGTAAACACATGGTCACAGGCACACCCCCAGCCATGGCCTGGCCTCTCACGGGTAGTCTAGGCAGGGGCTAAGCCTTACTTCCAGCTCTTCTCTCCTAGGGGCAGTGTTAGGCAGGGACTCCTGCTGCTCAGCTGTGTCCTCGGCCCCTTTCCAGTTACTCCAGGAAACATTCAGAGGACAAGGGAGAAATTTCCTTTTGTTCCTGCGCCCTGCACGGTGCACTAAGATAAAAGATACTCAGTTTTCTTTTTTTTCTTTTTTTTGGTTTTTCGAGACAGGGTTTCTCTGTATAGTCCTGGCTGTCCTGGAGCTCACTCTGTAGACCAGGCTGGCCTCAAACTCAGAAATCCGCCTACCTCTGCCTCCCGAGTGCTGGGATTAAAGGCGTGCACCACCACGCCGGGCCAGATACTCAGTTTTCAAGGGCATCACAGTGGAGGAAAGATAACCATTTATAGGATTAATATCCATTGCTATAAGAAACAAAAAAAGAGGGCTGGTGAGATGGCTCAGCGGGTAAGAGCACCCGACTGCTCTTCCAAAGGTGATAAGTTCAAATCCCAGCAACCACATGGTGGCTCACAACCATCCGTAACAAGATCTGGCTCCCTCTTCTGGAGTATCTGAAGACAGCTACAGTGTACTTACATATAATAAATAAAATAAATCTTAAAATAAAAAAAAAAAAGAAACAAAAAAAGAGGCTGGAAGTGGCGCATGCCTTTAATCCCAGTACTCAGCAGGCAGAAGCCGGTGGATCTCTGTGAGTTCAACGCCAGCCTTATCTACAGAGTGAGTTCTACAGAGCCAGGGCTACACAGAAACCCTGTCTCAAAACACACACACACAGAAAGAGGGAGGCAAACATTCATCACTACATTTGCTGTGCACCTCTCCATACACTGTTTAGGTGTCAAACAACTTCAAGCAGCTAATGAACCCTCATTATTTTTCCTGCTATAGATAGGGAAACAGATCAAGGAAGTGAGGTGATTTGAACCAACAGAGCCTGAGTTAGAGTGTGTGTCTCTAGCACATCAGAGGCTGAGTCAAGAGGGTCACCTGTTCTAGTCTAGGTTACAGAGCAAGACCTTGCTTCAAACAACCGAAAAGAGAGACCCAGACTAAGGCTCCATTGGGAGCGTGCTTGCTTGGGACTCATGAAGAGCCGGGTTTCATCCCAGTAACTATTAAACCAGGCCCTCTGGCCATCTCACTATCTTCCACACAAGTCTATATAATTTAAAGTGGGAGGGGGGCGTTGGGGATGGAGGAGGACATTAATCCAAGGGCATCCTTCCCACTGCACATGAAGTCAGTGGCAGTCTGGCCACCTAAGACCTTGTCTTAAAAATAGGGTTGGGAGTGCAGAATCAACAGAGGGACAACTCACAGACATAAATGTCCTAACAGGAACACTCATGAATACTCATACACAAATATACATGCACTGGAACATATGGACATTTATAGATGAATACTCATACACAAATACACATGCACAGGAACATATGGACATTTATAGATGAATACTCATACATAAATACACATGCACTGGAACATATGGACATTTATAGATGAATACTCATACATAAATACACATGCACTGGAACATATGGACATTTATAGATGAATACTCATACACAAATACACATGCACTGGAACATATGGACATTTATAGAGACTCCCACATAGTCATTTCCATGGCCACACAAAGAGATGCACATAGACATGAGACATGTACACATGGAAAGCATGCAGTTACACTTTGTACCATATTACATACAAATGCATCGCAGACTGGTCACCCTGTGCAGAGCAGTATGCCTTGCTGTTTGCTCTTCTTTTCTTTTTTTTTTTTTTTTTTTTCTTCTAATTTCTTGGGATAAGGTCTTGCTGTGCTACTTGGTTTTGAATAGCTGGGCTTAAACAATCCTCCTGCCTCAGCTTCCCCAACAGAAGCATCTGCAGGCAATGCCACCACATCTAACTTTCTATTCTTGCCTTCTTGTTGTGAGCCTAACCTTTAATGGCTGAGCCATTTCTCCAGGCCCTATTCTTTTACCTGTATATATGATTATTATTGGGGGAGGGGAAGGGTTGAGACAGGGTTTCTCTGTATAGTTCTGACTGTCCTGGAACTTACTCTGTAGACCAGGCTGGCCTTGAACTCAGAAACCTGCCTGCCTCTGCTTCCTAAGTGTTGAGATTAAGGCATGTACCACCATGCCTGGGTTTATTATTTTATCTTTGAGACAAGGTCTCATTGTGTATTTCTGACTTGCCTTGAACCCACTATAATCATGAGGCTGGCCTTGTACTTACAGAGATCTACTTGCGTCTGCCTCCTGAGCACTAAGATTAAGAGGACGCACCACTGTACACAGCTTTAATGTTCATTTACTTAATCACCACGTATTTGTGGGTGGGAGTGCAGTGTATGTGAGCATTAGAGAGAGGTGCAAGGCTCTCTCCACCACGCAGATCTATCCTGGGGATCAAACTTCAGTTGTCAGGCTTGGTGGCAAGCACCTTTACCTGCTGAGTCATCTTGGTGGTCCACAAATTGCGGAGACCTCTGCAAACAACACGGCTGGTGGAATAATGAGCCATAATGTGTGCCTGCTTGAGGCAAGAAGAAATCCAGTTCAAAATGACTCAGTAGCTGGTCTTGGTTCAAACTCTAGAGTCTGACAGCAGGCTGTTTATTTTAGGCATTTTTAAGTACAGTACAATATGGAAACGTTTTCTGGTGTAACAAAATCCTGTGGGGACAAGGAGACATAATGACATTGAAACTCTTCTCAAAGTGCTTGTCACCTCTTTCATGAAGATGGGTTCTAGCCAGGCATGGTGGCACACGCCTTTAATCCCAGCACTTGGGAGGCAGAGGCAGGCGGATTTCTGAGTTCAACCTGGTCTACAAAGTGAGTTCCAGGACAGCCAGAGCTATACAGAGAAACCCTGTCTCGAAAAAAAAAAAAAACAAAAAACAAACAGATAATGTAGAGGTCATCTGAGCTACTAGCCACCTCCGGTCCTGGTTGTGGGAGCTTAGGAGAACTGTGTGTGCCCCGGCCCTACAGACAGTACAGGGACCACCAGGCTACTAGCCACCTCCATTCTCAGGACTCTGGGCAGAAAACAGGTTATATGTCTTTTTCTTTGAAAATACAAAGCTATGTGTCTAACATTCCTGGGTTTCCTAGTGCTATCTGTGAGTGCAGGGACCTCTGTGCCCCCAACAACAAACAAAAATGTTAAGGCACTCAAGAATGATTCCCAAGACACCAACATGAGGGGCAGAGGAACACGTCAGCTGTAAAACCAGAGGTTTGGCCGGGCGTGGTGGCGTACGCCTTTAATCCCAGCACTCAGGAGGCAGAGGCAGGCGGATTTCTGAGTTCGAGGCCAGCCTGGTCTACAGAGTGAGTTTCAAGACAGCCAGAGCTACGCAGAGAAAACCCTGTCTTGAAAAACCAAAGGGGGGAAAAAAAACAACAACAGAAGTTTGGGGACTGGGCATGGAGCTCAGTAGTAGAGTGGGGTCCATTCCCAGGCCTGAAAATATAAATGCTCCTTAGGGTGGCATGGCTCAGGTGATAAAGCTCTTGTCATACAAGTGTGAGGGCTTGAATTCAGTTCCCAGAATCCAAGTAAAATTCCCACATGCCTGTGTGGCCCCTGTAAGAGTTTTGAGGTTGGTAAATGCAAGTTATGGAGGATTTATGGTTTTGTAAACCTAAAAATATTATTATTATTTTTGTTTTGTTTTGTTTTTCGAGACAGGGTTTCTCTGTATAGCCCTGGCTGTCCTGGAACTCACTTTGTAGACCAGGCTGGCCTCGAACTCAGAAATCTGCCTGCCTCTGCCTCCCGAGTGCTGGGATTAAAGGCGTGCGCCACCATGCCCAGCAGTAAACCTAAAAAGATTCTTGTAAGCTTCAGGGAATCCACTCAAATCCACCTCCCACAGGTCAGATGGACTCCAGATAAGTACTGTCAGTCAACAGCCTGTGTCCCTCCCCACTGCTTATTCTTGAGGGAGGGATCTATTTCCCTTTATCTGGTCCTGAGACCCTTCCACCCCTCCTCCAACTAACAAGACCATGGGCCTAAAAGTTTCAAATGTACTCCTAAGAAAAAGTTTTTCTCTTGAAACGCCATAACTTTCTCTTCTGCCCCTAACAGATGTTCTCTCAGGGCCTGCGTCCAAGTAGCTGCATCAAAAGCATCAAAGGTAACCAACAGGTATTCAACCCAGCCTCACAGACTGCTTCAACTGGGTCTGCAAACTGGGCCTGCACACTCCGGCCTGCACACTCCTACCCAGAGATGGTCCCACAGCTTGAACAGCTCTGAAACAAGCAGTTCTTCCAGAACTTGGCCAACACCCCAGCCTTTTGCCCACCCCCATAATGATGTCCCAGTGTCAGCAGGAAATAGTCATAGATGGTTAAGTGACCTCTTACTCATTATAAACAAAAGGCTAGAATGTGTGGTTTCAGACATGGGACTGAAGTGTATATTTTATAAACCAAAGCAGACCTGGCCTCCAAGCTCTCCCAGCATCCCTCAGTCCCTACCTGGCAAACCCTGCCCCCAACCTTGAACTTTGCAGCCCAGGGATTGGGTTGCCCTTCCCCTGAATCCAGACATTTGGTCTCCCAGCTCTCCCCTTCTCTCTTTCTCTGTCTTCTCTCTCTGCATGAGCTTTCTCTTTCCCCTCTCCTATCTCCCTTTCCAGGGTGACTTCCCTCGCCTCCTTCCTTGGGGCCAGTGAACTCACCTGCCCCAGGGCAGCTTCCCAATACACCTGCATTTAACATATTTAATCCGTCTTGAAATGGCTCATTTCACCAGTGGAGAGATTACTTATTGTCCCCAGGAGAACTAATATTGCAGCTGCTGCCCCAGAATTCTATTGTGATGCAGTCTGTCTGTCGGTCTGTCTGTCTTGTCTTGTCTCTCACACAGTCCAGGTTTGAGCTCTGGGTCAGTGCTCTAGTCCACCCATCCCTATAAATTCAGGATCTCTCTACCCTGTAACCCTTGGCCTCATCCTGGCAGCATAGGCTAGACCCTCATACAATGTGGAGCTGTCTCCTGACAGCACGGGCTAGACCCTCATGCAATGTCGAGCTGCCTCCTGGCAGTGAAAGAACCTGAGAAAAATGTAACAGGTCACAAAGACCCTGAAACTGGGAAAAGAGATTTCACTATTAGCAGAAAGCCTTTACATAGCTGAAAATAATAGTCTGAACATTTCTTGAATCTGTGTGCTTGCCCCTACTGTTCTTTGAATGCATGTATTTGTCAGCTGATATAGCTCACTGCCAAGTGTTTGTGGGGTGGTTGATGGATTGAGATGCAGCTCACTGCCAAGTGTTTGTGGTAAGAATTTCACTTTGCACCTGTGTATCTGAGCGTGACAAACCTCTGTGCACCCATTCTGTGCACCCATTCCATCCATCTACCTCGTACCCATGACATTTTCTTTGTACCCATTTTTCTTTAGAAAGAATAGATATTGTTAGATCAGGAAAATCCCCAACTCCCCCTCCTCCTTCTCTCCCCCTTGAGGGACCATAAAAACTGGGACCTCTTTTCCTTTGGGGTTGACTCCTCTATCCACTTCCGGGATACGAGTCGTCCCCAGAGCTCTGGCTTTCCCCGAATAAAGCCCCATGTGATTTGCATCAAGCCTGGTCTTCTGTTAGTTCTTGGGTGGTTTGCCAATATTCCGTGACTTGAGTGGAGGTCTCCCTACGGGGGTCCTTTCAGCAGCACAGGCTAGACCCTCATATAATGTGGAGCTACCTCCCTTCACTATAAATGGTGATGCTCGAGGTATTGGCCATCTGGGAGGCACCACAGTACCAGAGCACAGGATTGACTGTCGCTGGCCACAGTGTATGGTGGAAAGCTGCCCAACCCAGAGCCTAGCTAATGGGCTTCTTTGATAGAGATGTGTCCATCAGTCCATGCTGCTGTTTACCGGAGCAACCCTCCCACAGGAACTACAGGGTGGTGATGCTCCAACCAGAGAAGGGCTTTTGCCCTCGGAGAAAAAGTTCTTGGTGTTTTGGTGCCCAGGACCCAACCACAGGAGGCCTCACCTAGAAATAGGATTTTTTAAAAGATTTATTTCGGGGGCTGGTGAGATGGCTCAGTGGGTAAGAGCACCCGACTGCTCTTCCGAAGGTGATAAGTTCAAATCCCAGCAACCACATGGTGGCTCACAACCATCCGTAACGAGATCTGGCTCCTCTTCTGGAGTGTCTGAGGACAGCTACAGTGTACTTACATATAATAAAATAAAATAAATCTTTAAAAAAAAAAAAAAAAAAGATTTATTTCTAGCCGGGTGTGGTGGCGCACGCCTTTAATCCCAGCACTCAGGAGGCAGAGGCAGGCAGATTTCTGAGTTCGAGGCCAGCCTGGTCTACAGAGTGAGTTCCAGGACAGCCAGGGCTATACAGAGAAACCCTGTCTCCAAAAACCAAAAAAAAAAAAAAAAAAAAAAAGATTTATTTATTTATTCTATGTATGTGATATACTCTCCCTCATATAACATCACAGATGGTTGTGAGCCACCATGTGGATGCTGGGAATTGAACTCAGGACCTCTCTCCAGCCCCTAGTAATAGGATTTAAGGGTCATTGCTCTATATGGTGGATTTAGCCCAGAGGGAGAGATCTGTAAGGGGCTGGGGGCAGCTCAAGAAGCTGAGATACTGGGCTGGTGAGATGGCTCAGCAGGTAAGAGCACCAGACTGCTTTTCCGAAGGTGATAAGATCTGATGCCTTCCTCTGGTGCGTCTGAAGTCAGCTACAGTGTACTTATGAAGAATAATAATAAGAAAATGAATCCTTGGACCGGAGAGAAGAATAATAATAAGAAAACGAATCCTTGAACCGGAGAGACCAACTGAAGCAATGGATGGCTGGAGCGAGCGGGGATGGCCGGAGCGAGTGGGGCCGAATGGGACAGCTGAGTGAGTGGGGCGAGTGGGCTGGAGCGAGCGGGGGCCGGCCGGAGCGAGGGGGGCTGGCGAGCAGTGCTGGCTGGAGTGAGTGGAGTCAGTCGGAGCGAGCCAGGTTGAGTGGAGCGAGCGGGGTTGACCGGAACAAGGAAAAAAAAAAAAAGAAGCTGAGATACTGACACTAACTGACACTGATGCAGCCTCTGGGAGGAGGTAGGCCAGCTGGTTCAGTGTCCTGCACCTTTAATCTTTGCACGTGGGAGGCAAAGGCAAGACTCTCTGTGAGTCTGAGGCCAGTGCTGTAGAGTATGACCATGTTTCAAAACTGAGAGTGAGGAGGAGAGGACTTGGGGGAATGGGTTTCTGCGAGAGGAGGCAGGTTTTGAAGACTATTCAGGAGGTTCCTGAGTGAACCAGAAGCTTGATTCTGGCTGAACAAACTGCACAGGTGGATGTTGGGAGTGCAGAGGTCATTAGGAAGAAGCAGAGTGAACAGATGCCACAAGGGGGCAGGGCTAGGGAGCTCAAACTTTCTTCTATAGAGCCTCTGTGAGGTCTGAATGACCAAAAGACTTGTGCAGAGGCCAGAGAAGCAGGATGTAGGAGACTCTGCTGTCTCCACCCCGGAGCCCAGTCCTGTCCAAGGAGACCAGAGACAGCAGACCAACCACTGGACCACTGGACGGTGGCTAAGCTGTGCGAGGAAGGCTTGGCAGCAGGACAGCAAGAAGGCAGGAGACAGAGTCAGGGTTGATAGG
>LR750121.1:894929-912552 GCA_902729485.2 Mus minutoides
CTGGATCTTAGGTATCCCAGGCTGACCTTTAGCTCCCGACCCTCCAGCCTTCACCTCCAGTGCTGGGAAATGGGCATGCCCACTTTATGCTGGGCTGGGGATGAGCCCAGGGCTTTATCCATGCCAGCCAGTGCTCTACCAACCGAGGCTCAGCTCCAGCCCCCTATAAAATCTACTTTCTTGAGATAATGATCTTGCTGCAGGCTGGTCTTCACCTCTTAGGATCAAGGGATTCTTCTGCCTTGACCTGAGTTGCTGTGGAGAAATGCTGTCTTTGGGGCTAATGTTTTCCTGGCTTTCCCCGCTAGCTCTCAGCTAACCAACCACTGTGGTCCAAAGCCTCTCAGCGATTCACTGTGAGATGGACACATGAACAAGCTGGGCCCATCACAAAAAGTCACAGGAATTTAGAGCAGAAAGAGAGGATCCCTTGGTCTCTGTGGCTGTAGGATGTCAAGTGACAGCAGGAGATACTGGCTCCTGGAAACACCTGAGGTCCTGCTCATATGGAGTCTGCACATAGAACAAGAAATATTGAGATTTTTGCCTGTGTACAGTTTGAGTATTTCAGTTAAAAATTCCCCTGCAGGTGGTTGAAGAGCATTTGTTACTTTTTTTTTCCCCTTGTTCTGGTCAACCCCACACGCTCCGCTCGACCCCGCTCTCTCCGGTCAGCCCCGCTCGCTCCGGTTGGTCTCTCCAGTCCAAGGATTCATTTTCATTATTATTCTTCATCAGTATGCTGTAGCTGACTTCAGATGCACCAGAGGAGGGCGTCAGATCTCATTATTGGTGGTTGTAAGCCACCATGTGGTTTCTGGGATTTGAACTCAGCACCTTCGGAAGAGCTGTTGGGTGCTCTTACCCGCTGAGCCATCTCACCAGCCCGCATTTGTTACTTTTGCAGAGAACCAGGGTTCAATTACCAGCATCCCATGGCAGCTCACAACTGGCTGTTCCTGGAGTGGTCATGTCCTCACATCTGGTGCCAACTCCTTCTCCCTCCTCCCTCCTCCCCATGTGCATACACACCAACATACAATAAATGGGTGGGAAAGAACCATTCAAATAAACTCCATGGAAACAAAATAGCTCCCCACACTGCCAAATACCTTTACAAATCAGGCAGGGCTGGACCAACTGGCTAGTGAAGAGCCTGTCAGCTGCTAATGTTAGTGGCATGTGCCCTTCATCTCAGTACTTGGGAGGCAGAGACAGGCAGATCGCTGAGTTGGAGGCCAGCCTGGTCTACAGAGTGAGTTCTAGGACAGCCAGGGCAACACAGAAAAATCCTGTCTTGAACCCCTCCGCCCCCAAAGAGCCTTCCAGTGTTTGCTGGGCTGAAGTGTAAATGCCTGCTTTTCTAGAAAAGCTCCCTTGCAAACACAAGGGTTAAGTAGGGTGTCTGTCGCTCACCATGTGGGGACTCTGGTTAGAGTCACAGTATGTCAACAGCTCATACAGGGTTACCCCGAAGGACCAGACATCAGATGCATAGTAAAATTTGCACTCCTTCAGGCATTCTGGGGCATACCTGGAAAAAGAAGAGGCTCAGGACTTACTGATTAGACTTGGAGTTCACGGGCAGATGAAAGGACCTCTGAGTTCCCGTTGGGACCTCACCCTTCAGGCCACGGCCTGAGGGGTTACAGACCTACTAAGCCAAGTCAAACTGGCTTAGTGGGCTTTAGTCAAGTCCCTTTGGTCCTTAAGCCACGCCCACCTCATCTCTAGGCCCCGCCCAGCTTTCTTCTGCACCCCAGTGTCTCTTCCACCCTGCCCTCTTAGACGATGCCAGATCCTGATCACCAGAACACTGGGCTGTCCCCGTCCTCGCGCACTCGGTAGTACTCGTGGCCTTCAGGTACAGCCTTGGCTAGACCAAAGTCTCCGATCTTGACCAGCCTGTCGTTGTCCAGAAGCACGTTGCGCGCAGCGAGGTCTCGGTGAATGTAGTGCTGAGAATGCAGGTAGGCCATACCCTGGGGTGGGGCAGAGCGAGTCAGGCTCAGCCCTGGCCTGAGCAAGCAAAAGGAAGAGCCAGAGCAAGAGCTCAGCCAGCAAAGCTAGCTGGGAGGGCGCGCGGGGAGGGGAGGGGCTTTGTGGGGAGGGTCAAACAGGGAAGGTGCAAATCTCTACAACAGTGGTTCTCAAGAGGTGTGTCACGACCCCTGGGGTCCAAGGACCCTTTCACAAGGGATGAAGTATCAGATATCCTGACTATCAGATATTTGCATTGCGATTCCTAACAGTAGCAAAATTAAAGGTATGAAGTAGCAATGAAAATAACTTGAACATGAAGAACTGTATTAAAGGGTTGCAGCGTTAGGAAGGTTGAGACCCAGTGCTCTACAAGGATAGGAGTGGGGCTTTCTGAGTCAAGGTAGGCTGGACAGAGACTGAGAGCAAGGTGGGACTTGGTGGGTGGAACCAAGCAGAGATGGCTGGTTCTTGGAATAAGTAAACCTCTACAGGATTTCGGGTAGGGCTTGCAGCTACTAGGCAGGCAATGTAGGCTAAACAGAGGATGGGGGCGGGCAGGAAATGGCTCTCAGGGTTTAATGGGAGGGGCTCAAAAAGGTGAGTGGGTCCAGTCCTAAGGAAACTGTAGGGATTAAGGGTGAGGCCTATGGGGCTGGTGACCAGGACAGGAATAGAGCTCATAAGACCCAATAGCCCCGAAGCAGCAGAAGTGTTTGGCTCTAGGAGGAGGGGCACAGCCGTCCCACCTCACAGATCTGCTGGGCAAACAGCAGAAGCTGTGCCAGCCCTACGCTGTGCCTTGGCAGGTAGTCTCGGAGGCTGCCCAGAGGGACGTACTCCATGACCAGCTGTACAGACTTCTCTCCTGTGAGGCAGAGGGCAAAGGGGATGTTGCTGGAGGGGGTTGGAGTCTCTGGATCCTGGAGCCCTGAGTTCTACACAACTTCCTCTCATGTAGGGAGAAAAAAATCAAGACCCATGCATGCTAGGACAGGTCCATGTCCTATGACCCACGTGGAACCCTGCTGCTGTGGTAGGGGCTCCTGTTCATCCTAAGCGACCCTCCCCCAACACCTCCAACTGAGAAGGCTGCTCAGCCACACACCCCACGAGGGTAATTCTAATTGGTCAGGACAGGATGATTCCCACCTCTACCCTAGTGTAGCACGATCTTCAGTCTCTTCAGTCGTTCCAGAGGGGACAGCCACACCCCACCCACACACCATGGTGGGCCACTATGCAAACCTTGGTCCTCACAGCAGCCTTTATACTTGACGATATGTTCGTGGTACAGCGTCCGCAGGATCTCAATCTCCTGCTGCCAGCCTGAGCGGAGCTGGGGACCACACCCCTCCTTCAGGGCCTTCACAGCCACCATCTCACCAGTGCCGTCATTGGTTGGGTCATAGCAGTACAGGCTGACCTTGCCAAAGTGACCCTTGTACAAGTGGACAGGAAAGTCATACCAGGCCATAGAGCTCGCTAGGCCCTACTTACTCCATGTTGAAAATTCTTGGGACTTACTTAGGTCTTTTGTTCCAATTCCCTAGGCCTTCTTTCAAACCTGAGGGATCTTTACCTCTCCAATGTCTGAAAACTATAGTTGTTTGTTTGTTTTTGTTTTGTTTTTTGAGAATCATACTAGGTAGCATAGCTTGCTTGAACTTAATATGCAGGCCAAGGTGGTCTCAGACTCAGATGCACTTGCCTCTGCCTCCTGAGTGTTAGTATAAAGTATCATGCCTGGCCCTCAAAACTTCTTCTATTTTTTTTTTTTTTTTTTTTTTTTTGTTTTTCAAGACAGGATTTCTCTGTATAGCCCTGGCTGTCCTGGAACTCACTCTGTAGACCAGGCTGGCCTGGAACTCAGAAATCCGCCTGCCTCTGCCTCCCAAGTGCTGGGATTAAAGGTGTCAAAACTTCTTAAGTAAGACTTCCAGAAGCCCCAAATTCCTCAGAGTGGCCTGCCCCTAGGTCTCCATGCACTCCCCAGCTCTCCAAGCCCTACTGCAGTTCTCCAATGTGGCCCAGGTCTCCAGACACACCTCAGCCCTGCAGGCTCCATTCCATAGCATCAAAGCCCCAAACCCATTCTCTTTCCAAATCTTCAAGCCCCTCCCCTACATCTCTACCTTACACCCCAGTTGTCCATTCCTATACCCATGCTTTCCAGCCGAGGCCTCACCTCGCCCAAATCCCGGATCTTTTTCAAATAGCGCTTGTGGAAAACAGTGGGGTCTGATGCTGGTGAGTCTGAGTTCACAGCCGAAGTGCCGACTAGATCTGGGAGAGCCAAAGCCTGCAGTGAGACCCTGGATGCTCCCCAAAGGGTTTCGCATGCCCAGGGCCTGATCCTCAGCATCCCTCTCACCCGTAGACCTTCGGTGAATGAGGAACTGTCATGCATCATCCCCAGGGAGAGACCTTAGATGTGCGGTGCCTGCATTGGCAGGGACCCCCTAGCTGCACCCTCAACTTCCAGGGCCCTGGCTCACTCTGTGGCTGCAGTCTTGTGAGGTCCCGCAAAATGGTGCGGAAGGATGGCCGCTGTGCTGGTTCATAGGTCAGGCACTGGCGGGTGAGTGTGGCCAGCTCTGGGCATGAGGGTTCGGGCAGCTGATGTTTCTTTGTGTAGAACCGTTCTTTCTGTGGGGGTGATAACCACAGAAAATGAGTGTCCCATTCCACCCCACGTCTTCCCCCAAAGGCACAGCAAACAACAGGGTTAGCTCAGACTAGTATCTGAGCTTTTTATGCCCATTTTACAGAGAAAGCAGCTTAAGCTTAGCAAAGACTACGGGGTCAGAAACTGGCTCTGCTGACTGAGCGGAGCCCGTAACTACCAAGCTACTCCCGGCTTCCTCCCAGTCCTCAGCTCAGCTGCTTTAATGCCTCCGGGCCAGTAAAAGCCCTGTCTGAAATCAAGGCTGCTCTTCCTGACCTGACTCATGAGCCAATGTTTGCATTTGGTGAACCCATCTTTAGGAACCCTTTTAGCCTCTTAGACCCAAGAATCCTCCCAAACCCACAGAAATTCCCAGGACATACCTCAGAGGGACTACGACCCTGCAGGGGTGCCTCCCCATCAAAGCAGATCTCAAGGAGGGTGGCACCAAAGCCCCACATGTCCGTGGCAGTACCCAAGCTACTGGTCCCTCCAGACAGGCACTCCGGAGCTGTCCAGGGGATGCGTTCCACCCGCTCTGGGGAACATAGATCATAGATCAGCAATGGTGGAAAGGATAGAGGAAGTCCATCCCTGTGCCCAGCCCCATGCCAGAACTCACCTTCCCTGGAGAGGGCACCTTGGCCCACACCAGGATCACTTAGCTTGATGAAGGGGTTGGTACCCTCCTCCAGCCCCAGGCGAGCCAGCAGGATGTTCCGGCAACATACGTTCCCATGAACCAGATTCTTGTCCTCCTGGGTGGCAGAGAAAAGTGCATGGTTTCCAGGATTGGGCCCAGGTCCCACCCACCAGCCCTACCCAGAGGGATAGCCAAGTGAACATGACAGTTGTCAAATGACAGTATCGGTTATCAGGACAAGGTCACACTGGGAGCCAAGGTTCTTGGCCAGGAACAAAATGCCAGAAGACCACACTGTAAAACCCAAACACATGCCAGGCACTCTCTTTTACACAGGCTGCCCCCCCCCCACACACCCTGAAAAATAATCTTCCCAAGATTTCCTCACAGTAACCTTCCTCTCCTGTCAGGTGAGGCCAGACCCACCCACCTTTTCAAATTCTACCTCATTCCCAAGCTGTAACTGTGCCTCACCACCAGCCAGCAACTTGCCCGGCCCTCAATCCCTTCTGTGTTATGTGTATGCTATGTGCTGCTTTGTGTGCATGCGTGAGGTTAGGGATGGATACCAGGGCTCTTCCCCAATTGTCCTTCATCTTATTCTTTGAGACAGGGTCATGCATTGAATTGGAGCTCACTGATTGGGTAAGGTAGCCAGGCTTTCTTTTCGTCTTTGCCTCTCCAGTGCGAGGGATGCAGGCTTTTATCGTGGGCTGTGAGGGATATGATTCATAGCTGTACAGATCTGCCTGCTCAATTCTTACAGCTTCCTACTCTATTGTGCTTTAAGTACAGTTAGCCCTCTCTAAACACAGGCCACCTTCAGTCTGATCCATGATCAAAACTGGAGTTGCATGTCAGGAATGACAGTGTTCCTGCTATCTCCAGAGGCAGAGTAAGAGTATCTGGCATTCAAAGCCAGTCTTGGTTACATATGCATTTGAAGCCAGTCTAGGCTACATGGGATCTTGCCTCAGACCAAATTTAATTAGCCAGGCATGGTGGTACCTCAACATTCCAGTTGGAGGCAAGTAGATCTCTGGGAGTTCAAGGTCAGCCTGGTCTACATAGCAAGTCCCAGGCCACTCAAAACCATAGAGAGACCCTGCCTCAAAAAAAAAAAAAAAAAAAGAAATTTTACAGGATTTTCATAACTTTTATACTGTGAAAGATGTACTGTGACAGGTATCTCGCATGGAGAGACCTACAGTAACAAGAGAGTCTGTGTTGGTCTAAATACACTATATACTTTTGCTATTTTGAAAAATGGTCCTGGGGCTGGTGAGATGGCTCAGCGGGTAAGAGCACCGGGTGCTGAGTTCAAATTCCAGCAACCACATGGTGGCTTACAACCACCCGTAATGAGATCTGATGCCCTCCTCTGGTGCGTCTGAAGTCAGCTATAGTGTACTTATGAATAATAATAATAATAAATGAATCCTTGGACCAGAGAGAGCAGGGACTGAGCAAGTGGGACCGACCGGAGCAAGAGGGGCAGACCAGAGCAATCAGGGTTGACCGGAGCGAGGAAAAAAAAAAAAAAAGAAAAATGGTCCTGGGCTGGTGAGATGGCTCAGCAGGTAAGAGCACTGACTGCTCTTCCAAAGGTCCTGAGTTCAAATCCCAGCAACCACATGGTGACTCACAACAACCCATAATGAGATCTGATGCCCTCTTCTGGTGTGTCTGAAGACAGCTACAGTGTATTTATTTATAATAATAACTAAATCTTTGGGCTGGAGCGAGCATGATTGACCAGAGCAAGCAGAGACCCTAAATTCAATTCCCAGCAACCACACGAAGGCTCATAACCTGCACAGCTACAGTGTTCTCATATACATAAAACAAATACATACATTTTTTTTTAGAAAGAAAGAAAGAAAGAAAGAAAGAAAGAAAGAAAGAAAGAAAAGAAAAGAAAAGAAAGCAAGCAAGCTTCACGCCGGGCATGGTGGCACACACCTTTAATTCCAGCACTCAGGAGGCAGAGGCAGGTGGATTTCTGAGTTCGAGGCCAGCCTGGTCTACAAAGTGAGTTCCAGGACAGCCAGGGCTCTAGAGAGAAACCCTGTCTCGAAAAACCAAAAAAAAGAAAAAAAAAAAAAGAAAACTGGTCACATGTGGCCCAGGCTGGCCTCAAACTTTCTACAGGGGCACTGAGGATATGGCTCAGAGGGTCAAGTGTTTGCTATTCAAGCCTCAGCACCTATGTGTCAGGGCAGATGTGGCAGCACATGCTGTAGTCCCAGAACTGAGGAGCTGTAGTTAGGAGCACCTGCTGCTCACAGGCTAGTCAGGCTAGGATATGAAGGGTAAGATCAGCACCTGAGGAAGACATCCAGGGTCTGACCTGCATGCACACATGCATGCATGCACACATGTGCACACTCAAACATACGCACACCAAAAAACTTACTTAGTAAAGGATGGCCCTGATGGAGACCCTCCTGCCTCCACCTCCCCAGTGCTGAGGCTGTAGGTATACATCACACTGTTTATACAGAGCTGGGGATGGACCCCAGGCTTTGTCCATGTTAGGTAGGTGCTCTACCAACTTAGCTACAGCCCCAGGCCCCATTTTAATGCTTGTAACAGGGTATTATATAGCCCAGGCTTTTCTCAAACTCACTATATAACTGAGAATAACTAAATTCCAAATCTTCCCACCTCAATTCCTGAATGCTGTGATGGCAGGTGTGTGTCACCATGTCACCATGTCACCATGTCACCATTCCTGGCTTCACCTGTATCCCATTTTCTGCAGGAGACTTGCGCAACCACAGATAGGGAAAGATCTACATTGTCTATTCCAAGTCAAATGCCAGGCCTGAGAGTCCACGGTGTAATAATTGTGCAGGGCCTACTAGCACAGGCTCTGGTGCACTGCACTTGGGGCCATTAACGTGAGTGTACAAATGACAGGGCAGACCTTCAGGAGACACTGTGACAGAACAGCAATGGCTGGGGCAGATCAGAGGCCAACCATGTGGACAATGCTCCTGGGAGTTATGGTTCAGAACTGGCTTAGTGTAGCCTCCCACTCCGAAGCCCAGGCTACCTCCTCCCCTCTCACTGACAGGTAACTACAAGTACCCCCACAAGTGCGCATACCAGGTAGCTGAGGGCGCTGGCCAGCTGTTGAGCCACGGCCATCTTCCAGGTCATGGACACTCGGCCCCTCTGTCGCCGTAACCACACATCCAAGGGACCATGTTCTACGAATTCTGTCACAATGATATCTGCAAAGATATAGCTGCTAGAGGGGAGCTACCTGGCTCTGACCCAGGACCAGGACAGATGCTGGCAGTGAGCTGAGTCTGGATGGGGGTGGGACTCTGAGAACAGAGGAGAGAGTAGAGGCAGAGGAATGGGGAATCTGGGCTTGGAGCACGGACAAGATGGAGCACAGAAAGTGGGAAGGGTGCGTGGGTGCGTGTGTGTGTGTGTGTGTGTGTGTGTGTGTGTGTGTGTGTGTGTGTGTCGTGAGCAGATGCGGAGCAGGAGGCAGAGGTAACATCACTATGGAGGAGTGGGCCAGACAGACTGGAAAGCAGGATCAAGGGGCACACAAGGGGCGCTGCAGTCACAACTGGGGTCAGCCTACACAAGAAGCTTGGAGGATAGGCAGAGAAGGAGCAGAGGTCTAAGCAGAGTGGACACACAGGGTGACTAAGAACACAACAGGCTGGGACCTGCCCGGGACAGGTCCTTGTGCTGAAGGGATTGGAGAATGTATGCAAGAAGGAATTCTGGGAGAATGGAGACTCAGATAGAGCCACAGGGCAGAGTAGATAGAGCTAGGGATCAGGGTAGAAGTGGGGGTTGGGGGTGGGGCAGAGGGTGCTTCAGGGTATGCATCGGGCTGCTGTGTGGTGAGGAGTGGGCCTCAAATGGCTGGGGTGTGGCTCAAAGGCAGAGCCCCTAGTGAAGGCCTGGGGATGTAGCAACAATAGAGCCCCTGCTTGGAACACCATAGTGAGGGACTGGAGGTGTCACTGTGGCTTGAGTGTTTACCCTACATGCCGAAGACCTGGGTTCCATCTCCAGTGATGTGCCAGGGAGGGGAAGGGGTAGCATGCAAATGCAGCTGTGTAGGGGTGCACTCACTCTCTGAGCCACGCACGCAAACACCATGCAGAAAAGCCAGGTGCATGTGTGACACCTGGCTCATGAGGCTAGCGGTCTCATAGAAGGCCTGTGGAGACAGGGCAGGTCAGGTCTACAAACCCACCCCATCCTTCACAACTGTCTTCTCCAGATAACCCAGGGTCAGCCTTGCACACTCACCAAGGCGATTTCATGGTGACTGGGGTCGAGAACTTTGAGCACCACTCGAAGCTGCTGCCCACTGGCCCCGCCAGGCTCAGGGGGGCATCCATTGTCCACTTTGACCTCATCGGGGCCTCCCACTCTTAGAAGGCCCTCATACACATTGGTCCTTGTGCCTTGGCCCATGTGGGACAGCTGTAAGAAGTGGTACAGAATGAGTGTGGATGGCACTGGATAGCAGGTGACCTCTGCCCCCCAGGTCTGTATGCCCTGTCACAGAACACCCACCTGAGTGATTTCATCCTGGTGAACCCTGTGGAAGCTGAGCTGACTAAGGTTGAGAGGCCGGGTGTGGGCCCTAGACCCCCGCATGATGACGAGGTTGGAGATTTCTAGGCACAGGAGTGGACATCACCCTTGTGGGCTGGCTTCAGGGCAGAGTCATCCCTACCCTGTGCCTTCCTCTCCTACTCACCTCTTGGCCGGGGCAGGCAGCAGTGGTGCAGGGGGAAACAGTCAGCACCAGCCCGCAGTGAGCAGCCCTGCAAGGCGAGCCGAAGGTCCCCCAAGCTGTCAAAGGAGCGGCCCCAGCCATCTAGCACAAAGGCTCCGGGCTGCTGTGTGATAGGGAACTTTCGCAGGCGCAGGCCCCTAGGGCCATTACTGGGAGCCTGGGGAGATGGGACAGTATATGTGAGCAGGGGTCAGGCAGGGCTTAGATCCAGCCTATGACAGGTGTACCTCCCTAGCCCTCCACCCTGGCTCCAAGCCCACCGGGTTTCGATGGGCCACGGTAAGGATCAGGCGGTGCAGGTGGCTGGTGCTCCACTGAATCAGGTAGAGGCCGTCCTCTGGCCACAGCTTGGCCTGTACAAATGGATCCCTGGGAGAGGAGGACAGGACCACCATCAAGCCTCTGGTACTCCTGTGGGACTCATGCCAGACAATGTCCCAGGAGACCTGCCCAGAGATACACACAACGGCTGGGACACAAGTCAAAGGACGTGTGGCAGTACACACCTGTGACTACAGCTCTTAGGAGGCTGAGGTCACAGGATCACTGAGAGTTCAAGTCCAGCCTGGGCTATATGCTAGCTGTGACTATGTTTCAAAAACAGTAAGTGGAGCCGGGCGTGGTGGCGCACGCCTTTAATCCCAGCACTCGGGAGGCAGAGGCAGGCGGATTTCTGAGTTCCAGGCCAGCCTGGTCTACAGAGTGAGTTCCAGGACAGCCAGGGCTACACAGAGAAACCCTGTCTCGAAAAACCAAACAAAACAAAACAAAACAAAACTCAATAAGTGGATGGGGATCTTAGAAGATCTGGGTTCAGATCCCTAGCACCCACGTAGCAATCTGGAAGTGGCAGCATGCTCCTGTGGTCCCAAGTCTGAGGCTGCAGCTCAGCTAGTTTAGCAAATCAGTGAGAGTCCCTGTCTCAAAAACTAAGGTGGAGGGGCTGTAGAGACTACTCAGTGATAAACAGCATTTTCTGTTCTTGTAGAGGACCAGAGTTCGATTCTTAGCACCCACATCAGGTACCTCACAACCACCTGTAACTCCATCTCCAGGGAGTTCTATGCCTCTTATGGGCTCCTTGGGCACCAGCATTCATGTAGTACATGTGCATGAACACACACACACACACACACACACACACACACGCACACAAAGAAACCAATGGAGAGTGACTGAGGGAGACATCAAGGTCAACCTCTGGCTGCCTTATGTGCACACACATGCATACAAAACCTTGAGAGAGCCTGTAAGATGCTCAGTGGGGGAAAGGCACTTGCTAAGAGCCTGATGACCTGAGTTCAGCATCTAGGACCCATATGACAGGAGAGAACTGCCTCCTGCAGATTGCCTGCTGACTCCCCCACATACACTATAGCAGGTCCTCCCCTCAAATAAATAAATGTGTAAAAACCTTCAGAACCACTGACAGTAATCCCACATGTGCCTGTATCCATATATATGACCGCTGCCATAGAGAGTGAAATGTGTGTGCCTAAAACCAAACACAGCCACAGACAACATGACATGCTGAGGCAGGAAGACAGCTGTCAGATGTCACGTGGGTCACACCCAGATACAGCCTTAAAAGGACAGAGTGATTTACAGTTGAGAGATAGTCACATGTCCCCAAAATACAGATCATGGTTGCTGTTCATCACCCTAGGTCACAGGGCCAGGTGGGGACACCGAGTGATTTGTCCCCCCTGAGGCTCATGTGATGTCCTACATTCCATGATAAGGGGTTAAACATGAGGGGCTGCTGAGGTGGCTCAGAGGTTAAGAGCACTTGGTGCTCTTCCAGGGGACACAGGTTTGATTCCCAGCACCCAGAAGGGAATTCTTAACTGCTCTGTAGCTTCCAGCATTTGTGGGTAGCAGATGTGCATGCGGTGCACAGGTATACACAAGCAGCAAAACAAAACAAACAAAAAAGGGACACATAAAATTACAACAACAAAACTTAAAAAATAAAAGGTAGCCACATGTCACTAGTCCTAGCATGGGGAGGTAGAGGCAGAAAGATAGGAAGTTTAAGGTCACCCTCCGCTACCTTGGAGCCTAATCTGGGCCAAATGAAACAGTCCCAAAAACAAAACAAACAAGAGGCCAGCAAGATGACTCAGTGGGTACAGGCACTAGCTGTGGAGTCTGATGACCCGACTTTGATCCCCAGCACTAAGATGGATGGTAGGAGAGAACTGACCCCTGTAAATTGTCCTGTGCCCACTACCCATGTGCTGGGAATACCTGCACATGCCACCATGCCCAGTTCATACAGGGCTGGGGACTGAACCAAGGGCAAGAGAAAGCACTATAGCTTGCTACAGCCAGCTACAAACCCAGACTAGACTCTCGTCATTACATCTGTGCATGTGTGAGAATGGATGTTTGCATACACTGTACTCATGTCAGGGGACAACCTCAGCTATCAGTCCTCACTTCTGCTCTGTTGGAGGCAGGGGTCTGTGGCTGGCCACCATGTATGCTGGACAGCATTAGTCTCCAGAGTCCATCTCCATCTCCCATGGCACCATAGAAACACTGGGACTGTAAACACAGCTGCTGGGCAGAGTGTCTTTTAGGGGTCACACCAGAAGGCAAGCACTTCGTCCAGAGTCATTTCCCCTAGATATGGTTTTACATTCTAATTTTAAAGCTGGGGGCTGGTGAGATGGCTCAGTGGGTAAGAGCACCCGACTGCTCTTCCAAAGGTCATGAGTTCAAATCCCAGCAACCACATGGTGGCTCACAACCATCTGTAATGAGATCTGATGTCCTCTTCTGGAGTGTCTGAAGACAGCTACAGTGTACAGTAGTACAGTGTAATAAATAAATAAATCTTAAAAAAAAAAGAAAAGAAAAGCTGAAGAGATGGCTCAGTTATTAAAGGGCATTACTACTCTTCAGGAGGACTCAAATTCAGTTCCCAGCATCCACAGCGGGTGGCTCACAAGCACCTAAATACCAGCTCCAGGAGAATCCAATATCCCAGCCTCTGTGGGCATCTGTCCTCAAGTATGCAGACATACACATATACCCGTAATTGTAAGTGTTAAAAAAGAAAAATCCTTAGGCTGGAGAGATGGCTCAGCGGCTAACAGCACAGACTGCTAATAGCACTGGCTGCTCTTCCAGAGGTCCTGAGTTCAATTCCCAGCAAGCACATGGTGGCTCACAACCATCTGTAATGGGGTCCCATGCCCTCTCCTGGTGTGTCTGAAGACAGCTACAGTGTACTCACATACATAAAATAAATCTTAAAATCCTCACAATTTAATTTTGCGTAGGCTCTCACTATGCAGTCCAAGCTGACCTGCTTGGACTGAGTTGTGCAACTTCACAGCTAACCTCTTTTCTCTGTAAGTATCCAGGTTCAGGTATTTTATTACAGTAACAAAAAATGACCTAGTATAAGGGCCCTGACATTCTGGAGGTGCTAACAGCAATGATGAAAGGGAACTAAAGGTGTCATATGCAGAGGCCACACAGCTAGACACACAGCGGGCGGGCAGGCGGGCAGGCGGGCGGGTGGGCGGGCGGGCAGGCGGGCAGGCGGGCGGGTGGGCGAGCACACACTGATGTGGCCCACAGCTAACTGGCCTGGGGGCAGTACCTAGGTGTGATGGTAGTTGTGTGCATGCACACACACACACTAGGTAGGCCACGTGAAGCCCCTGCGTGCACGCACACCGTGTATGTGTAAATGTTTCCTAGAATTCCAGCTTCTGCTTCCTGTACTGCCAAACCCTGGCATCCTTGGGCCACCATCACTCACATCAGGGGCCCATGGACACCATTCTGGATGCTAGTCACCAGCCTCGGGGGTGCCACCTCATGGCACAGGTAGTGGCTGGAGTCAGCAGTCAAGCGGAAATAGCCATCGACCAGGGCCACAAAGGACAGGGCCTCAGCCTGGGAACAAAGGCACAGCAACTGTGGGACCAGAGGGACATGGTCAGGGGGCCCAGCAGGACACATCCCAGTCCTCCTCCACCAGCCTACTGCCCAGGGCTCCTACCAAGCACTTGTTGTCTTGGAGGTGGATGCGCACATGACGCTCCTTTAGCACCACGTGGGAAATGTCCTGGAAGTCACAGAAGTAGGTCCAAGGTGGTTCCTGAGGGCTCTCTGCCAGGTGCTCTCCAGCCTCGGGGGCTTTGGGTTTCTTCCCCAACAGTCTGCCGTGGGGATTCCCTCTGCTGTTACCTCTCTCAGATTCCTAAACACCAAAGCGGGGTTGAGGGTGGAAGACAGCAGGGCAGGACAGTTTGATTTCCCTTCAAAGAACAAAAGGAAACTGAGCTCAAGCCTCTAGCTCCAAAACGCAGCACACTGCAGGGGAGCACCATGAGTTCAGCCTGGGCTACAGTACAGCCTGGGCTATAGTACAGCCTGGGCTACAGTACAGCCGAGTTCCAGGTCAGCTAGTACAATACGGAATAAGACCCAAACTCAGAAGATAAAAACCAAAGCCCCTCAGCTGGGCGGTGGTGGTACACACACGCCTTTGATCTCGGCATGGGGAGGCAGAGGCAGCGGATCTCTGTGGTTATAAGGCAAGGGGTTCCAGGACAGCCAGGGCTACATAGAGAAACCCTGTTTCAAGAAAACCAATAAATAAATAAACAAATAACTGCCCTTCAAGGGCCAGTAAGGTGGCTCAGCAGGTAAGCATGCTTGCCTCCAATGCCTGACAACCTGGGTTTCATCCCCAGAGCTCACATGGTAGAAGGAGAAGAATCAGCTTTCCCAGGTGGTATCTCAGTGCTCATCTCCCACAAGTCAATGGAGGGAAAAAAAATAAAAGGGACAGAAACAGGACAGGCCTCGAAAGTCAGGAGAAGCCAGGGTAGCTCAAGTGAGCAACCCTAAGGGGCTACAGCTATAGAGACTGCTCACCTGGGTCTGTAGTGGATGCCACTGGATACCTCCGGTGCCTGTCACCAATACCTCATGGGTGGGAGGCCCGGAAGGCAGCTCTGGACCTGGGTCCCCAGCGGTCTGCCCGCTGTTCTGGATGTAGCAGGGGTCCCTCTCAGGCTGTGCCAGGACCTCCAGATGACACACAGGTATGCGCTCTGAGCCAAAGCGAGGAGCCAGCCGCTCCAGGGTGGCCAAGTACTTAACCATCACAACCTGTTGGGAGAGGTGGCCAGGCCGGAAGGCCCGCAGGAAGCGGCGGAAGACTCTGCGGAGACGCAGGCGGGTGAGCATATTGTGCTGTCGGATGTGCTGTCGGAAGGAATGAGGGATGCAGTTCTTGAAGCTGTAACGGTGACAAGGGGACAGACAGGTCAGGAGCCAGTGTAGCCAGGCTGGGTGACACGATGAGTGGCTTAACCTCCCTGCCGCCTAAGGCCGATGTCATCATGGATGTAGACATGAAGAGCCCAGTCCAAAGTACTACGGCTTCTGCCCTTAACCCCAGCACTGTACATTGAAACTCTGTCTTTTTATTTCTTTCTGTCAGTGTGCACGCGTGCACAGGGACCTGCACACATATACGTGCCTGTAATGAGAAGAGGAGACCATCGGATCCCTTGGGTGGTGGTTGTGAGCTGACATGTGGGTGCTGCAACTGCAAGAGCAGCCAGTGCTCAGAAGCAATCAGCCACCTCTCCAGCTCGTCTTGGTTTTATATTATATAATTTATCCCAGGCTAGCTTAAAACTAACTGTGTAGCCCAGGCTGACCTCAAACTTAAAGAAAATTTCCTAGTTCTATGTGCTGGATATAAGAATTTGGCCAGGCGTGGTGGCGCACGCCTTTAACCCCAGCACTCGGGAGGCAGAGGCAGGCGGATTTCTGAGTTCGAGGCCAGCCTGGTCTACAAAGTGAGTTCCAGGACAGCCAGGGCTATACAGAGAAACCCTGTCTCGAAAAACCAAAAAAAAAAAAAAAAAAAAAAAAAAAAAAAGAATTCCAGATGCATACTAGCACATCTAGTCCTAATTTCCTGTGTTTTGGGGATGAGATCACATGTACTCCAGACTGCTCTTAACTTGCTGGGTAGCTGACACTGTCCTTGAACTCCTGATTCTCCTGGTTCTACCTCCCATGTGTTATAATTACAGGTCTGACCAACTACGCTTAGCTAATTTTGGGGTTGAGGGGACTAGGTCATATACACTGTAGGCCAGCCTAGCCTACAACTTGTAATTCTGTCTCAGCATATTACTGGTTGCTGTGACTACAGGTATGTGCCACATTCCAGCTTCCAGAAATTGCCTAGGTGCCTGGCGTGGTGGGGCACACCTTTAATCCCAGCATTTGGGAGGCAGAGGCAGGCGGATTTCTGAGTTCGAGGCCAGCCTGGTCTACAAAGTGAGTTCCAGGACAGCCAGGGCTATACAGAGAAACCCTGTCTCGGAAAAAAAAAAAAAAAAAAAAAGCCAGGCGTGGTGGCGCTCGCCTTTAATCCCAGCACTCAGGAAGCAAAATCAGGCAGATTTCTGAGTTCGAGGCCAGCCTGGTCTACAGAGTGAGTTCCAAGACAGCCAGGGCTACACAGAGAAACCCTGTCTCGAAAAAAAAATCTAAATTTAAAAAATATGTGAACGGGCCGGGCGTGGTGGCACACGCCTTTAATCCCAGCACTCGGGAGGCAGAGGCAGGCGGATTTCTGAGTTCGAGGCCAGCCTGGTCTCAAAGTGAGTGCCAGGACAGCCAGGGCTACACAGAGAAACCCTGTCTCGAAAAACAAAAAAAAAAAAAAAAAAAAAAAAAAAAAAAAAAAAAAAAAAAAAAAAAAAAAAAAAAAAAAAAAAAAAAAAAAAAAAATGTGAACGATAAGGGGGCTGGAGAGATGGCTGCTCTTCCAGAGGTCCTGAATTCAATTCCCAGCACCCCTATGGTTCATAACCGTCTATAATGTGATCTGAGTTCCTCTTCTGGTACACAGGTGTACATGCAGAGAGAGCACTCATACATAAAACAAATAAGTCTTCAACAACAACAACAACAACAACCACAACAACAACAACAACAGAGCAAGGCCCAGCAGGGGTGGTGCATGCCTTTAATCCTAGCACTTAAGAGGCAGGGGCAGGCGGATCTTTGTGAGTCTGAGGCCAGCCTGGGCTATACAGAGAAACAAACAAGAATCCCCCTTTCCTACTTAGTCACTCTACATTTAATATTTTTTTTTAAAGATGGAGTTATTTATTTATTTTATATATGTGAGTACACTGTCACTCTCTTCAGACACACCAGAAGAGGGCATCAGATCCCCATTACAGATGGTTGTGAGCCACCATGTGGTTGCTGGGAATTGAACTCAGGACCTCTGGATAAGCAATTGGTGCTCTTAACCGCTGAGCCATCTCTCCAGCTCTACATTTAATATTTGTTGTGGGAAGCCTTTTTGGGGTACCGCTTGGCAGCAGTCTGACACTGGCTAGGACATAGAAATGGCTTTGAGACAGGAATCTGACCTTGGGAGCAAGCTCAGGCAGAGATCTGACATCAGGGCAGAACAAGGAAGTAAGTTTCAGCAAAAAGCTAACTTTAGGTTGTAATAGAGAAGTAAGATAAAGCAGGAATTTTA